>CAJGYO010000010.1:7520736-7969561 GCA_904845875.1 Miscanthus lutarioriparius
CCGGTTCAAAGGTTCAACTCTGAGTTATCACGATCATCTCGAGTGAAAGGACGCAAAGACTTGGCCTCCAAAAAATCTTGGGCTTTGTTTAGTAAGACACCAACGGGCCTTGTGTCCATAATTGAGAAGGATTTGCAGCGACCTTTTGGGCCTACAGTTGGAAAAAGGGTGGCCCAAACCCAGACACTTCCCACAACGATGGAGCTCCAAATTACCGCCAAAATTTGGGCTTGATCCACGCTTGTAGGCAAAATAGAACGAATCAGAATTTGACCGTCGATTTCTACCAGTGAAACTAAGAGGTTGATCTTGCAAACTCTGCAAATTCTATTTATGCACCTGAAAATTGAAGACTACCACAACAAGGTAAAAGAGCTCTTCCACGATGCCTCCAAATGAGGTGAATGGCGTCGAAAGCGTAATCATCGTCACCTAGCGGGAGCTTAGCAAGGTTTTCACGGAGCCTTATGCGAAAGGTAGCTGCATCATAGGCGGAGGATCGGTTGCCGCCACACGTGCGGAGCCATTCTCGAACTTGCGCCGATCGAAGGCAGCGCAGCAAACTTCTGCGCTGGGCGTAGAGGGGCCATGTACGACCACACCGCCCACCGTGTGTGCAGCCGTTCCCGGACTCGCCCGCGACGGTGGGGCCAGCGCGCCAGCAAGCGCGCATGCGCTTGGACAAAGAGAGAGGGGGTGCGAAGCCGCCGCCACACCCAAGGGAGCCGCTCCGGACGCTTTGTGATGGTGTGGCGCGCCGGCAAGCGTCCACACTTGGCCGGACGAAGTGCCGGCAGCGCCAAGACTGCGGCGGTGCCGCTCCGGACTTCGCCGTGATGGTGGGAAGTGCGCACCAGCAAGCGTCCACGCCTAAACGGAAGGAGGAGGAGGTGCGGCCACGCCACGCCGGAGAGCCGTTCCCGGACTTCGCCCGCGATGGTGGGGAGCACGCATGCCGCAAGCGTCCATGCTGGATGAAGGAGGAAGTGCTGGCCACCGCCACACGCATGAGCCGTTCCGGACTTCGCCCACGATGGTGGGCGCCGCACCGGCAAGCGTCCACGCCTGGGCGAAGAGAGGAGTGCCGCTACCGCCACGCGTTAAGCCAGCCCCGGACTCACCCACGATGGTGGGAGACACACACCGATAGCGTGCATGCTGGATAGAGAGGTGGGGTGGGGGGCTTGCGGCCGCCACCACACCATGTGGAGCCGTTCTCGGACTTCGCGCCCCGAGGGGAGGCGCGCCGCAGCGTCCACGAATGGAAGTAGAAGGGGTGCGATCGCCACCACACCACGTGAAACCATTCTTAGACTCGCTGCTGACGGTGGGATGCGGCGCACTAGCAGCGATCGCGCCAACAAAGCGGGAGAAGAGAACGAAGAGGATGCCTCCAAGGAGAAATGGCGTCAACGAGCGTCGCCGTCTGGCTTCGCCCTAGCCTCAAACAACCGCCTTGTGTGACCTTCCGGAGCCCCGCAGAGGAGGTTGAAAGCCTCTGTGCAGTCGGTCCGGCAGATCAAACCACCGCCGCAACGCAGAGTCTGTTTGCTAGCCGCCCGTCTGTGGCGCAACCGTGGCCGCTAGGCATGGCACTGAGCCTGCCGACCGCTAGCATGAGCCCACCTCCCGGCTGGAATCAAAGCGCCATTCACATTTCTGTCATTTCGAAAGAACCTTTGTCCATTCTGCTTGTTCCTTCTCCTAGAGGCATTTCTCACGCTCCTAATGGGCGGTAGCATCATGCCAAAGATGAATATAGACATCAAAATGATCACCAATGGAATGTCAAAGACTATATATATGAAAACCAACAAAATTGTTGGCCACTGAAATCCTGAAACGTCGATCACTTTGATATTGAACATGAAAACCAAAGGGAGATCAACCAAGACATGAAGCCAAGACCCAAGCCACAGAATCTTCCGTCAAACGAAAGGTATAGCGGCGAAAAGTAATCAGGAGAAAGAAAGAGCCAGCAGGTGAATCAAAGGGGTGATGAACAGAAGATCCAAAAAAGTTGAAGAATTTCTTTATGAAACTTTCTTCCCATGATAAAAATTCAACTTTCTCTTCAACTCCTCTAAGGGTTCCATGAAGGAAGGACGGTGGGGAGGGAAGGAGATGGAGAGAGAACCTGGTTGAAAACCACAACACCAAGACCACAAAGCAAAGAAAGACCGGATCCCATTGATGCCACAGTGAAGATCATCATCAACACTAGAAGGGAGAGGATCCATCACGGTGGTCGTCAGCGGCGGTGGGGGCGGTGGGGGCTGGGCAGGCGCTAACGAAGGACCAAAACGTCTGTTTTACCATGGTACAATTGTTACTAAAGATAATTTGAAAAACGTTAGAAACGTTTTTTTACTAATGTTTTTGAAATTATCCACGGTAACAATTGTACACAATCAAAATATACAAGAATCATGAACTTCCTTCACCTGCTTTTGTGTGATGAATTTCCTAATGATAATCTGCTTGGCTTAGGTTGCAGTTCTCTACACACTAAAAACTCAGAAGTACCTGTGTTTTTATGTTTTTTTTGAACTGAACCTGTGTTTTTATTTTGACGGCAGAACTGTGTAACCTTCCACAAGAAGAAAAAGCAAACTTTTTACAGCGTCTAGACAGATATTTCTTGATCATGTGATTCTAAACCTGAATATCCAGAATCGCCAATAGGTCTAGGTGTGTCCAAATGACGTGTTAGCCTGCAGCTCGACGTCAAATACTGTAACTCAAGTAAGACATATTATTACAGTTAAAAAAGAGAGGAAATTTCAGTTTCTACAAACTCACAATGATCAAAGGTAAACTCATTGTAAGTTGTAACTAAATATTACAGTAAAAAAGAGAGAGCAAACTTTAGTTTCAACAAACTCACAAAGATCAAAGTAAATTCGCTATAAGTTGCAACTAGAAGATTTTCTTGTTGTTCCTCCTTATACAACAAAAACTTTATTATAGACACGTGCATGGCCATGGGCGGAGCTATGTTGCTCATTGTGGGTGCGGCTACACCACATAAAATTAAAAAAGACATTGGAAAGACTCAAATTTTATCATATTTGCACCCACATTTCATAGATATCTCTGCACCCACAAGACAAGGCGCACCCCCCTCGGATTTGGTCTAGATCTGCCCCTGTGCATGGCGCACGTGCACGTTCAGGAAAAAAAATGAGAGAGAGAGATGGGGGGCGGCATGCAGATGGTGCTTGGCCCAATGCAATTCAGATCGTGCTGGTGGGGGGCTGGGCTCGTGGTGCCGGCCGGCGATTGCTGATGGATTTCGTATTGTTTTCTGTGTACTCGTACTCCTATCACTCCGATGGATCAGAGTTTCGACGCCTGGTGGAGATCGATATCAGAGTCAAAGCATATGAATGAAGAAGGTTTATGATCATCAGACTCGAAAACCTCGGAGTTTGGACGCACACGTACACGAAGGGATCTGCACGAAAGTCGATATCGTTTAGAGCCCCTCGGCTATGCTACCCGGTTCAGAATCCTACCTACCCGTTTAGATTCAAACAACTTTCCTACTTATACTAGAACGCGCGGCACGGCTTTGCGCGCCTCCCTTTTTGATTAGGCCAATGGCAATAAGAATATAGGTGTAGTGATGAGAAACTCATCATTTTTTTTGTTCATTTATGATTTTATGTATTTTCGAGACTTTATCATCATGAAGGTATAATTTTATTTACCCCTAAAAAGCATAGGTAAAAGTTTATATGAAAAAATTCTTACTAAAACATGCCATAATCTGTAGCAGTTCTCCTTTATTAATGCGATTCTTGGAGAGGACGGAAGAAATTAAATGGTACAGACATGCTGACCCCAGCCATCATCCAAGATAAACAGACAACTTAAAAAATAACAGTCTATCAACCAAGAAAACCATGTAGATGACTGATGACTCTGATTTCACCTAACACAAGCATTCATCCCAGAGAAAACACAATGAAAATTTGTGGAGGGAAGATGAACCTTGACAACAAAATGAATGGAAGGACACTCATTTGACCCCTTGTTTGCGTATACAAACGTCTTCAATCTTTAGCATCCTTCTTATCATCAGATGCAGGAGCCTCGGCAGTGGAGGCTTCCTCGTTTTCTTTCTCCTCAGTCTTTCCTTGCTGTTCAGCTATCTCTTCAACAATATCCTTAAACTTCTTGCAATCTGAATAGAATCGCAAGAGAGTAAGCAGCAAATTCAAAATAAACAAGGATGCCAAAAATATAAAATTGTCATACTATCATCATTCACCAGCAATTGATATCTCAGAAAGAAACCAAAGTAAACCCAACCTACACTACGGGAGAACGTAGATTTGCCGAGTGCCAAAAATCGGGCACTCGGCGAGGCCACTCTGCCGAAAAGTGCGGACCGGGTGGCACTCGGCAAAGTCTAGCACTCGACAAAGAGTGGCTTTGCCGAGAGTTCCACAGAAGTCCCGGCACTTTCGGCAAAGGGCGGCACTAAGCAAAAGCCCTCTTTCTTTGGAGTGCAACACTTTCGACAAAGAGTGGCACAACCCAAAAAAAAATGGCACTTGACGGCCGAGCCCGCCCACGCCGTCAAATTTAAAAAAAAATTCTTTGCGAAAGTGTGCCCTGGCATTCAACAAAGAGGGCCTTTGCCGAGTGCCAAGGCCCTGCACTCGTAAAGATCCCTTCTTTGAAAGTGCCACTCGCACTCTCGGCAATTTTTTTTTTTTTTTACCCATTTTTTTGTGAGGCCTTCCCACATTATTTAAAACTCCATGTTCAAATTTGGGACAATTTTGACTTTTTTGCTATATTTTGTTAGTTTTTTTTGTTTCGTTGAATTTTATGGAATATTTCAAATTTGAACTGCAGGTGCATGGAATAATCGAATTTGGTCGTTCAAAAAATGATATTCATGATATTTGGTGTATCTTGAGGCCGTATGCAGGAACTCACATGAAATTTCGAGCATCTTGTTGACATAACATGACGAGGTACCTGCGGGAAAAGTGTATTTAAATTATATAAAATCCGAACGAAGTCCGAAAATGACAAAACTTGTCGGGACGTCGTGTTATTGCATGTAGAGTCTGGTAAAAATTGAGAAGGTTTCGAGCAAGTTGCGACGTCGGATGCCTAAAACCTAGACATCTCCACATCCGAAGGAAGAAGAAGAAGGAAGAAAAAGGAGGAAGAAGGAGAAGAAGGAAGAAGAAGAAGGAAGAAAAAGGAGGAGGAAGAAGGAGAAGAAAAGGAAGAAGAAGGAGGAGGAAGAAGAAGGAGAGAGGAGAGGGGAGGAAGCCGAGGTGGAGGGGACGGACGTAACGCTTCCACGTTTCCCCACGTCCCACGTCGTTCGCCCACGTCGTCCACGCCCGTTCGTCCACGCTGTCATCCCCGCCCTCGCCGGAGGAGAAGGTAAAGCCGCAGGGTTGTCGGCCATCAAGCCGTTTATGTCGTTGACGGCCTTCGTGCCGGGTTTGTGGTTGTGTTGGCCATCGCGCCCCAAATGTGGACGTCGGTCATCGTGCCGACGGTTTTTCTTGCAGGTTTTGGAAAAACCTCCCCATGCAGGGGAGGTGCTGCCGAAATTTTCAACTTTTCTTTAAACTCCTTACATTTTATCTTGTCACCACGTGCAATATCTTCTTTTTGTGCGAAAGCGGACATCATTGGCGACGCCGAACCAGGTCGAGGAGGGTCGCCCGGCATCATAAGTCGGGCTATCCGCACCGGACCGTCCGCCGGGATCGCCGATATTTGAGGGCTTGATCGCCGTGAGCCGCTTATGGAGTAGTTTCTATGTATCAAACTTGTGAACTTGTGGACTATGAACTTATGGTTTGTAATAAATTATGGATTTCGAACAAATTTGGTCGTTTGTAATATATAAATGTGGTTTGTAATTTATTCTTTGTTGAATTGTGGTTTCTATATATATATATGCATTGTTGTTTAAATGGAAAAGCAAAAACAAAAAAAGAAATTTAGAGGTGGCTTTGCCGAGTGCAATGACCGTTGCACTCGGCAAAGAAAATAAAAAAAAAATAAAAAAAACACGCTTTCGAGTGCAATGGTCATTGCACTCGACAAAAAAAATTTAAAAAATAAAAAACACCCTTTGCCGAAAAGTCTGCGGTGCTATGGCACTCAGCAAAGAGGTTTAAAAAAACAGATTTCTTTGCCGAGTGCCGGAGCTGTGGCAGTCGGCAAAGAGTTTTTTTAAAAAAAAATAGACGGCGTCAGCCATCGGCCGACGGCGTCAAATCTTTGCCGAGTGCCCGAAATTTGGCACTCGGCAAAGCAGCCTTTACCGGAAGGGGATTCGACGGAGGCTCTTTGCCGAGTGTTGCACTCGGCAAAGAGCCCGCCTCCAGTAGTGCTAACACCACAATTCAAATTATCATCAAAAGTATAAAAGAACACTTTCTAGTTTCCAACATCTAAAGTTGTCCAAAGTTAAACATTTTTAGGTTTGACCAAATACATCAAAAGAGCACGACGCCAAATTCAAATTATTAGATTAGATATACCATGAAATATGTTTTTCATAATATACATACTTATTTGATGTCATACATGTTGGTGTTCTTTTCTATGAAGTTGGACAAACTTAAAATAGTTCTTACGACAACTCTATAAGTTGATTTATTTTGACCGGAATATAACTAAAAATAGCAATCAATACCTAAACTACAACGCTGATGATCTGTCAGATATTTGTAGATATCAAACAAAATTTCCAACAATGGAAGCATGATACATATCATCATCCCGCAAATGTCTCAAAATAAGCAAGCAAGCACCTGATGCCCTTCTAACACAGGGAAAAGCTGCCAAGATCCTGGAAACTAAATTGTTAGGTCCTTGGAGTATACTGCTACTATGGTCCTATATAAACATGAAGGTCGTGCATAGGCTAACCAATAGATGCGGTAGCTGAATGTAAGTGTGACATTAAAGTTAATTATTCATGGTGCATTGAGCAGCCACATTAACCTCAATAATCTGGCACCTGAGTGTGCAAAATTAATCAGTTATTCATGATGCATGTGGCAGTACGTGAGTAACATGCATGCATGCTAACGCAGAGCTGCAAAAGGTGATCCATTGAGCAATATCGGCATGGTGTGATCACATAATTAGCTAAGAAGTAACAGCATGGCTGCTAAATGTCTAGGCAAAAGTAATGCTAGATATACACGACACATGGCAACAAAAGGTCCAATGGCGATCAAAATTAGCTCAGTCTCAGACCATTTCCAACTTGGCACTTTTGGTACCCAGTCATGAGTTACAGGTCTTTCACTATTGAAACTTGCTATTCATGTTTAGAGACCAAAGTAGCAGTTCGCTAATTTTAGAGTAGGCTCTATCGCGATCAATGGAAATAAAATATGTTTTGCTTTGAGCACAAGTATTCTCCCACATTGGGAGTAACTTAAAATACTTGAAGAACAGCAGACAGCCTGTGACTGACATGCCAGAAATACAGGCAAATGCAAAACAAAACCATATCATGGAAACAGGAAACATGAAGCTTTATTGATGATTGTTATGAGGACAGCCACTACGGGAGACGCGCTCTTTACCGAGTGCTCGGAGCTTTGCTGAGTGTCGAAACACGGGCACTCGGCAAAGAGGCAGTTTGCCGAGTGCCGCACTCGGCAAAGCTGGCCCTCGGCAAAGGCTGTCTTTGCCTTGTGCCAAACACTCGGCAAAGAGGGACACTCGGCAAACGTCCTCTTTGCCGAGTGTCAGGCACTCGGCAAAGAAGAACCCTCGGCAAAATACCTCAGCCGACGCCGGTGGCCCCTCCGTCATCCTTTGCCGAGTGCTGGCCGTTAGCACTCGGCAAATGTTCTGTCTTTGCCGAGTGCTGCAAGCCTGGCACTCGGCAAAGAGGTTCCTTTGTCGAGTGCCAGTTCCGACACTCAGCAAAGTATTTTTATTTTTTTTTATTTTTGTTTTCAAATTTTTTCTGTGGCATTTATACAGTACCTTGAAGCACATGTTCCAATTTGAAACTTTTCGATGACTTTTTGGTATATTTTTTAAATTTTTTTATGTTTACTTGAATTTTTCTCTAAAAAGTAAATTTGAACTGTAGGTGCATGAAATATTGGAATTTAGCGATTCAAAAAATGGTATTTATGTTTTTAGTGTATTTTGAGGCCGTGTGTAGGGACATTCATAAAATTTCGAACATCTGTTTCACGAAATATGACCACCAACTTGTTAGAAAAGTGTTTTTTAATTATATAAAATGCAAACGAAGTCCGAAAATCATGAAACTTATCGAGGTATCGTGTCATCGCATGTAGAGGCAGTGGTAAAAAATTTAGAAGTTTCCGAGCAAGTTGTGACATGCGATGCCTAAAACCCAGACATCTTCTAAATTTTTTACCACAGCCTCTACATGCGATGACACGACACCTCGACAAGTTTCGTGAATTTTGAACTTCGTTTGCATTTTATATAATTAAAAAACACTTTTCTAACAAGTTGGTGGTCATGTTTCGTGAAACAGATGTTTAAAATTTCACGAATGTCCCTGCACACGGCCTCAAAATACACTAAAAAACATGAATACCATTTTTTGAATCGCTAAATTCCAATATTTCATGCACCTGCAGTTCAAATTTACCTTTTCGAGAAAAATTCAAGTAAACATAAAAAATTTAAAAAATATACCAAAAAGTCATAGAAAAGTTCCAAATTGGAACATGTGCTTTAAGGTACTGTATAAATGCCACAGAAAAAATTTGAAAAAAAATAAAAAAAATAAAAATACTTTGCCGAGTGTCGGAACTGGCACTCGGCTAAAGAACCTCTTTCCGAAAGTGCCAGCTTGTAGCACTCGGCAAAAGACGACTTCATTTTTTTATTCTTTGGATTAAAAGTAACCTCAATTTCTTTGCCAAATGCCCGCATCTAGCTTTTCGACAAAGAGCCGCCCACTTAACCCTAGCGGGCGGGTAGGCCCGGCCTCTCTCTCGGCCTTGGCCCGAGGCAGCAGCCTGCCCCGCCCCATTGCCAGCCGCCTGACTTGCTGTGTCAGTCCCCGCCCGGCCTCGCTCCACCGCGATCGTCCCCGCCGCCGGACTGGTGCCCTGCCCCCTGAACCGCCGGATTGGAGGAGAGGAGGAGCAGGGCAGTAGAGGATAGAAGGGAGGTGGAGGAGAGAAGGGAGAAGGAAGAAGGAGAAGGAGGAGAAGGAGAAGGAGAAGGAAGAAGGAGAAGGGAGGAGGAAGGAGAAGGAGGAGGAGGAGCCTCGGCCGCCGGCCACGCCTCATTGTCCGTCCCCCCCCGTCGTCCCCGCCCCTCCGCTGGAGACAAAGGTGACCCGACACCGCGTCGCCCGACTCCACCGCCACCCAAGGTATAAAGCCCCTCGGGTTGTCGGCCTTCGTGCCTTGTATGTCATTGATGAGCTTCGTGTGTCGTATGTGGATGTGTGGGCCTTCATGCCATACGTGGATGTGTGGGCCTTCGTGCCGTATATATGCTGTCGGCCATCGTGCCGACTTTTTTCTTGTAGGTTTTGGAAACCTCCCCGTACAGGGGAGGTTCTGCTGAAATTTTTAACTTATAGTATTATAATTCTTCTTTTGTAGAGCAGGACCCGTCGGAGGGGACCCGGAGTACGTAGGCGACCCCGATCGTCTTCATCGACGCTGCGGTCCTGCCTGCACAGCATCGCCTCGCCACTGCCTCGCTAGCCTGACTCCACCGCCACCCTAGGTATAAATAACCTCTCTTCCTTATGGTTGTCATAGATCGGTGTAACCCAGTTAGGCGTCTCCCGTTCGAAACAGATATGGTTGGAGGTATGCGGATCTTCGCAAATCTAAGACAATATCTGTTTCAGATTGTCCACTTTTTTGGACAGCCCGTGGATGCGTAGATGGGGTAGTTTCCATGTTCTGCTTCGATCCGAGATAGAGTTTTGGCACCACCTCCCTGTTGTTCTCCGGATACACACTCTCCCTTCTAGGACGTGTATCGGGAGAACAGCAGGGAGGTGCTGCCGAAATTCTATCTCGGATCAGAGTAGAGCATGTAAACTAACCTCATCTATGCATCCGCAGGTGGGATTAGGACATATCCTCACCCATTAGACAGTAGGCACGCCGTTCAGATGCAATTGGTGGTTATATTACTCGCTCATGTATATGCTAGAGGATGGATAACCGTGAGTGGATGTACACGAGCCGCCCAAGTCAGGCTAAAATCACCCCTGAATGGATGGACAAGACCGAGGGTTTCTTGAACCAAGCATTTGGCAAGGCAGCTAATGGAGCGAGAGACACATTCTGTCCCTGTAGCAAATGTGGAAACAGGAAAAGAAAAACAAGGAAGATCATGGGGGAACATCTTTGCAAGTATGGATTTACACCAAACTATACCTGGTGGGTGTTCCATGGTGAAGCCCATCGTACTAGAGAGGAGGTGGTGAGACCACGCTTGGAGGCGTTTGATGCTGATGGCGGGGTAGCAGGATGGTTAGGTGACTTTCACGAAGCAACATTCGCTGAAAGACCTACGGAGGAGGAGGAGGAGAAGGAGGATGAGGAGGAGCCACAGAGCCAACCGGAAAGGCGTTCTACCAAATGTTGTCTTCGGCATAGAAGCTCCTACACGAGAAGGCAACAATTTCTCAACTGGATGCCATTGGACGCCTAATGGGGTTGAAGTCCCAGTACAACATGAGTCGAGCCTGCTTCGATGGTTTGTTGGCAGTTATTGGTGGGCTGCTTTCGGAGGGTCATATTCTACCGAGCAGCTTCTACAAGTCACAGAGACTTCTTCGTGCACTTAAGATGCTGTATGAGCAGATACATTGTTGTCCAGAAGGGTGCGTCCCTATTTAGGAAAGATCACAAGGATGCAAAAATCTTGTCCAAAGTGTAAATCCTCTTTGTATGTGGAGGTAGACAAAGGTGATGGCAGAATGAGCAGCTTGAGATCCCCATGAAAGTCCTCGGCACCTTCCGATCATCCGAGGCTCCAACGGCTATTCATGACCGAGGAGTCCATGAAAGCAGATGACATGGCACAAGAATGGCATTCGATACAATCCTGACAAGATGGTACATCCAGCTAATGGTGAAGCATGGAAAAGCTTTAATCGCAAGCATCATGACAAAGATCTTGAGGCCCGTAATGTACGTGTTGCGCTGGCAACGGATGGGTTCAATCCTTATGGAATGATGTCGGCCCCATACACTTGTTGGCCCGTGTTCGCTATCCCCCTCAATCTTCCCCCTGGGGTCCTCCTTCAACAGCAAAACATATTCTTGACGTTGATAATTCATGGACACCCAGGAAACAAAATGGGTGTGTACATGGAGACTGTTTATGATGAATTGATCAGTGCTTGGAATTAAGGGGTATGGACTTACGACCGAGCTACAAAGAAAAACTTCAAAATGTATGTTTGGTACCAGTACTCTATGCATGACTTCCTGGCGTATGGGATATTCAGCGCCTAGTGTGTCCACGGGAAGTTCCCATGCCTAGTATGCAAGACAACTCTGGAGTTCATTTGGTTGAAGAAGGGTGCAAGTTTTCGTCGTTCGACAAGCATCGACAGTTCCTCCCTCTTAACCATGCATTCAGACAAGACACCAAGAATTTCACGAAAGGTGTCAAGGTGACCGACCTTGAACCTCAGAAGATGACTGGTGCCCAGGTTCATGCTCAGATAGATGCTCTCGTGGTCAATCCACAAAAAGATAGTCGAAAGAAAGATAATCTAAAGAAAGATTGCTTTGTGGGATATGGTGTCGAACATATGTGGACTCATAAGTCAGGCTTGGAGAGGCTTCCCTATTTTGATGACCTTCTCCTTCCACATAATATAGATGTAATGCACACTGAGAAGAATGTCGCCGAAGCATTTTGGGCAACACTCATGGACATTCGACAAGACAAAGGACAACCCTAAGGCGAGTGGACACAGCAGCGCTATGCGATAGACCAAAGCTAGAGATGTTGCCTCCAAGAGGCGGCAAGCCATGGAAAAGGCCTAAGGCTGATTCGTCTTAGAAAATAAGCACATGACGGAAGTGATATAATGGATGCTGACGTTAAAGTTCCCGGATGGGTATGCAAATGAATCTGAGGAGGCCACCTTCCCGACCATGAACGAGAGACCCTTCTTCAACATGGTTCGCTTTGATTTCATTACATGGTTCCAAAAAGGTATCGCCAACTTAGCTCTTACTAAGTTTGATGTTCCAAGTTGCCTGATTTCATTTCTCTCCTGCTTGAACTTGCAGTGCCAAAGGGATGTGTCTATAAGTGCTGAATTACGACAGGTGGCCAATGGCTTTGACTATAAGGTCTTGTCATTTAATGCTTATGATGTGAATGGATATCGCTTCCACACAACAAGGTATGAGCAGAGTCATCCTAATCCAAGGACCATGAATACCAGAGTATTTACGCCCGGTACTGATCAGGAGTATTATGGGACAGTTGACGAAATACATGAGCTCGACTACTGTGGTTCCAAAGCACTTAATCCTGTCATATTCAAATACTAGTGGTTTGATCCTGTCATATCCAGGAGAAGATGTCTATATTGTGGCTCAACAAGCCACACAAGTTTATTATTGTCCATATGCTTGCAAAACCGACCCACATCTTCAGGGTTGGTATATTGTGCACAAGGTATCACCACACGGTAGATTACCTCGCCCAAACCCTGATGATTACAACTTGAACCCAAACACGCATGACGGAGAGTTCTATCAACAAGAAGAGATCGAAATGGAAGCAGACGAGGAATGGGTTGTTGACGAGGACGCTGCAAATGAGGTGCATGATCCGAAGGACTTGGAAATGCTTGACAGACTATGACTAGGCAATGACAACGATGAGGATGAGGCTGTTGAGGATTTGGACAATCTTGATAGTGATGACGATACCTATCGTTCAAATAATCCCGATCATGAAGAATATTAGAAATACATGTAATACTATGTTATTTTGTAATTACATTTTCTTTATTTTGCATCTCTTACTAAGTACGTCTCGTTTATCTGTACTTACTGGTTTACTCTTTTGAATTGTAGGTGATGGGGCCCACTAGGAGGAGCTGCCCCTCGGTTTACGCCAACCGGAGGGACATGGCGGAGGCGTCAGAGTGGCCGAGGAGGCTGAGAGGCAGGCCCAGGCGGGAGCCGTTGACTGACCACGGGCACCGGCCTGGACGTTCGACCACTATGCCCTTGTGTAGGATGCTCCAGATCATAATGGCATCCGCTGCAGAAAAGGCAGATCGGGTGATTAGGGAGTTGTGGGTAAGTCTTTCTTGCACTACATTCCTCAATTCCTCGCATTCATTGGACATTCTTGAAATAAAATAATGGATACCTCGTGTCTTTATGCAGGACTTCTTCAGAATCCAGGAGGGACAGGAGGAAAGTGCGTATCAGGTGGCTTACGCTTCCTGTAAAAAGCGTGTCATGGACTTGCACTACGAGTCCCGCATCCAGGCCCACATAGACTACAACACCAAGTTCCTACTCAGGCGTGTCAACAAAGAGGAGGCAAGACGGATGACGCTGACAAGGGAGCAGTACATACAGGTAAATACAAAACATGAATATTCATTTCTTTTGAGATTAAGTATGCCTAATTTGATCTTCTGATATGTCGTCTACTTGATGTCCTGTAGGCAATTCCAAGCTGGTGCGCCACCCACCCCGATTGCTGGGAATATATTGTGGACACCTGGTTGGACGGGGACTGGCAGAAGAAGCACGAGGAGGCCCGCGATAGGCGTTTGCAGATGCCAGGTGTACTTCACCATCAGGGCAGCCGCAGCCTCAACAAATATGCAAAGGCATATGTAAGTCTCCACCATTGCTCTAATCTAGCCGTGCTCAATTCCGCATCATTTCTAACCACATGTTGTTGTCTTTCTCGTAGTCGGATGCACACGGTGGCTAGCCAGTTGGTCAACTCAAGGCATATGCTCTGGCTCACATGGGCAAGGCGACGGCCGACATTGAGTACGACCTAGATGCCCCGCTTGAGGCATACACCAACTCCAGCGTCCACACACCGCCTCTCGCATTACGGAAGGCGGCAAGGTCGATCCATGGACCAGGCTACAATCCGAGAACCGAGGAGCGCCTTGATCCTAAACTCGTGATGAGGGTGGGGCAAGGCAAGAAGCATGGGACGGTTACGGATTGGCGAAGACGTCCTCGACACGGCCTCTACTCCTCCTCTCCACCAGCTTCGAGCAGCGAGCACGAGCTCAAGCGTGCCCATACGCCAACGGCCGACCACGGTGTTGGCACTCCATGTAAGCATTCCTGTTTTATTCATCGTTCTTTGACTTTTACATACCTTACCTATGCATTATTGAAACATTGGGGCCAAATGCTGTAGGCCCAGGTGCAGGAACTGCAGGCCGAGCGAGAGGCCGAGCGGCAGAGGCTACAGACTTTGGAGGCCCAGCGGGAGCAAGATCAGCGGCAGATGGCCGAGATGATCAAGTTCATGCAAACAAATTGGCCAACAACAAGGTTGAGTGATCCCACAGATATTTGCTTGCTCCATATCCACCTCCACAACGTCCCCGATTCTACCCGGTGAGTATAAGTATGAAGTTTTACTTTCTATCTTTGAAACTTAGAGAAACCTAGTGAAACCTAGTGGTGGTGGTGGTGGTCACGGTGTAGTGGTGGTCATGGTGGTGGTGGTGGTGTGGTGGTGGTGGTGGTCATGGTGGTGATGTGGTGGTGGTGAAGTGTTGGTGATGGCGGTGATGTGTTGGTGGTGGTGGTAGTGGCGGATATTTATCTTGCATATTTATCTCTTCTCTTGTCGCTCACGTGCAATCTCTTCTATTTTGTGCAGCATCAATCGGGGGCGGCGTCGAACCACCTCAGAGGGTTGCCGGGATCGCACTTTGGGCCATCCCAACTCGGACCATCGCCGTGAGCTTCAAATGGCAGCCGTTGTGATATAATGCACCTGTGAACTATGCTTGTGTGTTTGGACTTTGGACTTGGGAGTCGAGATTGTGATACTTGTATGCTATGTTTGTGTTTGTGGTGGATTGTGATATACATTTGTATTATATATATATTTGGGTGATATATAGTTGTGTTATATATATATATGATGTATATCTTGTTTGCAACGATGGAAGACTAAAAACCAAAAAAAATTTGAATTTTTTCACTTCTTTGCCGAGTGTCATGGACACTCGGCAAAGCTGGGAATATGGGACACCTAGTTTCCCAGCTTTGCCGAGTGCCATGGTCAAGGCACTCGGCAAAGAAAATGCAAAAAAAAGAAAACAAGATTTGCCGAGCGCCAGATTCAGGCACTCGGCAAAGAAGTTTAAAAAAAAATTAAAAACACATTTCTTTGCCGAGTGCCGACTCGTGGCACTCGGCAAAGGGGACGTCACCGTGACCTGACAGTCACGTCGACTTTTCTTTGCCGAGAGCCATTGTGGCACTCGGTAAATCCTTTGCCGAGTGCCCGAGATGCGGCACTCGGTAAAGAAGCCTTCTTAGGGAAGGGATATGCCAACGTGCTCTTTTTTCGAGTGCGACATTTTTAAAGCAAAGGCTTTGCCGAAAGTGCAAAGCCTTCTTTGCCGAGTTGTAAGGTCGAGATGGCGGACTAGAGGGGGGGTGAATAGTCTTTTCTAAAATTAATCGCGTCGGCTAACCGATATAAATGCGGAATTAAAACAATTGGTCTAGCCAAGACTACACCCCTCTATATATGTTCACTAGCACCTTGCAAAGATACTAATAAAGCAACTAAGGTGCCGGGCTAGCTAGAGCTCTCCTAAACAATTCTAGGAGCAAGGTCACACAAACCTATGCCACTAGTACTTTAAGTAACAAGGAAGCTCCTACACATGCTAGTAAGCAAAAGCACAAAGCTAACTAAGCTCACTAGCAATGCTCAATAACAAGGCAACCAACGCCTAATTAGAGAGCGCAAATACTTAGCTACACAAACTAAGCAATGTGACTAACAAGGTTACTAAAACCAAATTAGCCACGCAAGGGAGCTACTTCTATGCTACACAAGCAAGAAGGTAATTAGCTAGCTACACAAGCTATCTAATTACAAGAGCAACTACACAAGCTTAAGATATATATATAAGTAATTGCAAGCTTATGTAATGGGGATGCAAACCAACGGGAAGAACAAGGTTGACACGATGATTTTTCTCCCGAGGTTCACGTGTTTGCCAACACGCTAGTCCCCGTTGTGTCGACCGCTCACTTGGTGGTTCGGCGGCTAATTAGCATCACCCGCTAAGCCCACACGTCGGGCACCGCAAGAACCTACCCCTTGAGTGAGGGTAGCTCAATGACACGCTTTACTAAAGTTGCTCTTTGCGACTCCCGCGGGGCGAGCACAAGTACCCCTCACAAGCACTTCTCCGGAGCGCCGCACAAGCTTCTTGCGGGCTTCGACAGAGACCACCACCAAGCCATCTAGGAGGTGGCAACCTCCAAGAGTAACAAGCACCACCGGCTTGCAACACGACCACCTAGTGCCACTCGATGCAACCTCACAATGCAATCGCACTAGAATCGCTCACTCACACAATCGAATGATCGCTATCAAGTATGTGTGTGATGGAGGGCTCCCAAGCACTCACAAGCATGGACACTAAGTCCCTTGAGGTGCTCAGCACCAGCCATGGCCGAGGGCCACTTCTATTTATAGCCCCAAGGGCTAAACTAGCCGTTACCCCTTCACTGGGCAAAAATCGGGCCGACCGGACGCTCCGGTCGTGTTGACCGGACGCTGGACCTCAGCGTCCGGTCGCCAGCAGACGGCCATGCGTCCCGGTTCCAACGGTCACTTGACTTGACCGGACGCAGCAGCTTTCAACTGACCGGACGCTGAACCCCCAGCGTCCGGTTGTTTCCAGTAAGGTATCGACCTCGACCGGACGCGTCCGGTCACACTTGATCGGACGCAGCAAGCGTCCGGTCACACTCCAGCTTCTGCGTCATCGTACGTCAGCCTGACCGGACATAGCCTGCTAGCGTCCGGTGCATTCAGATCCAGCGTCCGGTTAGTTGACCGACGCCAGCATCTTCGCGACTAACTCATTTTCACTTCTAACTTCATCACCCTTGCTCCAATGTGCTAACCACAAGAACTTGCATCCGGCGCAATAGAAAATAGGCATTCTATTTTCCCGAAAGCGCCGAATCCCGCCGAGCTTACGAACACCACCTCCTTTGTAAATGTGCCAACACCACCAAGTGTACACCACCATGTGTATGTGTGTTAGCATTTTCACAATCATTTCCCAAAGGATGTTAGCCACTCAACTTGCCACGCCACTCAATCCTAGCGACGATGCAAAGTTAGATCACTCGAGTGGCACTAGATGACCGATATGCAAACAAGTTTGCTCCTCTTGATAGTACGGCCATCTATCCTAAACCTGGTCATCAACTTCTCTACACACCTATGACCGGTGAAATAAAATGCCCTAGGTTATACCTTTGCCTTGCGCATTCCATTCCATCTCCTCCAATGTCGATGCAACACATGCACCAACACTATCAACAATGATATGATCCACTTCATATCATCACGTGATCATATTGGTTCATCGATCTTGACTTCACTTGCCCTTCACCGTTGTCATCGTCCATCAGCGCCAAGTCTTGCTCAAGCTTCACCGCCACGCGGTCCATCACTCCAAAGCCTTCGACTTGCCCTTCACGCTTGCAACCGGTCCATCAAGCCAAGTCTTATCTTGATCTTCTCCACCTTGATCACATGACTCAATGTCATGTCTCATGTGCGTTAAGCTCCTTCATCATCACATGTGTGAGCTTTGCAACATCTCTAAGCCATTTTCTCCTTCATGGCATATGTTGCTCACACACATGTACCTATGGACTAATTACATGTGTATCTCACATAAACACAATTAGTCCACCTAGGTTGTCACTCAATTACCAAAACCAAACAAGGATCTTTCACGAGTGCAATTGCACTCGGCAAAGGACACGTCTCCTGTAGTGAGCACTATGAGTTCGAAGGCCAGTACGATACAACTAAGAATTGATGGGGCATTCATAATGTGAAGGAGGGTCACCGAACAATATACATCAAAAACAAATACAATATATGAATGGCATCCAACAAACTTAGCTTATCACGTAATTCATAGATCCAAAGGCCAGTGATCAATCAACTTTTCTAAGACAAAAGTAAGCCAAAACAACAATAAATAGTTCAATCAACAGAGCTACCAAACATTATGACAGTGTAAGCTGCTAGCTATGAACAGATGCAAGGAGGGATAAAGAGGTAAGATATGGTTCTAGGTGCTCACTCTCGACAGATCCAAAACGGATAGTGAACATCTCCTCCTTGAGCTCACCGTCGGCGAAGTCTAGCGCGTGCCACATGCACGACTTGTCGCTCCTCGTGTGCTCCTGCATCGTAGTCGTTGCCACCACTGTGCGAATGGAGAAAAGGGTTAAGCAATACTCTTCAATGTCAACGAAAATCCCACAAAAAGACCGTGATTACCAAGATGATTGGCGTAGATCTTAAGTGTCTTCGCCTAACGCATCACGAGGCGGACCTTGGTGGTCTCCTTGTGCTTGAGCAGCTATTCGTGCTCTTTCCACTGGTTCCCCTCCTTGTCGAACCGGTAGAGCCGCCTTCACTACTACAAAACCATTTTTAGGGGTGGTGGTAACCCTTTGTAGGCGGTTTGACCAGCCGCCCCTCTACCGAACCGTCTCTACAAATCATGCATTTGTAGGGGCGGTTCCCAGGCCGCCCCTACAAATCGATTTGTAGGGGCGGTTGGTGATTGAGTCACCCCTACAAATCGATTTGTAGGGGCGGCTAGTATTACGAACCGCCCCTACAAATCGATTTGTAGGGGCGGCTCAATCACCAACGGCCCCTACAAATCGATTTGTAGGGGCAGCTGTAGTGCCAGCCGCCTCTATAATACCTGTTTGTAGAGGCGGTTCAATCTAGAACCGCCCCTACAGTACGTTTTCCCGCAAAAAAATTCAAATTTACAATTCAAATTCGACTAGAACTGTTTGTTTCTGCGTATTCCATCCAGCGTTCGTGTTGCCGAACGCCCCGCGACCAACGTTCCGAACGCGACTACTAGCACAATAGTATTATATAAACTACAATTACAAGTCCAATTTGTAAGGATATATACAATCCATCATTTAATATATAAATTCAATAACATTGTTATCAATGTCCTAGAGCTAGCCTTTCAGTCTCACGAAGGTGTTGGTACTGAGGATTTCTACCTAAGTCAGACTCTCGGTCATGGTAGGCGCCTTTGACGTGTACAATCTGGTCCAATATGAAGTTGCAAAGGTCGCCGACGAGCTCTAAGAGTTGGTCATCCTTGTATGGGTCTTTTTTCATTCCTTTCTCTTCTCTCCACTACAAGAGAACAAGTTTCCTTCGATGCTTTTGTCACCCTTTTCAAATTTTCTAGACCTTTCAGGCTATTTAGTAAAATCTTTGGTCCAAGGGCTCGAATCATGTCCTCCAAATCATCTTCATCCCCGACACGTGCTCCACCATCATTATTGGCACCACCTTCATCGTTACCATCCCAACCACCAGCATCATCACCTTGTTCATTGCCAAACTTGAAATCCATTCGTGCATCAAGCTCTACTGAATATTGGGACAGGGATTCTATGGTTTCGTCGTCGTATTCCTTCTCATCCTCGTTGTTAACGATAACCGTTTCACCATGATGAATCCACACTGTGTAGTCCTCAACTAATCCTCGCATAATCAAATGTGATCTGATGATAGTCACATCTATCCATGACATACGGTTCTTGCAATCTTTACATGGGCAAATAATTGTATCCTTATTCTCTTTCAATGTCGTTGCATGCTTCTTTGCGGCTTCAATAAATTTATCCACCACTTCACGGAAACCTACCTTAAACCTTAACGAACCATACATCCAAGAGTTCCTGTACTCCATCTTTTACAACAACAACAAAACAAACATTAAAGGAGTACTCATTCAGATATATATAAAAATAAAACAAATTAATAATTACTTGAGAATAATTGTATATACTTCAGATATATATGAATATAAATCTAATATAATTACATGAAGCATACATACACACCATGGTAAAAGAAAATTAATTAACGGCCCATTTATCCATAAATAATTAAAATACATATTTAGTGATTACAATAAATAATTTCAAAGACAACAATCAGCAAGAATTATACTTTACCCAATATCTTTCATACAAACCCTAGTCCAATTTCATCAAACATAAATTTATAAAAACAAAATTAATAAACAAACCAAACCCTAGATCTAGATCCACATGCACATGAAACATCCATAAAACTAACTAATTGTTCACTAAAATCAAGAAACATGGACCAAATAAGGGTATGATCTTGTTCCCTCCTAATTTACGCTAGTACATTTAAAAGTTGGGTCTAATTTGCTTCATAAATAGCTCAAGCACCATAGAAGAGAGAGAAAATAAAACTCTAATTACTCACTAACCAACCATTAAAACTTTAAAAAAGTATGGAATAGCATTTTCTTACCTTCTACAACCTCTTCATCAAAGGATTTGAGACCAAAACCTTCCCCTTAGTAGAGCAATTTTGGGAGGTGCCCAAGGCCTCCCACCTTTTTTTTCACGGGTTGAAGTGAGTGACCCGAGGAGAAAGAAGGTGCTGCATCTATTTTATATGTGGGGCATTTGTAGGGGTGGCTAGTGATTGAGCCGCCTACAAATCGGTGCTATAATCTGGGGCCATTTGTAGGCGGCTCAATCACTGGCCGCCCTACAAATAGCATTTCAGGCGGTGGTGATTGAGCCACCCCTACAAATCAGACCCCATTTGAAGGCGTCTCGTAACACCACCGCCGCCTGCTGCTCCATTTGTAAAGGCGGTGGTGTGCGGGCACCCGAGCGCGCGCTTGTCAGGGTGGCTCCATCTCCACCGCCCCTACAAAAAAATCAAACCGTTGCTAAAAATCGTTTTTTATGTAGGGCTTCCTGCACAATCGCCGCATGTCATCAGATCAACAAGACCTAGCCACCAAATCGGATCGGGGCGGATCGGGGAGGGAGGATCAAGCGGCCGCGGATGACTCACATGTCGAGGAGCACGTCCTCGTCCTCCTCTCCGGTGGTAACGGTGACCTCCTCCAGCTTTACGATGGGCGCGACCTGGGCGCCGTTGTCCTTGTCCTCGCCGTCCGCCGCGGCCTCCTCCTCCTCCTCCGCTGGACGGTGTTCCACTGGGTCGCCCATGGCGTTCGGCGGCTGTAGTAGGGCTCGGGGCCTGCGCTTGCTGGCTGCGCTCCTGCTACCAGTTGCTGCTGTCCGTGGCGTCCGAGGGCCGCCGGGCCCCACTCACGCCGGCGCAGCGGCCGCAGGGGCGCTGTCGCTTGGCACCCGCCACCGCATGAGCAGGGAAGGGGAGAGAGAGAGGAAGGGGAGGGCGAGATGGAGGTGAGAGGCAGGCAGCTATTTTTTTTTATAAAAAAGAGATATAATCAAAGGTGGCCTATATTTTGATTTGAGAAAAATCTGAGGAGGTTTTCGCAAAAAATTGTTGAGAGTGTCTCTGGAGCGTGGGTTGATTTTCGATAAAGAGAAGGTCTTGTTTGCAAAAAACTCGGAGCCCATCCTATCTGAACTACGGATTGATTTGGAAATAATCTGAGGTGGTTTTTGCAAAATATTCTAAGAGGGTCTCTGGAGCGCGGGTTGATTTACGAAAAATATAAGGGGTTTTCTGTAAAATGGCCGCGGATTGCCCGATCTAGGCCGTCCGCGCATCCGATCGAACGGCCTCGAAAAGCAGGTGACATGGCACGCTGGCTGGCCACGGTTTGGGCGTAGGATTCATATGTAAAGAAGATACGGGAGCCACACCACACCTAGTCAAAACTCAGAACCGGCCAGTGCGGGCTGGCTGGTTGGCTGGGCTGGCCAACTCCCTCACATGGACACTGTTCTAATGAACCAACCAGCAGTATTTCTCTCTCATATAAATGAACCAGCAACGATATAAACCAGCCAACCGAATAGGCTGTAGTTCTTGGCTTCTCTCAAAACGTCTCCTTGTCTCCGTACGTACTCATGCATCCATCTCGACTCGACCTCACCGGCGGCCGCGGTATCACGTACGATGGTCGCCGGCCGGCGGGTCGGGGTGGCGGCGGCAGCGGCAGCTGCTGCTGCGTTGGTCGCCCTCGTGGCAGTTGCTGCTGCGTTCATCGCCCTCGCGGCCTCGCGTCGTCATCGTCGTCGCCCAAGTCCTTCGTCAAGTCCACCGTGTCCGCCCACGACGTTGTCATCTTCTCCGAGTCATACTGCCCGTAGGTATATATGACCCCTCTCGCCCTTATTTTACATGCATGTCTGGTATACATAAGAAACTCTTTATCTTATGATGAGAGCACAAAATTTCACATGCAGAGCAAAGGACGTGTTTATTAGGGAGCTTGAGTTGAAGAAAGGGCCATATGTCGTAGAGCTTGATCAGCGAGGTTTGTTTTACGCTCATTTTTGTATTGCGCTAATTTACTGTTTTAGAGTGGTTGCTCTATATATGCCCCCCCCCCCTAGCTACTTCAGCCATGTTTTTTGGCCGAGTGGAAGTGTCACACAGTTTTGTTGAAATAGCTAGGGTAGAGTTATGAAATACATCTTTCGCAGTGTTTTCAGCCAGCAAGTTTTTGCAATTGTACAACTAGATTGAATAATTTGTTTTCAGTTGCATAGGCAATGGTACTATAAAATATAAATAAATAAATAAATAAATATATTGAACCCCAAAAGAAAAGGTAAAGTGTCCATGTGGGAGTATTCTTAATGACATTCTGCTTAGAGATGTCCTATATATGGGCTCGTAGGTAAGCACAAATGTCTTCAAGTGTCTCTCAAGTCATAATGTGAATTACATAGAACAATATATAATCAAACACATATACGTCTTGATGAATTACATATATTGAACCATAAGCAAATGCAAATACCTCTTGATGCCCTCTGATTTATATATAATGTGGATAACCGAAAACATAAGCAAACTTGAGGATGGCATAGCCTTATTTCTGTTCCATTTCACAATTCTTCTGAACATTATTCACTGCTGCCACAGTGCCAATATGGTTAGTGTCGTCAGGCCAATATACGATTTATCCTTCCTCTCTGTCTGTGAAGACAGTGGAGAGTATATGCACATAATGGGCAGAGCATTACCGTTTAACTGATATAAGATTGCACTACTGTGTTGTTGTTTCTTTGGACCCATGCATCTCATCCAAGTTTCATGTGCACTATTCAAGTTAGTCAATGTTATAAGAGATGTTTCATGGTAAATGAAAGACATGATACATATAGTAAATAAAACAGTAAAGCCACGATATAATTACCAAAAGGGCAAAATCAGTGAGGAAACAGGACAGCAGACATCAGCAAGAGGACCGCCTTTAAGCTGCACCTTTGTTTTTTTTTAGAAAGGATGGCAAAAGCTTTGCCGCGATTTATATTAGAAGAAGAAAATAAAACAAAAGTTTGTTCAGGTTTTTAGGGAACTGGACCTAAAACCCCTGCAACCAGGGATACAACAACTCACCGGAAACAACTCCTACACATCAACTGACCACAAACCACCAAAAAAACCACTACCTACAAGTCAAAGTCGCAACACAAAGAACCAGCGCCGGTACAAACAGCCGACTAACCAACACTACTTCCTCAGCCAAGCAACTCACAACCACGCTGGCCACAACTAACACGCAAAAGGCTACAAAGACCACATCAACTCATTAAGCTAAAAAACACCGTGCACGCTTAAAAAACACTGTGCACCCTTGTTCTTCCTATCTGTTTATTCCCTTTTTACATTACATAATAATAAACCAAAACAGTCAATTATAGCAAATTGAACAATTTCCACTTGTTAAGTTGATTTTTGCCCTTGAGCATATTCTGGGACAGTTTGTGATGATGCCGTAATGCAACAATGTGTACCCTCTGTCGTGCAGACGATGGTTCGAAGATTCAGGATGCCTTATTTGACATAACTGGCCGGCGTAGTGTTCCTCAAGTTTTTGTCCATGGAAAGCATTTGCGGGACTCTGACATACTTGACATAATTGGGCCCGGGCCCACTGTTCCTCAAGTTTTTGTCCATGGAAAGCCCTTGGGCCAGGGGGCACTGACGGTACATTTTCTGTACACAAATCATCATATAAAATGGAGGCTTTGTAACATCCTTTGAATGCTCACACCTATTTTTTTTTCATGTTTACTTGAAAAATTTGCAGGTACTGTTGAGCCTTGCGAAAGTGGGAAACTGGCTAAACTTCTGAGCATCGGAGCCAAGGACGATCTTTGAGTGACATGCTATGCTAGCATCAGTAGTAGCCTCTTGTTTTTGAGTTATTAGGGGATTTTTATGCGACTCTGGTGATTAACGTAGAAAGGATATCTAACCGAATGTTCTATTATAGTTTATTTAGACCCTTTGAACCGTACTTTGATTGCTCACCCATCAAGCATTATCTCGTGTGAATTCTGTCATTAGATTGGGCTTGGTGACTGCACAATTAATGTTTCTTCCTTCTCTATCCTAGTATGCTACTATATAGTAACATGCACAAACCTAGATACTTTGATTTACGTACTCGTAGCATTTTTCAATCATTGAAACATTTTGTTTTATATTGATAGCATGTACATTTCCAAAACTCCAGATATATAGGAACCGTGCATGTACCGTCCATATACACCCTTTTTGTGACATTGTTTGTAGATTACTGATGCTGTGATTGAAAGTAAACAGTCAACTCTGTTGTACAAACTAAGCAAGCTAGCTAGCTAGCTAGTGCTGGACGGAGCAATGGCGAATTGGCGATGGCCGGCCGATCTGGCACATGCACGCGGCGCATGCATGCATATGCATGCCGATCATTTGTACAACTTTTCAGATAAACACCTCTCATCATTTGTACAACTTCATTTAAGCATGCAGTTTCCCTACTCTTGTTATGCCAAGCATGGCGGCTCTGGATCGTAGTACTGTAAAGAAAAAAAAACATGTTTTGTTCTATTTTTCTTCGGAGATCGTGAAGATCAGTACACAGAGCCAGTACGTGTTCACGTAGTTGACTCTTGACTGACAACGTCTGGGCTGGCTTTGAAGTTGTTGGCTTCCCGGCCCAAGTAGAAAACCACGTGAGTCCTCCACATTTACGTGGGCTGGCCCGTTTACCGCATCGTCGGAAACATTTCTCAGTCCAGATGCCTACCAAGTCCACTCGTTCTGCTCAAAAAATAAAAAAATCCCTCTTTTTTTCTCTTAAAAAATTTAAATAAAAAAAATCCAATGGCTAAATGTTTTACTTACTCACTGTTTAGCCAATAGCTTGTATTCACTCGAGAGACTCCAGCATCTCCCATTTTTTTTGGGTGGAAAAAATAGAGGCTAAATTAAAAATAGATGCCATGATTCAGAGGCTATATATATTTTTTGGTGGAAAAATATGCGTTGACCAGGAGGGAGGGAGAGAAGCATCATCAGGTCGCAATCCCCAGTGCCCCATAACGCGTCGCGGCTGCCGCTGGGCAAACCGCGTTTACGGCAAAAACGAACCCAACAGCAGCAAAGGCTTTCTTTCCTTCCTTCGCATCGAATCAAACCCCCGTCCATCCCCAAAAGAGACCCCGCAATCCCCAATCCCACGCGCAGCGCAGACGAGGGAGGAAGGATTCTTCAGCGGCTCGCCGTCCCCGAATCGCAGCCGCCGCCCGGATCTGAGGGAACCAGTCGTCGTCTTGCTCCCCCGCCCGCCCGCCCGCCCGCCCGCCCGCCGCCATGAGCTTCATCTTCGGCAAGAAGAAGACCCCAGCCGGTACCTCTCCCCGCCTCTTCTCCTTGTTCTAGCTTGCGATTCGTTCGATTCCAGTCACTCCTCGATCCTCCCCTCCTGCCGGTGGGCAGCCCCCGGAGAAATTGGGCGTCTTTGTTGTCGCTCTGGGTCCCCGATCGAGAAATTCCTCGCCTTTCTCGGTTTCCCCGATGGAGAAATTACATATACTGCTGCTGATCTCGTTGGGGCTTCTCCACCCCTGTTATTCCCGGAATTTGTCGCAATCATATTACTGTAGCTTAGTTTTCCCAGTTTTATTATTATCCATACCCCTAGGAAAACCCCAAGATTTTTTCGATTTTTAGGCGTTTCTCTGCTCTAATTTTGAAACAAAGTTATTGCTTTGTCCCCCCATGGCCCTGCTAGTGACTGATGTTCTGAAAAGTTCAAATCAACCATGCAATGTAAGTTCTGCCCAGTTGTCTCGCTTAAGAAACAACATAGAGTAGTCAATAACCCTGCTGTATTGCTGCTATTTCCCATTCACATTGGGCATGTCCTGTCCTGCTGCTGGTTTAATTTAATCCTCAGGATGTCCGTTTACTCTCTCTCTCTCTCTTTTCGCGAACGACTTGCGTGTCAGGATGTCCGTTTACATGTCCTCGGTTGGTTAACAACAGAGCTGCTGCGGGAGAACAAGCGGATGCTGGACAAGTCCATCAGGGAGATTGAGAGGGAGAGGCAGGGCCTGCAGGCCCAGGAGAAGAAGCTCATCAACGAGATCAAGAAGGTGGCCAAGCAGGGACAGATGGTATGTGCGAAGAAATAAAGTCGAAGCACCTTCTCTCTTGTTTGATCCGATTTGATGGCATTTTCTTTGGGAATGGTACTTAATTTAGCACCGTGAATTTGTTAACTGTGGTTCAGCTCCAACTTGGAAGCTTTAAGTTTAATAAGGACATGCCCAGTCATATATTAATAATGCAATAAGTAAGGGCGTGCCCAGTGCAGAGAGCTCCCGCTCTGTGCGGGGTCTGGGGAAGGGTGTCAGTGGCAAGCCTTACCCTCGCTTGTGCAATGCGAGGAGACTGCGACTCGAACCCGGGACCTTCCGGTCACAGGCGGTAAGACTCTACCGCTTGCACCAGGCCCGCCCTTCTAATAATGCAATAAGTAAGGTCATACGAATATCATTCTTCACTGGGTAGCCTATTGCCAGGGTTGTATCTTGTGTTTCTGCTTAAATGTTTTTAGTATTGCTCTGACCAACTTCTGGAAATTTGAGGAAATATGGCATTGTATTGTATCTGATGGTTGGTGTGTTGGGGGCTTATTAAGACATCTTAATGTGCGATTTTTGGCACGAATTCAATCATGCTCAAACTGTCTAGTTCAGTGTAAAGGCAGTTGGTTATACCTCCTGATAGGATAAGCTGGCTGATTTGGTTTGTTCAGAACCTTGTGGTTTTTGTTCAATGGATGTATGATATGCTCTGTTTTTTGGCTGCAATTGCTCTTAGTTTAGGTTTGAACATGTATAAATGTATTATATGTTGTAAATTAGATTTGAACTTTTTCAAAACTTTACATGTTCAAAAGAACGTGCTATTTTTTTTTTGGTTGGAATTGCTTTACATGCTCATGTATTATATTTTGATATGCTGTAAATTGTTCGCAGGGAGCTGTGAAAATTATGGCTAAGGACCTTATCCGCACAAGACACCAAATCACAAAATTTTATGCCCTCAAGTCCCAGCTACAAGGTGTATCTCTTCGAATTCAGGTAACTCAACTTTAAGAATTATGTTTATTTTGAGATAGTCAGATAACTGTGTGCGAATTGTGATGAATGATTACAATCTTAGTTGGCTCAATCTTTCCTAGCAAGGTTCACTGTACTGTAAAAAATTCAGATGTTCCTGTTATGCATGAGAGTCCTCTTTAAAATCTTGTATTGACTGGTGCCCAATTTTGTAGACTCTGAAATCAACACAAGCAATGGGTGAAGCCATGAAGGGTGTGACAAAAGCCATGGGACAAATGAACAGACAGATGAACCTGCCTGCCCTGCAGAAGATAATGCGGGAGTTTGAGATGCAAAATGAGAAGATGGAGATGGTTAGTGAAGTGATGAACGATGCCATTGATGATGCCTTGGATGGTGACGAGGAGGAGGAAGAAACAGAGGAGCTTGTCAACCAAGTCCTTGACGAAATTGGCATTGATGTCAACTCAGAGGTAAAAACATCGCCACGTTCTTTTGTTGATCCTGAAGTAGAATACGCTGCCTTGCAGATGGATAACACTGATGTGCAATGTTGATTCTTCTCTATACCCAGCTTGTCAAGGCTCCTGCGACTGCAGTTGCTAAGCCCGTCGCAGCGGGGAAAGTTCCTGCACAAGCTGAAGCTGCAGGTGGGCCAGATGGTGGCATAGATGACGACCTGCAGGCGCGGCTTGACAACCTAAGGAAGATGTGATAACTGGAGCCTAACAAAACATATGCACACGCTTTGTTTGTAGTTTTATACTATAAAAATATTGCCATTACGGCAATCTTCTTTTTCATATCTGAGTTGCAGAGTGTATGGCATTGTCCATTGTACATAGAATATATATCTAGCACCATGCACTAGGCTGTGCGTTCTCTTCCAATGTTCCAATGCCATCGAGTGCATTTTGGTCGTGATTCAGATGCTGTTGTGAGGGAGTGCTCAACAGATAGTACTGACAAATGACAATGCTGTGCTCGACTTACATGCAGGGCGATGAATTCGGATTAATCTTCCAAATTCCTTGCCAAAGCTTGCATTTTGCCCTCTTCACCTGATGTTCCACGGCTGAGAGAAGTCATGTTACATAATCCACGTTGTGCAGATGATGGGGACGCGGCTAATAAGTAGTGACTGCATTTGAAAGGCAGATGTGACGTTAATCATTCAGAGTTCAACTGCATCAAAAAGGCTCCTTAAAACAACTATCAAATTCTTTTTTTGAGCGTGGCTAGCGCCCGGACGTCCGGACGCTAGTCCCCGTCTGGATGCCCCGAGCAGCTGCCCCCTGTCCCACGTCCCGCGCCTGCTCGCTCACGTCTCGCCTGCTGCGCCCGCCAGCAAGCATGTGAGGCCTACCCGTGCCAGTAGGGACCGCCTCTGCCTTTCCGTGCCTGACACCTAGGTGAGACAGCAGAAAAGGCGAGGATGGAGATGCAATACTCGATCTAGTTTTGAAACATCCAGATGCAACAATTGCAATGTACGTCTGAAAACAAATGAGACATACGTCTGAAACACTTGCAAAAACACCTGAAAACACATGATACTATTGTAAACATACGCAATGTCTAGATAAAACACTTGCATCATATATGTGAAAACATATGCAACATCCAAATAAACACACTTGCAATATATGTTAGAAAAAAACAGATAAAACATTAAGAACAGGAGCTTGCAACATACATGTACAACCATTGCAACATGTGCAACATCCCGATCTATTTTTGCAACATCCGGAAACACTTGCAACATACATTTGAAACACTTGAAACAGACGCTTGCAACATGTTGTTTTAGTGCAAACATCTCCTTGCTGCTTGGGAGAATGGAGGCTTGTCGGCATATGGAGTTCGCCGGAGGCAGCGGCCCGACGGTGCTTCTAGGAAGCGGCTCGACGATGGCTACGTGACAGGGCTGGGAGGTAGCTGCCTCGCGCTGCTCCTGGAAGGGTCGGTAGCTGAGTGCCGTGACTCGCAGGCGGCTGCGCGCCTGGCAGGATCGGCAACCGCACCGCCGCAACTTGTAGGCAGCCGCGGGCCGAAACCAGGAGACGGCAGCCATGCATCGCATCTAGTAGGGCTAGCAGTTGAGTGCCACATGCGGGAGGGGAGCTAAGTCCTGCGTGCGGGAGCGAAGCGGAATAGAGCGAGGCGTGCGGGAGTTGATTTTGCCTTTTTAGGCGAGCGGCGCATGCAACAGTGAGTGGAGCAAGGCATCCGGCTGTCAGGCCGTTTTAATGGTAGCATTAACGTTATTTTTTCTTGGCAAAAAGGAAAAAAACCAGCACTCTAATAGTTTCCATATATAAACTACCTTATTAAGATCAGGACTTAGAGCCTGTTTGGGACAGCTCCCCTAGCTCCAGATGCACCAAAACAGCTCTACTTCACAAAAAGTTTGCCAAACAGTCTAGCTTTACCAAATCTGGATTCACCAAAAAAGGTGGATCTGAGGGCCACATTCACCAATTTGGTGGATCTACTCAAGGGGTGCTCCACCAAACCCAAATTGGTGGAGTTGGAGGAAATTACCCACCACTACCACTGATTACACAAACATACCAATTTGTTTCTATTCTTTTCTGTCTTCGCTCTTCTTCTTCTTCCGTCGCGAGGGTGCGTCACTCTCTCCACCGCAGCTTCCCTGCGGCCACCCCATGCGCCTCGTCGCCGGCCCTGGCAACCCATGCGCCTCCCCGCCAGCCCCACCGGCCCCATCGCCCGCTGCTGCCTCGGCCGGCGCCGCCGTGACGTGCGTCGCCGCCGCACCACGGTGCCTGGCCGGGTCTGCCCTGATTCGCGCCGCCGCTTTGGCAGACCCTTTCCTCCACCGCTCGTCCACGCCGCCGCCCCAGCCAGCCCCGCCCCAACCCTGACACGATGCCCCATCTAGCCCCGGCCGGCCCTGCTCCACCGGAGGCGAGACGAGCGGGAGCAGCGCGCGCGGCCTGAGCTTGGGAAGGCATGAACGAGGCAAATATGGTCATTCCAACGAAAATACCCTTGTGTTGATCTGGAGTTGCTTTGTAGCCAAACAGTTCCGTGCTAGATCCATGGTGAATCTTAGATCCACTAGTGAAGCTGCTCCATGGTAAATGCTAGATCCAAATTCACTTTTTGTGTGTTGGAGCTGTACCAAACATGTCCTAATAACCCTCCTGCAACTCATAAATACGCAACAGCTCCTGAAAAGTGACTCAGCGAACCAATGATTATGCCAACAGGCACACCGTCACCCGCCAGCCCCACGCCCGCTTCGGCCGCCCTGCACGCCCATGTCGTCGTCTCGCCGCCCTCACCCGCACGCCTCAGTCCATCTCAGCGAGCGGCCATGAGTGAGAACGTCAAATCTGGGGTGCAAGGCACCTGATCTGTGCCCAGAGAGCGCAGATCTGGCTCGTCGCCGGCCATCTCGCTCACCGGAATTCTAGAGCTCGGTATGAAGAGGAAGGTGGGAAGGAGAGGAAGAAGGGGTTGGAGATGCTGCGGACGGAAGCCTTTTTGAACGCCGCCGCTGGCCACCGCCACCGCGAGCCAGAGGACGGCGGCGGCCGCCGGGAAGAAGGCCCGACGGGCGGCGGGCGGAGGCGAGTCACCCCCGAGTCGCCATCACGAGACGACGTGGGGGCTGCATGGGGGGTTTCTCTCTCTTCTCCTGCCCAGCTGCAAATAACAGAAGCAAGAAGAAACTAGACGTGGAATCAATTTCATTTGGACTGATGAACAATACCGTACCATGCTTCTGCATCGGACGGTCAATATGGAATAATTTTGTCAAATAATAGCCACATTTATCTTTACAAAATGTTGGAGACATCTTTTGCATGGAGAGCATTTGGAGACGTCTAAATTAATTCAGATGCGGTGCTTAGTGATTGGTGGCATCAGGCTCGTCTGCAGGTGCCGCGTCACTTCCAACGAGGTTTCGACTCCATCGTCCTTTTGGTCTCTTTGGGAGCTGTGGAAGGAGCAAAACTGTTGGACTTTCTAAGCCAAGTCACTGTCAGCGTCTTTGCTATTTCAACGGATTGTCGAGGAAGCCAACGCCTGGTTGGGGGCGGGCGTCGGAGCTACGTCGGTGTTCACGGCGCAAGGTGCTTAGCAAAATTGTTCCTGTATAATCGCTCTGTGTAAACCAGCCTTCGTCTAACGCCTTGGCACCTCGCCATATTGCGTTAGTCGCTTTGTAAACTCCTTAATTTCTCCTTAACGAAACACGTGCTAAGCACTTTCTCAAAAAAAGAAAAAGAAAAATAGAAATGCATTTGGAGAGCATGTTGGAGACACCTTTTTGTCAAAGAATAGCCATATTTATCTTTACAAAATGATTTAGTTCTCCTCTTGGAGTTACTTTAAGCTAGTTATTACCAGTAAGCTGTGTCGATCACGCCAGGGGCGCGGCGGCGACAGGACCACGGCAGAAGGGGCAGGTGGCGTGGACACGGATCTAGTCGCCGACGCACGCGGCGTGGAAGTAGTGCATGCACGGCGGCAGCACCCTGAGGGCGTCACCGTCGGCAAGCTCTGCCAGGCACACCCCGCACGTGGCGTACTGCCACCCATCGGCCTTCAGATACCTGCAGAGCAGCGGCCTCACCTGCGCAGCTGCCCGGCACATCCCCACCTCCTCCATGCCCACTGCCGCTGCCTCTGTTGCCGTTGGCGGCGGCCTATCCTCGCCGACGCCGTTGCTCCTTGGCGGTGCACGGCAACCGCTGGCGGCCTCCTGCTGCCCCTTGCGCATCTTGCAGGCGCCGGAGATTACCATGGCCAGGAAGCCGACGATGACAGTGATGCTGTAGCCGATGGCAACGACGGCCAGGATCTCCCTGTTGTCGACCGTCAACATGGCCATGTACGACACGGAGATGGATTAATTGGTATGACTAATGCTAGTGTTATGGTGCCATAATTGTGTCACAGCAATTGTTCACTACTACTGATACTTAAGGGGAGGCGTAGCGATGGTTACCATGCCTGATTACTTGTTATGATCGATTCATACGATGAGATAGTTTATATTTTATTGACTTACCATTCTCTAAGGTCAATGTAAGGCTTTGCTTGGTTCACAGTTCACACTGATTAAGCCTTTGATGATAAAGACATCAAAATCTTTTATTCGGCATGCCTACGATTGCTGTTGAGTTCCAAGTTCCAACAAACGGACACCATGCGGCGATGCATGGTTGGATGAGGCAACCACACGCATCGTCATGTTCATCATCTTTGGTCTAGCGGGTCGTGTATTGTCTTTGAGCCCCCTAGGGGTGTGTCTATGGGGTATGCACGCCCCAAAGACCTTATATTCACTAACTGTCGTCCACGTTAGTGTTTATGTTTTGCTTTAGATTAATATGTCATTGAACGGTCGTAGCTCATCTTTGTGAGACCCCAACTTCGAGTACTTAATCACACATCAACAATTCTTTCTTCAGAGTTCTTGCTTGTATTCTTCAATTTGCTGGTACAAATTAACCTTCTCAGTGACGGAGTAGTCTCTCTCGCAGATCTTGCTGGACATGGCAATGGGCCGAAGACGTCCACAACACCGAGGTAAGCCCCTCATCCATCTAAAATCTCGATCTCTCTCACCCTCTCTCCCTCTTGTAGATCTTGGCCAGCTTGGCATCCATGGCGGGCTCAGCAGCCATGGCAGGTCCAAGACAGGCTCGGTGGCCATATAACGGGTCTATGACGGGCTTGACAGCATGTCCACCTGGTGGCGGTCGGATCTAGGTCGATTGGGGTGGATCTAGTAATGAAGACGGCGCACAACAGCATGCTCGATGTCGGGGATGGGCTTTGGGGCCTGCTTAGCAATGGGATCACCGATGGGTTTGTGTTCTTTTGTTTATTTTATTAAATCTGTTTTAGAGACGATTATTATAACCACCTTTGGAAATCTAGATTGACAACGACATTTAACCAGAGGCAGGGGCGTCGCCCGCCACTTGAAATCTCATCTGGCCCACTCTAAAAATATTTTTCTTCTAGTGTTTTTATAAAAGGCGGACTCTAATTAAACCACCACATTTATTAGAGAATCGAAATCATATAAATGGTAGAGAAAATAAATTTTATACTTAGAAAGGCTTAAGCAATCAATCCAAAGCTTCAAGAAGCAAGTCAAGCATGCAACTTAGATACTTCTATAAGTACGTAATTAATGGATACGTTAGTCTCAAATGATAAGGGCATTAGGCTTTTACTTTGTACTTCCTCCGTTTCAAATTATAAGTCGCTTTGACTTTTTTGGTACATATAACGTTATGTCTAGATACATAGCAAATTCGATGCATCCAAAAAGTCAAAGCAACTTATCACTTAGAACAAAGGGAGTATAATATCAACTACATGAGCACATTTTCCTATATGTAAGAGCATCTCCAAGAGTACTAAAAAATTCTTCCCAAAACCATTGAGTTCTCTAAGTGGTCAAAAGCTATTGGGAGCACCAAAGAAAGATTTCTCGGACAGTTTCCAAAAAATCACTCCTTAAAAGACAGAAGGGAATTTTACATCAGGAATCCCGAACTGTTTCTAAATCACCCCAACCAGTTCTATACTTTCTTTCTCTCCTGTACATTTGTATCAGGAACCCTGTCCTACTTATTCTTTTCCACATCCTTCAACCTTAGATTGGCGCGACGGATACGCGCACGTATTTATTTTTACGACGGGGTTGATTTTTTCAATTGCCAAAAGATTGGGAGGTGCAATTGGGAGTTGTTGGAGATGCATTTTTCACTCTTGCCAAAAGTCATGGATTGAGAGATTGTTTTGGGAACTCTTGAAGATGCTCTGGGTGAGAATGTTACAAGATGACTATTGGGATACTAAAATTACGGTTCGCTGCTAGGGTGTATATATATAATACGTAAAAAAGTATTAGCATCTAGACGTCTAGATGGACGCCCGAGCCAGCGCCTGCTACATTTACAGGTGGGGACCGCCCGAGCCGCTACCCGCGCTTCCCTGCTTCTCGTGCCACTCCCCTCCCCGCCACTCCCCACGCTTCCCTGCTTCCCGCACCCCTCCATGCCTGCTGTGCTGCTCCCCTGCTACCCGCGCGCACGCTGGGAATGCCTACACCCCTGCCACCATTCCCCTCTGCTTCCCGCATACGCCGTGGCGTAACGCTCCATCCCATCGCTTTCCACACGCATGCATGGGCCCCAGCAGCTGCTACAGGCGGTGTGGCAGGTGGGTCACATTGCAACATGTGTAACACCAGATCTACTTTTGTAACATCCACATGGTGCACTTGTAACATATGTCTGAAACAGCTGAAACACTTACAACAAACATCTGAAACACTTGCAAAACACCTGAAAACTCTTGAAAGCCATTGCAAACATATGCAACATTCAGATAAAAGACTTTGCAACATATGTGTGAAACATATGCAACATCCAGATAAAACACTTGCAATATACGACTGACAAATGGATGAAACATTTGGAACAGACGCTTGCAACATACGTGTATATCCATTGCAACATATGAAATATCGTCCGGATCTACTTTTGCAACATCCATATGAAACATTTGTAACATTCCTTTGAAACACCTAAAATAATTGAAACATACGCTTTCAGCGCAACAACTCCTTGCCACTTGGGAGAGGCGTGTGGAGTTTATCGGAAGCAGCAGCTCGAGGTGGCTGCGCGACGCGACGAGGAGGCAGCGACTGCATGACTGGGAGATGGTAGCCGCGCGCCGCGCCTGGCAGGGGCTGTAGCCGAGCTCCACGACTTGGAGGTGGCCACGCGCTGCGCCTGGCAGGGGTAGCGGCCGAGCCCTGCGCCTCGGAGGCTGCAGTCGAGCGAGTGGACGATCGAATTTTTTTTGAGAAACGGGCGAGGATAGGAGGGGATCGTTGGGCTGGCATCACGGCTCACCAACGAAGCCTCTGGGTCGACGGACGCCCGCATCCGAGCATTATCTTAATATATGTTTGCTTGATTTCCACGCCGTTGTCGACCCCACGAATCTGGGGTAATATGCTCACTATTTGTACGATGAATCATGTGCAATATGGTATGCACATGCATGCACTTTGCAGCAGGTAATTAAGCTATCTCCTGTCGTGATTTGTGGGTGTCAATTGGAAGGCATCACTCGATGCATTCCACGTACGCTGGAGCTTCATATTTTTGTTCTGTTTTCTCTCGATACATGCATGCATCCCCGTGATTTGAAGCATATGGCATGCATGCATGCATGTGAGGGCGGCCGTAAATTCATCATGAAAACAATTGCACGCAGCCGCAGCAAATCTTATCAGAAGTCAACCCCAGATTTCATCATCACAAGTCAACTCTTGCTCTGAAGTGAACTCCAAATCTCATCAAAAGTCAACCATCACTCACACTTCTATATAAGCGCCTCAGCTCATTTCTGAGACATTCCCAACACACGACCCACCGCCACTCACCGGCGACAAGCTAAGTACAGAGGTCGTCTCCACCATGGTGAAACTCACGGTCGTTCTGCTCACCTTGCTCGCCGCTGCCGCAGCTGTCATGGTCACCGATGCCGGCGCTACCGCGACCATCCCGGCAGGTCACCAACAAGCCACCAGGAGGAGCCGTTTCCTGCTTGCCAACAGCGCGGTCTACAACTCGCCGCCGCCGCCATACGCCGCCGCTTGCTCCGCCTCCATGAAGTCGGCCGCCGTGTGCTTGGCACCGGGCAGCCCGGGCCCGACGTGCTGCGGTGGGCAGTGCGTGGACACGACAGCCAGCGTCAACCACTGTGGCGGATGCAACAAGGTCTGCAAGCACGATCGTAGCACGTGCTGCGGCGGCCGCTGCGTCGACCTGCTCTCCGACGAAGACAACTGTGGCGCGTGCGGGAACCGGTGCAACAAGAAGTGCAGCAAAGGCTTCTGTGACTACGCCCTGTAATACCTTCAGTGCGGTATATTGTACTTCTCCCCCCTATTGAATGACATGTCATATTAGATATATCTTAAGCCAAACATTTTTTTTTATCTTTGACCATCTATTCAAAAAATTGTATAGATTAACAACATAACTACATATATTTTTGAAAAATTGATGGTCAAAGATAGAAATGTTTGATTTAGGACAAACTAATACGACATACCTTTGTTTTAAATCCGGGGAATAATCAATTGGACAGTATTGTTGTAAACTGCAGAACCACAGGCTTGATGTTGGACTTTACCTGTCGCACGCAGCTATCTAAAGCGAGTCTGAGAAGGACTCAATTTTCATGTTTGATCCGGGTTAATTTTGATGATGTATTTGGACTCTATCCTAGGGATAGACCTCCTACCCTGTCTATCTATATCTATACCTAATATTAAAGAGCAAAAAAATTATTCCTCCAAACTTTGGTCTCTCTCTCACTGAGTCTCTGTGTGCCCCCAATATCTAGAGCATAAGAGTCATGGATGGTTTTTTACTAATAGCAGTCGCACACGATGAATTAGAAATTAGAATCTTAATTGGTTTATTATCCTGTTCGTGAACTGAATTCATGACTTATATTCATGAGTTAGAATAATAGTGCACATCCAACAATGGTGTGTAGTCTGGTTCTGAAAATTATCAGAATAGATGATATGCAAGATGTAAATTATTCTACAACATACGGACATGTTTGCTAGTAAATATAAAGGGCCACCGACTGAGGTATGTAATCAATCAAAATACAAAACCGATCTATAATTTTTACCTTTTCTAAATCCTAGGTCTACCAAACCCTAATCTATTATTTTCTCTTTGTCTCTACGCCGACTTAAGGTATTCTAGGTAGCTTAATTAAGGTATTCTAGGTGGCCTTGCTGATTCTTGAAGAACCGTAAGTGCACCAGCCCTCATGGGGATCCTCTTGCACCAGTGCTTCAAGGCCATCCCAACAAAAAAGCAAGCACCTGACGGCCCGGCACAGCCTTCACCGGAAGGTCTACGAATCTTGTTTAGGTACTAGGATTGAATAACCTGTGGGTTGCAAGACCTTGGAGCTCAATATTTGGAGAAAAAAACACTGTTTTAGATGTTTAGCTCCAAAGTTCAGCAAATATTTGGTTTTAGGCAACTTTGAACCTGTTGATCCTCAAAATTTTGTCAACTCGGTTGGCTAAATATAAAATAGGTATCTCAAATTTCAATTCTTTGCCTTTTGAACTTAAGACAAGCTTGTATGCGAAAACTACTCAAACTGGGCTCCCAAAGTTGAATGTTAACACTGTGTAAAGATCATTTTAGAGCTGTGTCGACAATGTGCTGATGCATCTTCACCTAGCAAAAAATATTAAGAAACAACACAACGGTAATACTCGATCTCTTTTGTATAAAAAAACAACACAACGATACATCAAATACTTGATCATCATGGCTATACACAAGCATTAGACGATTTGCAGCCACTCAAGTAAACAACTCACTATACAAACTGTCTATTGAGCTGTTATGTGTTATTAAGGTAAACAAAAATCTCGCCGACAGCAGACTGTCTATATGTTGAACGTGCCCTAACGCCGTAGGCTCGTAGCGATAAAACTGCATGCAGTGGCCATGCTTACTGTAGCACAGATGATATACAAAGTCACGTTTGGAGACGTGGGAGAATATGGTGTCCCCTTATTATACAGTAAATACAGTAGTCAGCAAGGTCAACACCCCCCACCTCACTACTGGACTCCTTGCGTTTGCCGAGTGCTCGAAACACTCGGCAAAATACATAAAACACTCGGCAAATTGTTCGCCGAGTGTAACACTCGGCGAATAGCACTCGCCATAAATAGTTCCGGCAAAGCCAACTTTGCCGAGTGCCATTTATCGGGCACTCGGCAAACATTTTGCCATGTGCAGTTTGGCTCTCGGCGAAAAGAAACGGTCATAACGGCAGACCCGCCGTTAACAGCGACTTCACCGAGTGTCAAACGGCAAGGCACTCGGCAACTAATTTTTTTAAAAATATTTTTGGTTTTTAGAATTTCTTGTCACCGAGTGCTGCACTCGGCAAATTATAAACATATGCCGAGTGTCGCACTGGAAGACACTCGGCAAAAATTTTTCAAACAGTATTTGTTTTTTTTTTAAAATAGCTTTTCGCCGAGTGTCTTGGTGATAACACTCGTCAAATTGTGTTTGCTTTGCCGAGTATCTTGGTCATAACACTCGGCAAAGCCTCAGAAATCTGATTTTTTTTTTGTTTTTGCATTACATTTCACAGCACATATATATATATCACAGCACAGATATATTACACAGCACATATATCACATATATATATCATCTCCACACACCACATCACATACATCACAATAATCCACAATGGTACACAAATTTCATACCACAATACCAACATAAGGTTCGAGTTTAAAGTATCCACCACAAGTGCATTACAAGCATAAGTGCAACACAAGGAATAAGTTCAACACATGAAAATAAGCAAATCACCAATTAGACCACGGCGACTGCTGCGGTGGGTCATGAGGTACATCGTTTGATGCCGCCGATTGACCCTGCACAAAGAATAGATAAGATTACTTGATAGCTGCAAAAGGAATTGTTGAGACATATATAGCTAGTAGCATTGCAATTCAAAAGGCAATACAACAAATACAACTGTGTGTGAGTGTGTGTGTGTGCTGGTGTGCTGGTGTGTGTGTGTGTGTGTGTGCTGGTGTGTGTGTAGGTGCAATTTTGTTACCTGCCTTGGCAGACAAGTTCCACCCGTTATGTAACGCTGTCTCGTACGTTTCGTGTAGTCCAACGTATGAGGAAGACAGAGTAAACCATTTCTGGGTTGCAGTTTTCCTGCTACAGTGCTCGCGCTCCTACCGGCAAGCCAAAGCCAGGGCAGTGTAAACAACAGTGACTTGTACAACTAAACTAAACTAAATAACTAATCCTCAGATCCAACATGTGGTCTTCTGAAATCCTGCTTAACTATGGGTTATCTATTTATCTACTGTCAACCATGCTCCATGAGTCTGACACCTAACCATACCAACGCAGGCACAATCTTCCAATGCAAACAGAAACACCCCATGAACTATGGGCTTAGGGTCGTTTATTTGATGGTAAGTATGCCCTATTCAATTCTTTTAATAGTCACTTTGGATGTGGTTCATATATACCACTTGTGCTACGTTTCAGTCATAGCATGTGCTGCTTAATTTTCACCTGAGGCGATGTCAGCGTCAGTCTTTTTGACTGATTCATTTTTCCAACTCTGAGTGCCTCTTTTGCTCCTTCTAAAAAAATTTATATGAGTGCCATAGATTTTTCCCTACATTTTATTTCAATTTCTATGTATAGGCTTGCTCTTTTAGAATTGTGTTTTGCAAGGGTTCTGATTGCTGAGTGGTTTCAGTATGCACTCAGGTAGTCATGTGTCCCACGCTACTGCAGTGTGCAGAACAAGTATGGAGCTGGACTATTGGAGAGAAAAATACGGAGTTGAATATCAAAGCTGATCACATGCCATGCTATCTCCTAGTACAAAACTTGAGATACACCCCCCACGCGCTGGGTCTCGGACCACACACGCTGCCTTGGCCTTGCTGCTCCCTCTCCCTGCGGCGGAGGGCGAAGAACACCCTCAGAGCCAAGGCGACGAAGAATAGGACGATGAAGGCGATGATCAAGGTCACGGAATTCTGTGAGGCGGCCAAGGTGGCAGCATGGCTGCCGGGGTTGTGGTACGTGCCTGGTCTGCCGCCACTCGAGGGCATCGATGTCGTTGTGTCTGCAGAGCAGGGATGGGCGATATGATTCTGAGTAGTGACAATTTTTGGGTACGGCTTGCAATACAATTTACTTGTATTTGTATGGTACTTATTAAGCGGACACGTAACGAAGGTTTCGATGCTGAATTACCTGGTACGATATCGACCTCAGAATGACATTGACAATATTTACTTGCTCTCAAAGGAACGGCGACGTCGTCGCCTGCATTGCTTGGCCCTCACCGATTCTCTGATGGTGACAATTTTTTAGATAATAACTTTGATGGTGAAGATGATCGCACACTAACACGTCACCGTGTGTCCCCGGCGATGAGCGCGATAAGCAGGACACGTCGCCAGAGGAGCCTTGCTGGGTGTGCGATACGCAAGACACGCCGGTGAGGTCTCTTGAGACCTGAAACCCCACACCACCGGGAGGGACCCCATCAGGGTATGCGGCGGCTATGGGTTCTGTCCTAGCCGGCCTGACCCGTCTAGGGCTTTGCCATCGTTGAAGCAGTGAACATCATCAACAACGAAGACCAAGAAGAAATAGTAGATTGGAAAGTAATAAGACAAAAGATAGAAGATAGATGTATTTTGATAGGTTCGATTGTGTGCTGTCAATCGGACCATCACCCTTTATATTTATAGGACGGCTGGTTTTCCCGTATGAGAGTCCATCTCATTGTACAAGAGAGGTCCAGCCATATAATTGCTGTTGTATGTGAGCATGGTGGATTGTCAACTCGTTGATCACTGCCGGTTCAATCACACGGCTTTGCTGACTAGCTAGTGACTACAGGGATCAAGGTTTTACTCCATGGATAGTCGTCTTTTTTTAGGGGCTGGGTGCGTTAGCGACAACTACGAGGATTGTTTGTTTGTTGCCATTGATGGATCCCCATGGCCATGGGGCGATGACGGGATGACTTGCATCATCATGATGGTAACCCTGTGTGTGTACGTTAGAATGATCTTTCCGGTTCCTTATCTTAGTTCTTATTAAATTCGTTGAAGGACGTACGTACTTGCGTGCAGTCAAGTTTGTAAGTAAAGTGACAAGAATAGGTGCTTCCGTCCAACAGAACAAGTACCATAAGGGGAATCGTTAAAAACTCAAGAAAGAACCTGGTTTCTAACTACAGATATAAAATTGTTCTCCTATCTTTTGCTTTTTTTAACTCCCCTTTGTGATCATCTAGCATGGCAAAGCTCTTCCCATGTTTATTTTTAAAAAAACAGTTGTACCTGCAGAACCCACCCAAAGTCGTCCATAGCCCATAGACAATGGAAACACCGGACGTATTTTCTGGAAAGAGAAGACACGTCTGGTACAACAGCTTCTATGAAATCTGTATGTGTCTCATCAGGCTTGTATGTCTTATAGATCATAAAACATGAAGACCGACCACTACTCCTTCACAAACCATGGTGATTACGTATTTCATTAAGAGAAAGTAGAGTTTGAAACATTACAAGGACCCAAAAGTAATCCTATGATTACCACAGCAGTCCCAAAGACACGCACAACTGTGACCAAAACCTGTGACCAAAAACATCAACAGAGGTAACCAGCAATGAAGCCACGGTGGCAAAGAATCACCACAACACAAATCATAACCGAGGCAGGCGTTTTGGGTTTTCTGAGGCAGGCAAAGCGTCTATCTTTGTCGTAAGGTATGCGTTAATGCAGACTCACGGAGGTGAGTGCTTTGCCCACCAGCGAAAATAGATTAGATTTAATAAAACAAAAAAGAAAAAGAAAAAGCCCGCTGAGCCCGTTCCAGAGCCCAGCGCTGAGCCTGCTAGCCACCAGCTTGTGCCGCCGCCGACGCTTCCCTCGCCATGGAGCCCGCCGCTGATGTGCGCCTCCTCCAGCAAGCTGGCTCCCCGCGCCTCTGCCGCCTCCGCCACCGGATCTGGATCCGCTGTATCCAGCACCAGCTCTGGATCCGCCGTCATCTCAAGGTCGCCAGCTCCATCCGGATCCGTCGTCCTCTCGGGGTCTCTAGCACCAGGTCAGGGTTGCTAGCTCCTTCTCCGGATCCACCATCGTCTAGATTTGCCGATCCAGCACAGAGCCGAGGAGGGAGCGTTGGACGCCTGCGCATGCCGCTAGGAGGGGCCATTGGGCGCCCACGTTCTCTCTTCTGTCCCACCGTGCGCCGCAAGGCCACCCACCACGTCTCCACCATCCCATCGTGCACCGCCGCATGGGGGATAGGGAGGCTGTCCTGCCATTGCTCCGTCGTGCGCCTCCGCGTGGTGGAGAGGGAGGGGCGCAGTCGCGTGGGAAAGAGGGATGGTTGCAGGGGAGAGGGAGGGGCGTGGTCGCGTGCGCTGTCGCTGTGTGAGGTAGGGGCACGGGGGGAGGGGCGAGAGCTGATAGAGAGGGGCTGTGACCTAAGTCCTGGTATTTATATAATCCAAGTAGAAATTTGGATTTGGGATTTTTGGCTCGGCCTCAGGAATATTTATGGAGGTGGACCTTGTAAGAGGTCTGCCGCTCCATTTTTGGATGCGGACCTCTTAAAAAATCAGCCTTCGTAAATTGATTTCGCGAGGCGGGCAATTTTCGACCACGTGCATAAATAAAATGTCCGCCTGTGTAAATCTGTTTTGCAAGATGGGCAAATGTAAACGCCTCCGTAAATAAAATGACCGGCTCTGAAAATCCTTACGTATTTTAGGAGACGGTTGCATTTTGTGATTGCCAGCGTTAATGTTTGGGTAGTATCTCACAAAATCATTTTTGTAGTAGTGAATCTACCTAGAGCAGACGAGACAAGCTTGCAGCGGCAGCGACGGTGGAAATGTATCAACCAAAAGGAACGACGACCAAGTATCCGCTGAAGACGAAACTCAACACGGTAGCCGCAAAGCATTGGCTACGAAAACACACGGCGACAAAGCATCTGCCATGGACGACGAGGAGGCAAAGTATCTGCAGGTGGGTCAACCCGCACTCAGCAGCATAGCATCTGCAGGGGGAGACCAAGGCGACAACAGCGGCAAAGCATCTGCCCGACCAGCAGCGATGGCAAAGCATCTGCCTGACCAGAGCGGTAGCGGCAAAGTATCCGCTACAAAAAAACAAGCGACTGTGGCCACACGAAACAAAACAGCTAGGCAGGCCATAACGAAGAGAACCATGAAGCACACAACAGGTGCGACAGGGGCGACACTGGCGAGAGAAGGGGAGGAAGGAGCAATGGCACCAGGTACAGGTGTGCTCCAAAGAGGCCTTCATGAAGGGCAATGACATCCACAAATGCCACCAACGCTGGAAAGAAGCACCGTAGGGCTTGGCCCCGAACGGCAAGCACTTCGAACGAAATCGTCAGTGACATCTCCAAGAAGGTAGATGACGCAAACTGTGCCATCACCACTGGCCAGCAGGAAGCTGGGCAGGGTTTCTACCTAGAAAATATTCGAAAGGGCCGAAGGGGGAGCACCTGTGCACAGGCAGTGCTACCGCGGCTCGCAGGGGAGTAGCGCAATTGCAGCTTGCCGACATACCAGGCAGCACCCCCAGCCCCGCACGCAAGGCACGGGGTAGCTGCGTGATGATGCCACTATGGCTGACCAATAGGCAGCCGGACGCAGACACCGAAGGCCAACTAGCCAGCCAGGCAGCCAGCACCGGCTGGCTAGCCTGGTAGCCAGCCAATGCCAACAGCCTTCTACCGGCCACATCACCTACCCCGCACGCCACAACAGCAGCAAGGTCGCCACCTACCCTGCACGCCACAACAGCAGCAGCAAGGCCGTGGGCTGCCACCCTCAAATGGCACAGGCCCAGGCACTACCGCCAACAACGACCGTCGAGCACTGGCCACCCAGACCCTAGGCCACAGGCTGCAGGCGGCAGATCTGCAAGGCCGGCCACCCAAACGCTTGAATCCGGTCAGAGATGTAGGGGAAGAGGAGGGGTGGAGGAGGAGACATGACAGAGGGGGAGGGAGGAGGGGCTACGAACAAGGAACCGGACTTTCGGGCCCACCGTGGGCCACCGCCGCTGTGCGACGGATGGCGGCGACGGAGGGTGAGGGGAGTTTGTCGTAGGATCCCACCTTTCCTTGTACCCATCTCAAGCTTGGTGGAACTAAGCCCCGACAAACTCCAGTAATCGGCCAACCACTTTTAAATAACATTATTTTGTAGCCGAATTAATCAAACTAAAGCACCCATCACCAAATCAATCTATAAGTCCAATTTGGCTGCTCGATGGTTCATGAAATACAACTTAAGCCAAATTTGAGTGTCAACAGAGATATATGCGGGCAAGCGGGACGGCTGCCCTGGGCCCCAACTTGGTAGGGCCCCACCCCAAGTATGCAAACACCAGGTATATTAGTATTTGTCCCAGTACTGAACGTTGCCGGCCTGCAAGTCCTGGCGTCCGCGAGAAGGATGGTGTCCGTATTAAAAAAACAGAAAGAAAGAACTAGCGTCCGCGAGAAGGCACACGCACACGCCGACATGCGACTCGACTCCTCAACTCCTCTTCCGTGGCGGCGACGCGGTCTGCGGTCACGCAGACCGGCGGGGGGACGCGACATGCGTGGTGGCTGCGGCGACTGGCGACTTGAGACGCGAGGGCGCGGCTGTTGCGCCTACGCGACGACGCGAGGCGAGATCGTGAGACGCTGGACTCGATGCCACGCGACGCACGCGCTGCGATCTCCGCGGCTCCGCCCGACCCAGATGAGCGACGACGAATCAACGATTGGTGGTGAGCCACACGCCCACACTGAGCCAGCAACGCGAGTAGATGAGTTACTTGTTTTAGCTAATTGTTTCTCTAAATCTTAACAACATCATGTCGTCAAGAAAGTATGCTTCCGGCAGTGAGAAAAGGAAAAAGAAAGCACGAATAGATGAGTTCATACAATCACACAGGGGTTCTATGCATAAGTTTTGGAAGAATAATCCAAACACTTCAAGAGATCAAACGAGTTGGCGATAGTTGTCTGGAAGGAACCAACACAGATTATTCTAGAAGATGAAGGTCCTCCTGATGACAATGTTGGCATTAACATGGAAGTAAACAATGTGAGTATTGATGAGCACGTATTTAATTCAAATACTATAGAAAATAGTAGTCTTGATGAGGAACCGGCCGGTGTGTCACATGGATATTTATGATCCAAGAAATTGGGATAATCTTGATAACAAAGCAAGGGATATATTAGTTGAAAAGGGGCCTATAAGAGAAGATAATATTGTATTCCCTTTCGACGATAATTTAAGGCATTTTGCATATTCTCATTATCATAGAAAAATGAGTAATGCAGAGCTACGTGACAGGAAATGGCTAGTTTATTCCAAACACTTGGATAAAGTATTTTGCGTTTGCTGTAAGCTTTTTAATTCTAAAAAGTGCAAGAGTTCATTGGGGAATGATGGGTATAGAGACCGGAAACATATCAATGAGAGGCTGAAGGAACATGAAATTACTGTTGAGCATATTACCAATATGAACTCATGGAATGAATTGAGAACTAGATTAGGCAAACAAGAGACAATTGATAAAGAGTTACAACACCAAATCTCCAAAGAGAAAGAGCACATAAGGCAAGTACTGATGAGAATAGTTGCCATTGTAAAATTCCTTGGTAGATGTAATTTGGCTTTTAGAGGATCTAACGAGCAACTTTATAATGACCAAAATGGCAATTTCTTAGCTTGTGTTGAGATGGTCGTAGAGTTTGATTTGGTAATGCAAGATCATCTTAGACGTATTCAAAATAATGATCTTCATTATCATTATCTTAGCCACAAAATTCAGAATGAGTTGATTTCTCTTATGGCTTCTGACATTACAAATTCTATCATCAAGATTGTTAAAATGGTCATATATTTCTCAGTTATTCTTGATTGCACCCCAGATATTAGTCATCAAGAACAAATGACTTTGTTGGTTCGATGTGTTAACATGAGTGAAGGTAAAATTAAAATAGAGGAGTACTTTCTTGGTTTCCTGAAGGTAGATGACACATCTGGTTCTGGGCTCTTCAATGGTTTGGTTGATTCCATTAAGTCCTTTGGTCTTAATATTGATGACATTAGGGGACACGGCTATGATAATGGTTCTAATATGAAAGGAAAACACAAGGGGGTTAAAAGTCGATTGCGTGATATAAATCCAAGAGCTTTGTATATGACATGTGCTTGCCACAGTCTTAATCTTACTCTTTATGATATGGCTAAGTCTTGTAGCAAAGCTGACTCCTTTTTTGGAATTGTGCAACGGATATATGTCTTATTTGCTGGTTCTACTAAAAGATGGAAATTTTTGCTTGATCATGTTGATGGTTTAACTGTGAAATCTTTGTGCAACACACGTTGGGAGAGTCGTATTAAAAGTGTTGCAGCAATTAGATATCAAGATCCTCAGCTAAGGGCAGCTTTACTTGCATTGAGTGAAGATAGAGATGTAGAACCAAAGGATAGAAGTGATGCAAAGAATTTATTTGAAGTACTTGGTAGCTTTGAATTTATATTGGGCACGGTTATTTGGCATGATGTTTTATTTGCTGTCAATAAAGTAAGCAAGAAGTTGCAGTCACCATCCATGTGCATTGAGTCTACCATGAAGCAGATACAAGGCATAATGGATTATTTTAAAACCAATAGAAATGATGGGTATGCTTCTGGTAAGGTCAATGCAACAGAAATTGCATCTGAAATGGGTGTCGAGCCATCGTTCCCAGTAAAGCGCCATGCTCTTAGAAAGAAGCATTTTGATGAAAATAATAGTGAGGAAGCACTCTTGGAAGGTGAGAAGGAATTTAAAGTTAGTTACTTTACGGTTATAATTGATATGGCAGTCCGTTCATTGGAGACTAGATTTCAAGAATTGGAATCATTCAGAGAATTATTTGGATTTTTAATCAGTTCAGCAAACTTGAAGGCATTGGATGGTCCTGAGCTAAAAGTGTGTTGCACAACACTAGCAGCAGTTTTCTCTCTAAATGGTTCATCTGACATTGATTTAAATGATCTAATTTCCGAGTTGAGTGTTCTACAATTCACTTTGCCGGATACACCAATGACAGCTATGGAGATTTTTGAGTTTGTTACAAACGCTGATTGTTATCCTAATGCTTCCATTGCTTATCGGATCTTGTTTACTATGCCTGTGACTGTGGCATCAGCTGAAAGAAGCTTCTCAAAACTAAAATTGTTGAAGAACTATTTGAGATCTACAATGTCTCAAGACAGGTAATGGTTTGGCAACATTATGCATTGAGAAGCGATTGTTGGATGAGATCGATATTGATATCATCTTCAATGACTTCGCATCGAGGAATGTTAGAAGGAATTTTTAAGGTAATTTAATATAGGAATTTTTAAGGTAATTTATTATTTATGAATTGTTTCATATGAATATTGCTATTGCATCCGCAGTTAAGTGTTTATATATATGTATTTACATTTAGTACTATCAATGTTATGTATGTATAAAGGGCCCCGGATTGTAGTTTCACCCTGGGCCTAAAAAAAATCAGGGCCGGCCCTGTGGGCATATATGGAGTATAATTAATACTACGCAGTTTGCATCAAACGGGTATATACCATTTGTACGTCAGACCGTCGCGCCAGCAGCGACCGGAGATTGGCAGAACGGGCAGTTGGCGTGGAGGCAGACCCACTCGCGGGCGCAGGCGGAGTGGAAACAGTGCCTGCACGGCGACAGTGCCCTGAGCGCGCCGCCGCCGGCCAGCTCTGCCAGGCACACCCCGCACGTAGGCTCCAGCCGCCCGCCGCCGCCGTCGTCGGTCTTGCATATGATCACCACGGGCACCGCATCGTCCTCCCTGGTGGCCACCTCTATGGCCACGGCCTCCGCCACCGGCTGCTGCTGCCGTGCCCTTCCGCCGCCATCGTCGCCGACGGGAAAGCAGCCAGCAGGCTCCGCCAGCCCCTCCTTGGGCCCGCGGAAGTAGTTGTTTACGAAGGCCATCAACACGACGACGACGACGACTACGCAGCCAAGGGCCAACATGACCAGGTGCTGGAGAGCCGGCGCGGTGGTGGGGTCCAGGTGTAGGAGCGGGACGCCGCCGCCGGCTGTCATGTTGCTATCCATCGTCGTCTCGTCTCTACACTACTCTACGTAGATCGATATCGATCGATCGATGGGGTAGTAGTCGTCCTTGCACCAAACCGGAAGATCACCTTAGTTTTTAACAAGAGTTTCCTAAATTAAGAAGGATAGGAAAAAGGGTTTCCTAATCCTAAATTAAAAAATAGAAAAAAGTTATTTTTGTTTCCTAAATTAAGAAGGATAGGAGTTGATTAGGTACCTTTGCGTGGGAGAGGGAGATTGGGTGTATGAAAACCTTTCATATGCTTGGCAATATTGTTGTTACTTGATCGATGCACCCCAACTATGCACCATTATGCTTGCAAAGCCTCCAATCTCCCCCTATCTCATGATCCCCCTCACTTCTTATTTGGTACCCAAGCAAGCTTGGTTTTTTTTGAAGTGATCTACATGTGTCTTTGGGACCCATGTCTTCTAAGGGAGCTTCCGCTAGGCATGAGTGCCAATGAACTTGGCCTACATCCTACCATCATTAGTATTCTTCAAAAGATAATGAGCTCCCTCACAAGAATACTTAAAATTTGAAGGTAAGTAGGAGAAGGGCAGTAGGGCACTCCCTTGGGCGATGGTCAACCATCATCTCAATGGCCACAAATTGTGCTGACTTCCTTGATGAAGAACCCTTAGAGATCCGACGAGCAAGGGACTTGAACATCCAGGTTGCAGATACAGGGTTCGGTGGCGTGTCACCCCGGCGGAGCATCGATGGCGGCCTGGCCAAGGGCGGAGGGTGTGGCAGCGGTGACACCGCAGAATGATGGCATGATGATGGAGCCGCGACGGCCAATGTCATGGTGGATCCGGCAATGATGACGGCGCCTGACATGCTTAGCAGGCTCGGCGATGGGCTCACTATTGCGCTCATCGGTGGGTTTGTGTTTTTTTTTATTTTTTTAAACCAATTTCTTCCAATGACATCACGTTAATCTAGATGTGGAGGCACCGACCGCCTCTAGAAACCCAAAACAATCGATTCAAGAAATAGAAACAGTAGCAGTGTTCTTCAATCTCAAGCTCTTCTGCCCATTGCTGGCCATCACGTCTCTCGATGAGATTTGTTAGCATTCTATACTGTCTTGCCCATCATAGGTCACCGCAGCTGCGTGACGAGATTTGTTAGCATTATAGATTGTCTTGCCGATCCCGGCCGCGTGTCTTCCAGATGTGTATTCCTAGAGACGTTCGTAGGTGTTCTGGCCGAAGAACGAGCTATGTATAGTTCATTATTTGTGTGGTGCAAGTGTTTCACGTGTAATAATCAATTACAGTCTTTTTGATTCATCATTACAGTGGTGTACCTCAGTGAAACTGAGGTGGCATATCTTACGACTGATGATGTTGTCACAGATGATTTGCTAACGATCGGTGTGACCAAGGAGGAAGACGATATAATGAATAGTGGATTATATAACAATTATAACAACTAATGGCTAAGTTTCACCAAATAATTGAAGCAGGATAGAGCTACTTCCTTCTCCGGAGGCAAAGAAAAATAGTAGTAGGAGACTAGAATGAGTTCATCCAACAATCCAAGGACTATGCCGCTTGATTACGAGCACTGCATATTCTACAATCCAACGTACGTACGTAGGTCGAAGTAGAACTAGCGACTACTACTTGCTAGAGTTTATGTCGTCGGCCGGTGCCGGCGACCTTTGGCCGCTGTGGCACCGGTGGGGGAGCGGCAGAGTGGGCAGGTGGCGTGATCGCGCAGCCACTGCTTTACGCAGGTGGTGTGGAAGCTGTGCGTGCATGCCGTCAGCACGCTCACGGCCTCACCGTCGGCCATCTCCGACTGGCACACGGAGCAGATCGTCTCCTCTCACCCGTCCGCCGTCTGGAACGTGCAGTCCACCAGCACGGGCGCCTGTGTCAGCACCACGTGAACTGCTGGCGGCGCCGCCCCCACGGTGGGCCGCTGCTGCTGCCACCTCCGCGGTTCTTCGCCGCGGTTGCTCTACCGTCCACGGGCATTATCCCTGCCGGTCGCCTGCTCCTGCTCTTTGCCGCGGCAGAATTTGTGGCGGATATAGCAGCAAACGTAGAGGGTGAAGAGGATGGAGAAAACGAGCAACACCACGTTCCCTGTCGTGTCATCCGACGATGAGACGCTGCCCGAATCCTGTGTGCCGGCTGATGGCGGAGTCGCCGGGAGGTGGTCCACGAGATGCCGGCGTCCTCCTGCCACAGCCATTACGACGGGCCTTGTGGCAACCAGTATCAGTAGACCAGGAAACGGCCACGCAAATTGACAAGAACTTGCATCCATCATGACAAACTTGCATCCATCAATCAAGAACAAATATATGTATATGTATGCATGTATTATATATATAAGACGATGATACTTGAAGATGAAACTCTTATCTACCTATTGCTTAAAAAAGGACACCACCGGAGGATAGTCCTACTCATTTACATTGAATATGCCTACTATAATACCACTATGTGCGCCCAAAAGCATGTAAAAGGTTTCCCTATTTTGAGACGTTTTCCAAATTTGTATTATCGTGGCTCCTTTAGTAAATCCTGGTCCAAACATTGGAACAATTCAAATGATTCCTGGCGACATGTAAATCCTGATCCAAACATTGAATTTCTGTGGCCTTCAAATGTTCAAACAATAAGGATAGAAAGGTTTTAATGAATCGAACCACGAAATTGCAATTATGATTGAATCAGAAATTTTCAGATGCTTTAATCTATGGATTATAACGAATGGTGGAATACTGCTGCTCTGCCACCTCCTCTGCCACGGTGTGCGCCAACATATTCAAGTTACCGATGATTCAAAATTTTATAGATATTTGTACAAGTAAGGCTTCAAATTTTCCAACTTCTGCTCACTTAGACCACAAAATGTTGTAGTAACATCGGTACATGCATGCGTACAAAGTTTAAGGTTAGCTGATTGAAACCACTAAACTATCACTTAGGCGGTGTATAACAAATAAATCTCCAGTTGGACATTTAGTTAGCAGCAGGTTTTCTCACAGCTAAAGGTCAGAGCAGACTAAAAACGCCGAAGTTATACTATTTGATTATAAAATATATGGCACTTGCATTCGCACCTCTATTTTATATCGAAATTGTGATATTGCTCCTGTTTTTTAGCTTTGTGAATTTACCCTTGAGTTTTCCAAAACGAAGCACCACTTTGCCCTTATTCCATTACCCTACTAACGATGTTAACTTTTGTACAAAAGGACAAATATGCCCATATGATTTTGCCCCTGGTTTTTAGGGCTATTTGTGTTTTTACCCCTAATTCGGAATACGGCATTTGGTCAAATATGTTTGGCAGAATTTGCAATTATTTTGATTCAGATTTGACATTTAAAAATATTCAAATTTTGGCGGTATCCTGACAGCATTTTGATAGCATTATGGCAACAATATTAAGCACATATGAAAACATGACAACAACCATGGGGAAGCAACACGTCCACACATTTCAATATCTTGCATGCATCATGTCAAACGTGTCCACAAAAATAAAAAGTTTGCCTTAGATGTTGAACAAAAGTGATACATGTCTAGTTACAAGCATCTCATTCATGGACCACCTAGTGACCTAACAAACTAGCTTGCCTTCCTGTTGTTACTCCTGTTCGTTCTCCTCCTCTCCCCTCCCTCTTCCTTTGCCCCTTCCCCTTCCCATTTTGGTAGAGCTTGGACTGAGAAGTGTAGAAATAGGTTGGTTAGTAATGATTAGATCAAAAATATGTAGAAGTGAGTAGTAATACAACCATGGCTCACATTGGTCATTGTTGTCCTCTCCTGGCTTCTTCCCGCTCCTCTTCCCATTCCCCTTCCTCTCATCCTCCCCCAACAAGTGGCACTTGCACTTGCTCTAAAAAGAGACTAAACATGATTTGAAATTAGCAATGGTTAAATGAGGCAAACAATTAGTAACGACCAGAAATGCATGACTCATATTGGATCGGTCCTGTCCTCTTTCAATCCTTGTTGTGAAAAATTGAGCCTTGTCTTTTGACTAGCAGTGAGACCTCCATGACAAATCTTGGCGAAATGTCTTGGTACATGGCACTCAGAACATAATCTTATTTTCTTACTACTTCCAACCTCATCATATGCCTTGAACCTAGACTTTATAGGTCTCCTAGGTTTCCTTGTTAATTTAGGCTTATGGACTTTGTAGACTAAGTCACCATGTTGCCACAGGTCTTTGGATGTCATTGGAATGAAACTACCTGCATATGCCTTTCTCAACCTTTCAATAGAGAAGTATTCATGGACAAAGTCATCCATCTTTGTACCTCTCTACTAAGCTTTGCAATGGAAGCTAGAGCATGACTGCAAGGCTTTCTAGTCATTTGCCAAGCCCTACAAGTATATGTCTTCTATTCTAAGTTAACTACATGCATAGATCCAAAGGTTGTCACTTCTGCTTTTCCAAACCCGCAAATTAAGACATCATGGTCCTTGTCAGATCTTTAATGATATCTGGGACTATTTTTCAAGTCATGCTACTAGCGGTGGTGGAAGATGGCCTTCACAAGGGCATTGCGCAATGATTGGAGGGCTTCTGAGCAGCAGATGTTGTGCGACAGCAGAGTGGCGCCATACACTAGGAGTGCCCACAAAGTTGCCAAGGGGCCTGTGGGGCACATGATGGCCAATAGAAGGGCATTGTTGCTTTTAGCTTGTGTGGATGCCTTTTAGATTTGTAATTGGAGGCGGTTCATTTCATGTGTCTCATATTTGGGAAGGCAACATGGATGCATGAAGCTACACTGTCGGCGATGTGCAAGACAATGTCGACAGATGGCGCAAGCAGCAACGTTGGTGCGGCAACTGCATAGCTTGTGACGACTTCCTTTGCATGGCAGTTGTTTGCTTTGTGTGGGACATCGTCTTTATGGTGGTGCAAGCAGTGATGATAACGCATCGACTTGGTAGTTTGTTGGTGGTGTGTGGTGCTGGGTTATTTATGGAGTAAAATTGTTTTTGGAGTCCAGTGCCTTTTTTGCTAAAGGAGTAGCAGTGTGGCTTTGTTGTACAACTCATATTGATGTCTCAACCAGCTTGTGCAGTCTTTATGTTGTTGTTTTTAGTTGTTAGCTTAACTTTTTTATTGTTTTGTTTGTTGTAGTTGCTCAACATTTTGAGGTCTAGTCGCTCTACTGTATTTGGTTGTTTTTACCTAGTTTGGGCTCTTCTTAGTTTTTTGTAGTTTCTCAACATTTTGATGCAAAGAAAAGTGAAACAATAAACCAAGACAAAACAAACTAGAAAAAAATTAGGTGATGCATAGATTTTATTCGGGTCAGATGATAAACAAAGATCCCCAATTCTAACATAAAGATCAAAAACTCCCAAACAATGCTCACCAAATACCTTATGAGGTCAACAATGAACAGAGCAATTGCAACTTATATTCTGCTGATGCTTCCATCAAGACATTTTTCTATCCAATGGCTAAAATTTGCATATGCTACCTTTCACCTCTGTACTTTCTCTCAGTGTCGTTGGACCCTATCTTGGACAGTAAAAAAGATTTCACACTTGTTCTCGTAAACCACAGCTGCTCAACTAATTGTGTATATGCAGATCTCACCCGGCCCCAGCAGAACAAGTGAATTGTCAAACAAAGATGCAGAGTGTTGTGACAAAAAAAGGATGGGTAACATGATATAGTGAATAAGTTGTAACAAACAAACCGTTTGACTTAAAACAACATGCTGAGAAAGGAAGAACACAAGCTCAAATCTCCTAGTAAATGGTGCAACAAGCACTACTAAAAAGTCACACACACACACACACGCACATGCACACACACGCGCGCGCACACGCACACACGCGCACGCACGCACCGTCACCACGGAGGTCTGTCACCTTCTTCGCCACTGTTGCTCCGCGGTCCACGACCATCCCGCTTTCGGGTGGCTTCTTCTTCTGCATCGGTGGTAGTGGCAGAGCACTGCCACCTTCGGCATCGTCGTTGTTGCTCCATGGTCCAAGAACAAACCTGCTGTTATCCTGCTCGTGGTCCTCCTTGTCGCGACAGAAAAAGGCGGTGGACACCTTAGCAAACAATGACAATCACCGTGAGGGAGGCGCCGAACAACACCTGGTTTTTGGTCTCACGCGGCCATGATGACCATGGTGGGATGCCAGAGTCCTGTCCCAACGGCTCCTGCCAGTTGCCCGCCAAGGGCGAAGTTGCCCACAGGCCGACGAGACGCTGGCATCCTCCCACTGCAGCCACAGCCAGTAACGTCATTCTGGCCATCAATTGATCAGACAGAGCAAACGGCCACGCAGATTGAGATTGTCACACAGATTGAGGTCGACGGTAATGTTGCAACTGCGAGTTTGATCAATCAATCAAGAACATAGTTTATATATATGAATAAGCTTACCATTTCTGAAACTTTGAACAAAAATCTTTGTACAATTATATATACTTTTTTATTTTATAGAAAAGTGAGGAGCAAAACTGGACGAAGCAATGCGATATAGTGTTATCCATTCCACATTCACCACATAGTGTTTCAAACACACTACCAAAAAACAGAGATTTCATGAGGGGAACAATTTTTCCGTGAGAGTGCAAAGCACGCTCTCAAGAAAATAATCTTTTTCATGAGGCTGATGTAAATCCCATAGTGAAAACTCATTTTCATTAGAGTGCTCCACATACCGTCATGAAATCAGTTGTTTTTCATGAGAGTGCTCCACGCACCGCCATGAAAATGACTATCCCGCCACAAAATTGTCTAGTTTCATGAGAGTGATCATTTTCATGAGGGTCAACTTGCACCGCCACGAAATATGGTTTGCTGGTTTTTAGTAGAAAAATAAATTGCTTAATTACTGGAAAATCAAGAACATGAACAAAAGTCTTCTCCTTTTAATCTGCAGCGATTTTTTGTAACTAATCTTTCTCCCTCATGCTAACTTGTAAACATACCTAATTTAGTTTAAGAGAGTGCCCAAAGCGTATAAAAACATTCCACGTTGCAACATTTATTTAGGAAATTAAGAGTACCATGGTTCCATTTTAGCATGCATAGTTATTAGTTTATTACCACTATTTCAGTCCTGATGGTTCGCATTGTAGGGAATCTTATTGAAAATTGTATCATTTAATATAGTATAATTCCTGAAATATCAAGGTCAATGTAGTACCGGAGGAAATACGCAAAATATCTGCTAAAAGAATTTTGTGTTGAGAAATATGACAAATTCCTTCCCAAAGAATTCAATAGGAGATTCTTGCAGCCATCTTCTCTGGTGAGCTATGAGCTATCCTTTTTGTCCGATGAGGGCCAACTCCGGCGGACTTGGTTCTGGTTAGGGGCGTTAGGGTTTTAGGGTACGATGAGAGGTTGGGGGATTTTGTGCCTTTCCGGCTATAAAGTGATGTTAGGGGAGGCTGTCGGCCTCGCTGTGGAGTGGAAGGTGACGGAAGAGACGACTATGCTGCCGCCTGATGCAGATCTGGTGGAAGGCAGTTGGGCGAAGCCGGTGCCAGGGCCATCATTTTTCGAGTGGTTAGGGTTTGCAGTGGTGGTGGTGGTGGCGGCAACAGTGCTTCTAGGGGCGAATAGGGTGGTAGAGAGGTGGTGGAGAGCAGGATGAGACGACGACTTCTCGTCGGATTAGCTTGGGAGTGGTTGCGGGGCAGGGGCTTCGGCGGCTTGGCGCCGCCGAGGCCGGAGGCAGAGGAGGCCAGGGGCACAACAAACGGAGAAAGAAGTGGCAACAGTGGACTGGGTGTCTCTGTGGCCACAGGAAGAAAAAGGAAAAAAGGTAAGGTTGGAGAAGGTGATCTGGACCGCAAATTTCATTTCCAATAGTTAATAATCCAACAGATCTTTTTTTCCAACAAAAATCCATCATAAGACATCTAAACGGTCGATTTTTTAAAGTAAGATGTTGGATATGCATACACCACACAAAGCACATGCTAACCACTAAATGCACCACAACGTGTTATGTAACCACATTTAATTTCATGTTTTTATAGTAAAGATTAGAATATATTTTTAATTGTCACAAAATAATTGGAAAAGTAATAGTATGCATCATTAAAGAAAAACATATATAGAAAACAAAATAATACAGTTTACCCAAATCATCATGAGCTTTAGCTACCAGTCCTGTTGTGTGGCTAGCCAGAGTGCACAGTCGAGCACACTTGCACCCGCACAAGTGTGCTCGATATATTGATTTGTCAGGAAAACCCTGTCGTCCAGTCAATTCTGGAAACCGGACTAAAACCAAAACAGCAGCCTCAACATAAGGGCAACATTATGGCCTGTCCACAAATACAACAAAAAGAGAGAAAAAGAAAAACTACAACACCAAGGGACTGGGACTCTTCGACAATGCCTCCAGGGAGGAAGATGACGACGCAACGTAATCACCATCAGGCAAGCAACAAGAGGCGATGCTACAGGACCTTGGCAAGGCTTTCGCCCTAGCCTTGTGCTGAGGGGCTGAAACAGGCTGACCATGGTGAAGCAGCAGCAAGAGGTTCTTCAATGACGTCTTCAAAAAGGAGATGATCGTCGCTGGCCTTGGTGTAACAGACAAACCATTTGACTTAAAACAACCTGCTGAGAAAGGATGAACACAAGCTGAAATCTCCTAGCAAATGGTGCAACAAGCACTACTAAAAAGTCACACACACACACACACACACACACGCACATGCACACACATGCGCGCGAATAGACACACACGCGCTCACACACCGTCGCCATGGAGGTCTGTCACCTTCTTCGCTGCTGTTGCTCCGCGGTCCACGGCCATCGCCGCTTTCGGGTGGCTTCTTCTTCTGCAGCGATGGCAGCGACTGAGCACTGCCACCTTCGGCATCGTCGTTGTTGCTCCATGGTCCAAGAACAAACCGGCTGGTATCCTGCTCGTGGTCCTCCTTGTCGCGACAGAAAAAGGTGGTGGACACCCTAGCAAACGATGACCATCACCGTGAGGGAGGCGCCGAACGACACCTAGTTTTGGTCTCACGCGGCCATGATGACCATGGTGGGATGCCGGAGTCCTGTCCCAGCGGCTCCTGCCAGTTGCCCGCCAAGGGCACAGTTGCCCACAGGCCGACGAGACGCTGGCATCCTCCCACCGCAGCCGCAGCCAGTAATGGCATTGTGGACATCAATTGATCAGACAGAGCAAAAGGCCACGCAGATTGAGATTGTCACACAGATTGAGGTCCATGGTAATGTTGCAACTGCGAGTTTGATCAATCAATCAAGAACATAGTTTATATATATGAATAAGCTTACCATTTCTGAAACTCTGAACAAAAATCTTTGTACAATTGTATATACTTTTTTATTTTATAGAAAAGTGAGGAGCAAAACTGGACGAAGCAATGAGATATAGTGTTACCCATTCCACATTCACCACATAGTGTTTCAAACACACTACCAAAAAACAGAGATTTCATGAGGGGAACAATTTTTCCGTGAGAGTGCAAAGCACGCTCTCAAGAAAATAATCTTTTTCATGAGGCTGATGTAAATCCCATAGCGAAAACTCATTTTCATTAGAGTGCTCCACATACCGTCATGAAATCAGTTGTTTTTCATGAGAGTGCTCCACGCACCGCCATGAAAATGACTATCCCGCCACAAAATTGTCTAGTTTCATGAGGGTGATCATTTTCATGAGGGTCAACTTGCACCGCCACGAAATATGGTTTGCTGGTTTTCAGTAAAAAAATAAATTGCTTAATTACTGGAAAATCAAGAACATGAACAAAAGTCTTCTCCTTTTAACCTGCAGTGAATTTTTGTAACTAATCTTTCTCCCTCGTGCTAACTTGTAAACATACCTAATTTAGTTTAAGAGAGTGCCCAAAGCGTATAAAAACATTCCACGTTGCAACATTTATTTAGGAAATTAAGAGTACCATGGTTCCATTTTAGCATGCATAGTTATTAGTTTATTACCACTATTTCAGTCCTGATGGTTCGCATTGTAGGGAATCTTATTGAAAATTGTATCATTTAATATAGTATAATTCCTGAAATATCAAGGACAATGTAGTACCGGAGGAAATACGCAAAATATCTGCTAAAAGAATTTTGTGTTGAGAAATATGACAAATTCCTTCCCAAATAATTCAATAGGAGATTCTTGCAGCCTTCTTCTCTGGTGAGCTATGAGCTATCCTTTTTGTCCGATGAGGGCCAACTCCGGCGGACTTGGTTACAGTTAGAGGCGTTAGGGTTTGAGAGTGCACGACGAGAGGTTGGGGATTTTGTGCCTTCCGGCTATAAAGTGATGCTAGGGGAGGCTGTCGGCCTCATTGTGGAGTGGAAGGTGACGGAAGAGACGACTATGCTGCCGCCTGATGCAGATATGGTGGAAGGCAGTTGGGCGAAGCCGGTGCCAGGGCCATCGTTTTTCGAGTGGTTAGGGTTTGCAGTGGTGGTGGTGGTGGCGGCAACAGTGCTTCTAGGGGCGACTAGGGTGGTAGAGAGGCGGTGGAGAGCAGGATGAGACGACGACTTCTCGTCGGATTAGCTTGGGAGTGGTTGCGGGGCAGGGGCTTCGGCAGAGGAGGCAGAGGAGGCCAGGGGCACAACAAACGGAGAAAGAAGTGGCAACAGTGGACTGGGTGTCTCTGTGGCCACAGGAAGAAAAAGGAAAAAAAGGTAAGGTTGGAGAAGGAGATCTGGACCGCAAATTTCATTTCCAATAGTTGATACTCCAACAGATCTTTTTCCAACAAAAATCCATCATAAGACATCTAAACAGTCGATTTTTTAAAGTAAAATGTTGGATATGCATACACCACACAAAGCACATGCTAACCACTAAATGCACCACAACGTGTTATGTAACCACATTATTTAATTTCACGTTTTTATAGTTAAGATTAGAATATATTTTTAATTGTCTCAAAATAATTGGAAAAGTAATAGTATGCATCATTAAAGAAAAACATATGTAGAAAACAAAATTATACAATTTACCCAAATCATCATGAGCTTTAGCTACCAATCCTGTTGTGTGGCTAGCCAGAGTGCACAGTCGAGCGCACTTGCGCCCGCACAAGTGTGCTCGATATATTGATCTGTCATCAACAATACGGAACGAGGCGAAAACCCTGTCGTCCTGTCTATTCTGGAAACCGGACTAAAACCAAAACAGCAGCCTCAACATAAGGGCAACATTATGGCCTGTCCACAAATACAACAAAAACAGAGAAAAAGAAAAACTACAACACCAAGGGACTGGGACTCTTCGACAATGCCTCCAGGGATGAAGATGACGACGCAACGTAATCACCATCAGCTGTCGGTACGGGACCCATGGGGTACCCCGCAAGGAAGGGAGAAGACCTAGTCTAATTAGGATTCTTCCCCTGTACTCTTAGTAGCAGTATTATTCTGTAATCCTACTAGGAACTCTCATTGTAAACCGACTAAGAATCTAGCCACTTGACTATATAAAGGAGGGCAGGGCTCCTTAGATCGGGAGTTCAGAGAACAATTGTACAACACAATACTTTACGATTAATCCAACGCAAAGGCTAACGCCGAACTGGACGTAGGGCTATTACTCGATCAACGATCGAGGGCCTGAACCAGGATAAATCGACTGTCTCTTGCGTTAACTGTCGAGTTCTGCATACGCTGAAGCCCGAACATACTGCCCCGGGGACCCCCATGGTAGGCTATCAGTGGTCAAACACCGACAGCTGGCGCACCAGGTAGGGGCTTTCGGTGACTTTGCATCTGAGAGCTCGATGGACCTCGACAACATGATCTTCCTGAAGGGATCAACCTTCATCTTTGGTTCATGGATCTGCGAGGCAGGCGACGATGGCAGGCTCCAAGGCCATCTCCTCGAAGATCCAGACCATCATCAGGACTTTTTCATTTCGGCGACAACGATAGATCAGCTTGCCGGAAGATTCGCGCAGCTCGTAATATCCAATCCGACTCAGATTTCGCGACTTCATGCATCCGATTCAAACTCAGGTTCCGCTTCTGAGACGGAGTCTTATCCGAGTTCTTTCAGAAAACCGAGTTCTTTTCTGACAAAGCTCCAGAACACGACGTCAACCTATCAAGAATACTACTTGGAGTACACTCAGAGTACTTTAAAGAAGTCGGGTCCTTTTCTGTTTGGACTCCACAACATGGCAATGTCTTATCAGACACGGCCCGAAGGATCCACCAATCCGGTGCATAGAATGCCACTGAAAGGAGCCCAGGAAGGTCTCGTCTTAACTATAACGTCTCAAGACTACATCGTCCACTAGCCAGGATCCGTTCCTAAGGGTAGTGGCACTCAACTAGTCGACAACACGACAACAACAGCTCTACCCTATCAAGAAGGAGATTCGATCTGTGACCTTGAAGCCTCTACTGAAGTTATCAACAACTCTGGCAGTACGAAAACCAAAGACGATGACAAAACAACTCATGCAAGAGAAGTACTCATGATTCGCCGTCCTCGATCACCATTGGTCCACCCAGAAGCACCCGACATCAGGTCTTCAGATGAATCCAAATCCAACATATCACCATTTATCCAGGGGCACGATGGTGAGACTGAGAGTCAGAGGCAAGCCAGAGAGAAAAAGAACAAATTGAAATAAGGACGTCAATGCCGTGCTAAGTAGCGGAAGGACACTTGGATCAAATATGAGTCAGAGCAAGAGGTCGAAGAAGGACAAGCAGCGAATACACCCTACGATAAGATCCGAGAAGCACTAGAAGAACTCAGGGCGACTTCACATCCCAATGAAAAACAAGAACAGCTCCGGGACTTCTACCGATCAATAGTCCTAAGGACGCATGATGGGAGGGCCCGCTCAAGACTACTTGACAGGTCAACATCTCATGAGCAAGAAGATCAAAATCAAAGGAAGTCCGCTTTCGAAAGACTTGGACCAAGTGGAAGTCACAACAGAGAAAGTAGAAGAAATCATAGTCAAAACGACCGAGTCGAACAACCAAGAAAGGCTAGAAGCAAAGCACCTACTCGGACAGGCACGCAAAACTACTCTCACCAAGACAACAGTTGGCAAGAAGGGGCGCCGAATCAGAATACACAGGAACCGGAACGCACGATAGATTCCCCTATTTCACAAACATGCTTGCCTCGATATGATTCCTCATAAGTTCAAGCCATCCAATCATTCCAAGTACAATGGCAAGACCGAACCAAAGCAGTGGCTCAGGATTTACTCGCAATCGATTGAATTGGCCAGAGGAGACGATGACATCAAGACCTTGTTCTTTCCCATGGCCTTAGAAACCATGCCACTACAATGGTTTGACAAATTGAATCCAGGATCAATCAGAAATTGGGAGGACTTGCAAAGAGCTTTCTGTGAAAATTTCGTAGGTATTATTACACACCCAATCACCCACACAGAGTTAAAAGGACTCAAGAAGAAAGGAGGTGAAAGTCTCAGAAATTACTATCGATGATTTGGGGAACTACGAGCTCAAGTACATGACATCACACAATGAGAAGTAATCGAAGCTTTCTCTCACAGAATCATGGCTAGGTGGCAATTTCAAGACTTCTGCAAAGAAAATCCAAGAAACAATGAAGAATTCAGACGAACGGTGGAAAAGATGATTACCACAGAGGAAAAGACACGAGAAAGATTCCTAGATAGAAATAACAGAGACAACCCAGACAGGCAAGATCCTCGAAACAACAGACATCAGGAAAGAAAACGTGGACCAGACAACACAGTAGCAATGGCTGACAAATCAAAGAAGTTTTCAAAACCCAGAAGGTATGACGACATTGAAAACATGCGTTGCATCTTGCACCCCAATGGAAAGCACACCATCGGAAATTGCTACACCTTCAACGAAAGATACACAAGGAAAGATAGTAAAGGGAACAATAAAGAAGACAATCAGAAAAAAGAAGAAAACAACCATGAAGACAAGGGTTTCCAAAAATCCAGGGGGACAGTAGCAGTGATCTTCGCCGGGGCCCCAGATTCCACAAGCAAGCACCAAGAAAAGTTAGCTCTACGAACCATCATGGCAGCGGAGCCTGCTACTCCAAGATATCTTAATTGGTCACAGTATTCAATCTAGTTTTCAAGAGAAGACCAATGGACTAGCATAGGAAACGCATGCCATTACCCACTGGTTTTAGATCCAACTATTGCCGGTATGACTGTCACCAAAGTGCTAATCGACGGAGGAGCTGGACTCAACATCATCTTTTCAGAAACACTGAGGAAGATGGGATTACAACTCGCCGGGATGATTACACCAACAAGTACACCTTTCTATGGGATAGTACCCGGCAAGGCAGCCATGCCACTCGGACAAATCACTCTACCGGTTACTTTTGGAACTCCCTCAAACTACCGCACAGAGTTCATCAAGTTTGAAGTTGCAGACTTTGAATCATCATACCACGCAATCCTCGGACGTCCAGCACTAGCAAAATTCATGGCAATACCACATTACCCGTACCTACTGCTAAAGATGCCAGGGCCTAACGGAGTCCTCTCCCTTCGAAGTGATTTGAAGCGCGCTTTTGACTGCGATGTTCAGGCAATTCAAATTGCAGCCAAAGCACAAGCAACTAATGGTAGAAAAGAAATAGCTGCTATTGCTGTAGAACTAAGCCCGGAAGAACTAGAGATACTAGCTAAAAAGCCTAGCATCCTAGCACCACCAAAAGAAGCCGACGTCAAGCGAATCGACCTGGGAACCGGTGATCTCGCCAAAACGGCGACCATCAGTGCCCACCTCTCGGCAAAATAGGAACTCGCGCTCACCAACTTTCTTTGGGACAACAAAGATATCTTCGCTTGGAAGCCGGCCGACATGCCAGGTGTCCCAAGAGAGTTGGCTGAGCATAGAATCGATATCAACGAAGGCTCCAAGCCTGTGAAGCAATGACTACGACGATTCTCACCCGACAAGAAGGCAGCAATTAAAAAAGAAATTACGAAGCTAATGGCAGCCGGATTCATCAGAGAAATCCTTCATCCAGATTGGCTAGCAAATCCAGTTCTAATACAAAAGAAGAATACAGACGAGTGGCGCATGTGCGTTGATTATACAGATCTCAACAAACACTGCCCGAAAGATCCGTTTGGGCTACCACGCATTGATCAGATAGTTGATTCAATAGCAGGGTCAACCCTATTATCCTTCCTTGATTGCTATTCAGGATATCACCAAATCACTTTAAAAAGAAGAAGACCAGAGCAAGACATCGTTCATCACTCCGTTCGGTGCCTACTGCTACAAGACCATGTCGTTTGGACTCAAGAACACTGGTGCCACTTACCAAAGAGCTATCCAAAAATGCCTTGATGAATAGATCGGTGAAAACGTGGAGGCATACGTGGATGACGTAGTTGTGAAAACAAATAACCCGGACACACTTATTGAAGACTTAAAGCAAACCTTCGAAAACCTAAAAAGGTGGAGGTGGAAATTGAACCCAAGCAAGTGTGTATTCGGAGTTCCTTCAGGACAACTACTCGGATTCTTGGTCAGTCATCGTGGAATCGAAGCCAGCGCCAAGCAAATTCGAGCCGTAACAGAGATGGGACCCCCTCGAAGTGTCAAAGATGTGCAGAAGCTAATAGGCTGCATGGCGGCACTAAATCGTTTCATATCAAGACTGGGAGAAAAAGGGTTACCTTTCTTTAAATTGCTAAAGAAGACAGACAAGTTCGAATGGACAGAAGAAGCCAATGAAGCTTTCAAAAAACTCAAGGCATATCTCGCATCCTCACCCGTTCTCACACCTCCAAAGAAATACGAAGACATGATGCTGTACATTGCGGCAACTTCTACTGTGATCAGCATAGCGATTGTCGTGGAAAGAGAAGAAGAAGGGCGTATATATAAAGTACAACACCCAGTATACTACATCAGCGAAGTACTGTCAGAATCAAAAATCCGATACCCGCATGTGCAAAAACTACTCTACGCCCTCCTGATCACTTCACGCACGCTTCGCCACTATTTTGAAAGCCACAAGATTACCGTGGTGACAGATTTCCCACTCGGAGACATCCTACACTACAGAGATGCACAACGAATAAACGCTTAAGTGGGCAGTTGAACTTGGCGCTCTCAGTATCGACTTCACCCCACAGAAGGCAATTAAATCTCAAGCCCTGGCTGATTTTGTTACTGAATGGACAGAAATTCAACAACCTATGTCAAGTACCATCCTTGACCATTGGAAGATGTACTTTGATGGATCACTCAAGCTAGGCGGAGCCGGTGCAGGCGTCCTCCTAATTTCTCTAGATGGAAAGCAACTCAAGTACGTCCTTCAGATATTATGGCAAGCTACAAACAATGAGGCAGAATACGAAGCCCTCATCCATGGGCTACGAGTGGCAATTACCCTCGGAATCAAGCGTTTACTCGTTTATGGAGATTTAGCAGTAGTAATCAATCAAGTCAACAAAGATTGGGACTGCACCAAAGAAAACATGGGCGCTTACTGTGCTGAAATACGAAAGCTCGAAAAACATTTTCAAGGATTAGAAATTCTACACGTCCTGCGCGATTCTAATATTGCGGCAGACATCCTCGCCAAGCTTGGATCAGACAGGGCGAAGGTCCCACCCGGTGTATTCATAGAGGAGTTATCAGCTCCCTCTATCAAACAACTCGGTGAGATAACTCCTGAAATCTCAGCCAAAGACACCCAGATCTTGGTAATCACCACTTCATGGACCCAGGTTTTTATTGATTACATCAAAGAGAATAAGTTGCTAGCGGAAAAAGAGGAAGCTACCCGAGTTGTTCGCAGAAGCAAGAATTACGTCCTAGTAGGAGACAAGCTCTACAGAAGAGCCGCATCATCAGGAGTACTCCTAAAACGTGACTCATTTGAAGAAGGCAAATGAATCCTAGATGAAATACACTCAGGTTGCTGTGGAAATCACGCCGCTTCAAGAACACTAGTCGGCAAAGCATTCCGCACTGGTTTCTACTGGCCAACCGCTTTGAAAGACACAAAAGAACTCATCAGAAGATGCAAAAGTTGTCAAATGTTCGCAAGACAAGCTCATGTGCCAGCTCACAATCTCATCTGCATACCACCTGCTTGGCCTTTCTCCTGCTAGGGGCTGGATCAAGTAGGACCTCTCAAGAAAGCAAAAGGCGGCTTCGAGTACATCTTCGTGGCAATTGACAAGTTCACCAAATGGATTGAATTCAAACCACTCGTAAAATACAGCACAACAAAAACAGTCGAGTTCATCCAAGACATTATGCACCGCTTCGGCATGCCCAATCGAATCATCACGGATTTGGGTTCTCCCGTCATGGCCACATAATTCCAAAGTTGGGCACAGGACTACGGCTTCAGAATAGATTACGCATCAGTCGCACATCTAGAGGCCAATGGACAGGTGGAAAGGGCAAACAGACTCATACTAGCTGGATTAAAACCAAGATTGTATGAAGAACTAATAGACTTTGGATCAAAATGGGTTGAAGAATTACCCAAGGTTGTATGGGGGCTACTGACTCAAATAAGCAGAGGCACCGGATACTCACCTTTCTTCCTAGTGTACGGATCAGAAGCTGTACTACCCGCAGACTTGATCTGGACGTCACCAAGGATAGAACAATACAACAAAGGAGAAGCAGAACACACCCAAAGATTAGAACTCGACAGTACAGAAGAAGTCAGAGTAAACGCTACCCTTCAATCAGCAAGATACCTCTAAGGACTAAGACACCACTACAACAAGAATACCCAGTCTCGATCATTACAAGTCAGAGACTTAGTACTAAGAAGAATACAAAAAACCGATGGACGCCATAAACTACTCAGTCCATGGGAATGTCCTTTCATCGTCACAAAAGTCATCTGACCAGGCACATACAAGCTGATAACTGAAGACAGAAAAGAAGTCAACAATACATGGCACATCAGTCAGCTACGAAGATTCTACGCATGAAAACAACTCAAGGGAAAATATGTATACAAGACACAAGAGATCAACGTTCATGATCAACAAAGATAGCGCTCATCAACAACATATGTACTATTGTGACCTATCAACATTCATGATCAATAAAGATGGTTCATTCCCGACCAACATATGTCTCATTATGACCTTCCCTGAGTTGTTTCCAATGAAAACTAAAAAGCAAAATGGCTGAAAAGACGTCTGAGCATACCGGCCGAGAGCAAAATAGCTGAAAAGATGATTGAGCCCGCCGATGAGGGTAGCTAACAAGCTAACACCCGAACCAAAAAGCAAAAACGACTGAAACTAAGCCCGAGCATAAATCAGAGCGAATTCAAGACAAGACCCTCCAGCTCCTTGTTCCAAATAGCAAGAGGCTCGGGGGCTACACTCAAAAGATCCCAAGAAGCGCTACACAAGAAAGCACTCAGACAACGCTTGTTTCTGCTCAACAAGACTTGAAGAAAACAAGACAAGGTTTCCAGAGCTCTACCATGAAGTGCTCGGGGGCTTGCCGGTCCTAGGATATTTTTGCAACTAGATATTTTTGCAACCAGAGATAGGACCAGATGCTGACCACACTACGAGCCAAGCCGAGAAGAAGAAGCTAGAGATATCCTAAGTCTTTTCAGTACTAACAAGAACACAAAGTTTATTGAGACAACGGTCTATACCGGGTTGTTTACAAGTCACAGACAAAACCTAGACAAGCACTTGACAGATCAAGGAAGACTGCCAAAACATCAACCTACATATACCAAGTTGTTTACAAGGCGCAAACTAAAGCCAGAGAAGAACACGACGGATCAATAGGGCTTGTCAAGAAAATGATCTACCCAACCCGGGTCGTTTACAAGACAAAGAAATACAAACAAAGAAGACATCAACAAAGAACAAAAATCTCCATTCAGTTTTCAAAGTACAGTGTTTTGTTACAAAAGCTAGAATACAAGAGTCGTTTACGTCAGGCATTGTCATCAGAAGAAGAAATATCAATGTGTCAGGCATTGTCATCAGAAGAAGAAATATCAATGTTAAGATTATCTACGATCTTCCTGGCTAAGTCATCGACCTCAGGCTACAACCTCTCAACAGCATCCAAGTACTCTTGGCTCTCGGCTTCATCGGCAACCTTGGACAAAGGAAAGTCTAGAGAAAGAACCCGGACCTGGTCAAGGACGTTCCTGGTACATAGATGGGCGCACCTCTTCACGAACTCCTCGAAACGAGTCGGCACTTGGGGAATAAATTGAGCCCAAGATTGACCGTCATCCGCTGGAGTCCGGAGAAGGTCGGCTACTGACCGAAAAGACTTCCACAAAGCGTTCCAGTTCTCAGTAGCCATCGCCAAGTTACCAGACAAGTCTTGAATAGTCTTTTGAGCTTGCACAAGATCTCTGTCCGCTCCACGCCTAATCAGTTTGGCAAGCGCGATTTCTTCTTCAGCGTGAGTATTTACCTCCTCAGCCCTGTTGTGACTATTGCGGGCGGTGGTCTTCATTTCCTCAAGACCATCCGAGAGCTTCTGCTTTTCAACTCGGAGAGCTAGACCAAGCAACAAAAACGAGTCAGCGGAAAAGAAAATCAGAATACAAAAGGAAAAAAAAGAACCCGCAATACCTTTGCACTCATTCTTCAGGGACTCCACCGCAGCATCCCACTGCTTTTCCGCCTCAACGACCCGGGCGTGGAGAGCTTTCTCCTCCTTCTGATGCGTCTAACGCTCAGTCTCCAACTTGGCCAGACAGATGTCAAGCTCTGCCTTCAAGGTACTCACCTCGGAGGACAACTTTTTCTTGGTTTTAGACGAGAAAACGAAGCCGGTATGATCACAGGAAAAAGACTGAGCAAATAAAGAGAGAGAAAACCAAGGCGTAAGGACAAGAGAAAGACGAGTAGCCAAAGAAGTAACTTCAGGAAAACTTACCTGGAGCGTTTCCCCAAAAGAAGTCGCAGAGGACGCCAAGTTCCCCCAGGCTACGGTCAGCTCAGACAACCGATGAGTAGCATCAAATTGATGCAACACATCATCATCCAAGCGCGAAGCACCGGTACCAAGGGGAGCTGATGGAGAAACCGGCGCAGGCAAAGAAGGCAAGGCCAGGGCTGTATCCTCGGAAGCCCCAGCTACCTCCTCAGAAGTACCTACCGCCGTGACCACAGTCACCTCTGGAGCAACAGGGTTAGCAGCAGCAGGGGGCTCAGCTTCCCTCATGGCCACCTTACCAACCGTACTCATCGAGTCATTCGACTCAGTACGCAGGGGCGCACCAGAAGGTTGACTAGAAGGCGGCGGAGGAGTAAGAGAAGGCAAGGGACTGCAAGATGATAGAGAAACTCGTTGATAAGAATACAAGTCAGGAAAAAGGAAGGCAAAAGCAAAGAAGCACAACAAAGAGTCACTTACTCAGCTATCTTCTTCTTCAAAAAACCAAGAGAAGACCTTGCAGGAGGAACTATGGCGGCAAAAACATCACCACCACCCTGCGACAGGAGCGGCGCGGCTGGTACCGGAGCCCCTGGGGAACTCGGTACCGGAGACCCAAAAGAACTTGGCGCCGGAGCCCCAGAAGAACTGGTACCCGACGACCGCTTACTACAAAAAGATTAAGACCAAAGTCAAAACAAGAAGGAGGGATTCAACAACAGGAAAATAAGAAAACAACTCACCGCTGCATGACAAGGGGCGCATCATCATCCTCTTCTTCCTCAGTCTCGACCAAGGCCACCATAGCACCAGCTAAAAAAGGACAAAAGTACTCGGTTAAAGACGAAAACAAGCAACAGAAGGACATAGCGTATTAATATGCTCACCTAAGAGCATGCTAGCTACAACTCGAGTACCTGGATGAGTACTCGTCTGATGGGACTTCTTGACAGTAGATGGAGCAGAAGAAGAACTATCCACTCGCCCCCTCTTGCCGACGCTACGAGCAGCTCAAGGAACTGAACAAGGAACATGCTCTACATATACATAAGGGTTTGCGGAAGAAACACTAGGAAGCATTACGGCAGTTTGCGACTTACTGGTTAAAGAAGCCCCAGCAAGATTACCCCTAGCCCCCACAATGGCAGGGAGGTCGACAAGGGGAATCGGGTCAACGAAATTACACCCTAATTCCTATGAAAAGAATGAGACAACAAGACAAGGAAGTTTAAGCGAAAATAGATACAATAAGAGAAATACAAAAAGTACCCGCACAAAGAGAAAACAACTCATAGCTGGAGGCGGGTTGCTTGCGCAGTACTCAGAGACAGTAAGCGGGACTATGCTTGCTCCTTTCAGCATCTTCTGAAGACGCTCGAGTACCTCCTCGTCGGTCAACTCAAGGGCAGGGACCATGCGTGAGGGATCCTCAGCTCCAGAGTACTCGAAGCCAAAGTTCTCTCGCTCCTTCAGAGGCTGAACACGACGGCGAAGAAAGCTCGAGACAATTCCAAAACCGGTCAAGCCCTGCTGCTTCAGCGTACTTATTCGCTCAAGGAACGGCTGGATCGCCTGGAGTTCGTCCGACGTCAGGGGGATCTTTTCCCATCGGTCATTAACAAAGGGACCATACCCAGAATGGACAGAAAGAGGAGGAATCAAGTTGGCAGCATAAAACTAGTCAGCACGCCAATCTCTTACAGAATCAACCAGGTCATAGTCAAAGAATTTACTTCTAAGACCCTGGCGAAACTGAATCCCGTAGCCACCAAGAATGCTGGTGTCATTGCGGCGAGGTTGGGGCTTCAAAGGAAAGAAGTAACAAAAGAGGGAAAGAGAAGGAGGAATTCCAAGGAAGGTTTCACAGAGATGAACAAAGACAGAAAGATGGAGAACAGCATTGGGAGCAAGATGATTCAGGCTAATCCAAAAATAGCCGAGAAACCGATGAAGAAAAGCAGAAGCTAGGAGGCAAAGTCCAGCACGGACAAAGGAAATGAAGAGAATGATCTCACCAGGACCTGGAGTAGGGACCCGATGCTCGCCCGGAGCCCTCCATTCCGCAATGTCCTTGCTCTAGATCAGGCCATCGCCAACAAGCTCGCGAAGCTGGTCTTCAGTCGTTGTTGGAGCCGGCCAATCCTTCTGGGCAGCCCTCATGGCCACGAACTCCTGGTTCACAATCACGGAAAGTGATGACTGCTCGTCCATGAAGGCAGCCTGGGACTTGCTTGCGGCTTTCTTCCTACCCATGTACTAGCGGAAGCAAAAAGGCACTAGGGAAAGATGAGGCTCAGACGGTGGCGCTCAGATGACGGCAACAATGGCGGCGGTGGATTTCTGAAAACTAGGGTTTCAAGGCAAAAGCGGAGCAGTAAAGAAAAGAAGAAGAAAGGCCCTTCAATAGATTTTACAGCAGTGAAACGCGGCCCACCTGGCCCATTAAAACACATTGTGAGAACGCAACGGTCGATACAGCTAAAATGACGGAAGGCACAAATCCGCACAACGGTACAGTTCAACGGGCAGATTTCGGACTTATCCATCCAGCAAAACAACAGAGTTACCATATTGCTGCAAAAAGAACTCATCAGCCATGAAGCAACGGAAGGTCACCTAACAAGGAACATAACAACCCGGTCCTTACAGAAAGAACTCGGGAATCTCATAGACAACCAGGACATCAGTAGAATAAAGAATGACAACTCAGAAGACAAGATTCTTTCTATTAAAAATGACTTCAAAAGATACAAGATTAAACATCTTACAAGACCCAACGAACTCAGAACTATGACAGGCAAGGTAGCAAAAAGGAACCCAGAAACAACTAGGCTCTGGAACGACTACGTGTTCCAAATTGCTACTCGGTAGAACAAAACGCACTCGGCTACACTGCTTTTTGCTGGATGAAGGAACATATCCCACATCACAAGACTTCGTCCAACTACCGCCACGTACTTCCCAGAGCAATGCCACTGCGAGATTAGCCTACCTCTAATCCCTATCACAAGACTCCCTCTAGCTACGGCAAGACACACAAAAACTGCAAAATAAGCTCGGGGGCTGCTCTACTTCACAAACTACCATATTCATGACTACAGAGACTTCAGAACAAGCAACAAAACGCTCAGCGAATCAAAACAGCACTTCAGGAGGGTATTTATAGACCGAAGGAGCGGTGCACATGGACCAGGAGCATAAACAAAACAAGTCTAACAAAGGACACAGTAAAAAGATAGAATTCAATGAAAAAGGACTCAGGCATGAAGGAATAGTACTTAAGGACAAGCATATTCGAAAGGATATACCAACACTATACAACTCGTGAACAAACAACATTCACACTCAACCACCACCATACAACTACATCTGACAACAGCAGACTACCAGAGAATATGCCAAGACCCTGCATCCGAGTTCTTCCTAAACAAAACAACCCGGATATATGCTCGAGGGCTGCAACAGGAGAAGTTCTTAGTTCTTTCGAACAACTCAGATTCAAGACCCTCCAACTTTTTGTTTCAAATAGCAAGAGGCTCGGGGGCTACACTCAGTGAGTGCACTTTTTTCTTCAAAAAAGCGCACGTCACCAAGATGACTACTTCAAGACAACAGTTTTTCAAATGACATAAGATTCAAGACCCTCCAACTTTTTGTTCCAAATAGCAAGAGGCTCGGGGGCTACACTCAGTGAGTGCACTTTTTTCTTCAAAAAAGCGCACGTCACCAAGACGACTACTTCAAGACAACAGTTTTTCAAACGACATAAGATTCAAGACCCTCTAACTTTTTGTTCCAAATAGCAAGAGGCTCGGGGGCTACACTCAGTGAGTGCACTTTTTCCTTCAAAAAGCGCACATCACTCAGAAGACTTCTTCAAAATAGACGACTTCAAGACCACACGACAAAAAGAACCCGGGTATATGCTCGGAAGCCTTTCGATAAAGAATCAGGGCGATTTCAAGAAAAGACCCTCAAGCTCCTTGTGCCAAATAGCAAGAGGTTCGGGGGCTATATCCAAATGGGAGTACCTTTTTTTCTTCAAAAAGGTACACTCCACGCAAAGATCTCACGAAGCGCTACACGGTTTCGCTCAAAAAGCACTCGGACGACGCTTGTTCCTGCTCGACGAGACTTGAAGGAAACAAGATGAGGCTTCCAGAACTCAACCATGAAGTGCTCGGGGGCTTGTCGGTACGGGACCCATGGGGTACCCTGCAAGGAAGGGAGAAGACCTAGTCTAATTAGGATTCTTCCCATGTACTCTTAGTAGCAGTATTATTCTGTAATCCTACTAGGAACTCTCATTGTAAACCAACTAAGACTCTGGCCTCCTGACTATATAAAGGAGGGCAGGGCTCCTTAGATCAGGAGTTCAGAGAACAATTGTACAACACAATACTTTACGATCAATCCAACGCAAAGGCTAACGCCGAACTGGACATAGGGCTACTACTCGATCAACGATCGAGGGCCTGAACTAGGATAAATTGACTGTCTCTTGCATTAACCGTCGAGTTCTGCATACGCTGAAGCCCGAACATACTGCCCCGGGGACCCCCGTGGCAGGCTATCGGTGGTCAAACACCAACATCAGCCAAGCAACAAGAGGCGATGCTATAGGGCCTTGGCAAGGCTTTCGCCCTAGCCCTGTGCTAAGGGGTTGAAACAGGCTGACCATGGTGAAGCAGCAGCAAGAGGTTCTTCAATGACGTCTTCAAAAAGGAGATGATCATCGCTATCCTCGGTGTAACAGACAAACCAATTGACTTAAAACAACATGCTGAGAAAGGATGAACACAAGCTGAAATCTCCTAGCAAAGGGTGCAACAAGCACTACTAAAAAGTCACACACACACACATGCGCGCGCATACACACACACAAGCGCACAAACCATCGCCACGGAGGTCTGTCACCTTCTTCGCTGCTATTGCTCCGTGGTCCACGGCCATCACCGCTTTCGGGTGGCTTCTTCTTCTGCAGCGATGGCAGCGACAGAGCACTGCCACCTTCGGCATCGTCATTGTTGCTCCATGGTCCAGGAACAAACAGGCTGGTATGCTACACGTGGTCCTCCTTGTCGCGACAGAAAAAGGTGGTGGACACCCTAGCAAACGATGACCATCACCATGAGGGAGGCGCCGAACAACACCTAGTTTTTGGTCTCACGTGGCCATGATGACCATGGTGGGATGCCAGAGTCCTGTCCTAGCGGCTCCTCCCAGTTGCCCGCCAAGGGCACAGTTGCCCACAGGCCGACGAGACGCTGGCATCCTCCCACCGCAGCCGTAGCCAGTAATGGCATTGTGGACATCAATTTATCAGACAAAGCAAACGACCACGCAGATTGAGACTGTCACACAGACTGAGGTCCACGGTAATGTTGCAACTGCGAGTTTCATCAATCAATCAAGAACATAGTTTATATATATGAATAAGCTTACCATTTCTGAAACTCTGAACAAAAATCTTTGTACAATTATATATACTTTTTTATTTTATAGAAAAGTGAGGTGCAAAACTGGACGAAGCAATGAGATATAGTGTTACCCATTCCACATTCACCACATAGTGTTTCAAACACACTACCAAAAAATAGAGATTTCATGAGGGGAACAATTTTTCCGTGAGAGTGCAAAGCACGCTCTCAAGAAAATAATCTTTTTCATGAGGCTGATGTAAATCCCATAGCGAAAACTCATTTTCATTAGAGTGCTCCACATACCGTCATGAAATCAGTTGTTTTTCATGAGAGTGCTCCACGCACCGCCATGAAAATGACTATCCCGCCACAAAATTGTCTAGTTTCATGAGAGTGATCATTTTCATGAGAGTCAACTTGCACCGCCACGAAATATGGTTTGCTGGTTTTTAGTAGAAAAATAAATTGCTTAATTACTGGAAAATCAAGAACATGAACAAAAGTCTTCTCCTTTTAATCTGCAGCGAATTTTTGTAACTAATCTTTCTCCCTTGTGCTAACTTGTAAACATACCTAATTTAGTTTAAGAGAGTGCTCAAAGCGTATAAAAACATTCCACGTTGCAACATTTATTTAGGAAATTAAGAGTACCATGGTTCCATTTTAGCATGCATAGTTATTAGTTTATTACCACTATTTCAGTCCTGATGGTTCGCATTGTAGGGAATCTTATTGAAAATTGTATCATTTAATATAGTATAATTCCAGAAATATCAAGGTCAATGTAGTACCGGAGGAAATACGCTAAATATCTGCAAAAAGAATTTTGTGTTGAGAAATATGACAAATTCCTTCCCAAAGAATTCAATAGGAGATTCTTGCAGCCTTCTTCTCTGGTGAGCTATGAGCTATCCTTTTTGTCCGATGAGGGCCAACTCCGGCGGACTTGGTTCTGGTTAGGGGCGTTAGGGTTTCAGGGTACGACGAGAGGTTGGGGGATTTTGTGCCTTTCCGGCTATAAAGTGATGCTAGGGGAGGCTGTCGGCCTCGCTGTGGAGTGGCAGGTGACGGAAGAGACGACTATGCTGCCGCCTGCTGCAGATGTGGTGGAAGGCAGTTGGGCGAAGCCGGTGCCAAGGCCATCGTTTTTCGAGTGGTTAGGGTTTGCAGTGGTGGTGGTGGTGGTGGCAACAGTGCTTCTAGGGGCGAATAGGGTGGTAGACAGGCGGTGGAGAGCAGGATGAGACGACAACTTCTCGTCGGATTAGCTTGGGAGTGGTTGCGGGGCAGGGGCTTCGGCGGCTTGGCGCCGCCGAGGCCAGAGGCAGAGGAGGCCAGGGCACAACAAACAGAGAAAGAAGTGACAACAGTGGACTGGGTGTCTCTGTGGCCATAGGAAGGGTAAGGTTGGAGAAGGAGATCTGGACCGCAAATTTCATTTCCAATGGTTAAAAATCCAACAGATCTTTTTCCAACAAAAATACATCATAAGACATCTAAATGGTCGATTTTTTAAAGTAAAATGTTGGATATGCATACACCACACAAAGCACATGCTAACCACTAAATGCACCACAACGTGTTATGTAACCACATTTAATTTCACGTTTTTAGAGTTAAGATTAGAATATATTTTTAATTGTCACAAAATGATTGGAAAAGTAATAGTATGCATCATTAAAGAAAAAACATGTATAGAAAACAAAATAATACAATTTACCCAAATCATCATGAGCTTTAGCTACCAGTCATGTTGTGTGGCTAGCCAGAGTGCACACTCGAGCGCACTTGTGCCCGCACAAGTGTCCTCGATATATTGATTTGTCATCAGCAATACGGAACGAGGCGAAAACCCTGTCATCCAGTTAATTCTGGAAATCGGACTAAAACCAAAACAGCAGCCTCAACATAAGGGCAACATTATGGCATGTCCACAAATACAACAAAAACAGAGAAAAAGAAAAACTACAACACCAAGGGACTTGGACTCTTCGACAATGCCTCTATGGAGGAAGATGATGCCGCAACGTAATCATCGTCAGCCAAGTAAGAAGAAGCGATGCTACAGGACCTTGGCAAGGCTTTCGCCCGAGCCTTGTGCCGAGGTGTTGAAACAGGCTGACCATGGTGAAGCGGCAACAAGAGGTTCTTCAATGACGTTTTATAAAAGGAGGTGATCGTTGCTGGCCTTGGTGTAACCGACAAACCATTTCACAAAAAAAACAACATGCTGACGAAGGAACAACACAAGCTCAAATCTCCTAGCAAATGGTGCAACAAGCACCACTAAAAAGTCATACACACACACACACGCATGCACATGCACAAGCACGCGCACACACACGTGCGCGCACACACCGCCGCCATGGAGGTCTGTCAACTTCTTCGCCGTTGTTGCTCCACGGTCCACGGCCATCCCCGCTTTCGGGTGGCTTCTGCTCCTGCAGCGGTGGTGGTGGCAGAGCACTGCCACCATCGTCATCGTCGTTGTTGCTCCACGGTCCAAGAACAAACCAGCTGGTATCCTGCTCGTGGTCCTCCTTGTCGTGACAGAAAAAGGCGGTGGACACCCTAGCAAACGATGACCATCACCGTGAGGGAGGCGCCGAACAACACCTGGTTTTTGGTCTCACGCGGCCATGATGACCATGGTGGGATGCCAGAGTCCTGTCCTAGCGGCTCCTGCCAGTTGCCCGCCAAGGGCACAGTTGCCCACAGGCCGACGAGACGCTGGCATCCTCCCACCGCAGCCGCAGCCAGTAATGGCATTCTGGCCATCAATTGATCAGACAGAGCAAACGGCCACGCAGACTGAGATTGTCACACAGATTGAGGTCCACAGTAATGTTGCAACTGCGAGTTTCATCAATCAATCAAGAACATAGTTTATATATATGAATAAGCTTACCATTTCTGAAACTCTGAACAAAAATCTTTGTACAATTATATATACTTTTTTATTTTATAGAAAAGTGAGGAGCAAAACTGGACGAAGCAATGCGATATAGTGTTACCCATTCCACATTCACCACATAGTGTTTCAAACACACTACCAGAAAACGGAGATTTCATGAGGGGAACAATTTTTCTGTGAGAGTGCAAAGCATGCCCTCAAGAAAATAATCTTTTCATGAGGCTGATGTAAATCCCATTGCGAAAACTCATTTTCATTAGAGTGCTCCACATACCGTCATGAAATCAGTTGTTTTTCATGAGAGTGCTCCACGCACCGCCATGAAAATGACTATCCCGCCACAAAATTGTCTATTTTCATGAGAGTGATCATTTTCATGATAGTCAACGTGCACCGCCACGAAATATGGTTTGCTGGTTTTTAGTAGAAAAATAAATTGCTTAAATACTGGAAAACCAAGAACATGAACAAAAGTTTTCTCCTTTTAATCTGCAGCGAATTTTTGTAACTAGTCTTTCTCCCTCGTGCTAACTTGTAAACATACCTAATTTAGTTTAAGAGAGTGCCCAAAGCGTATAAAAACATTCCACGTTGCACCATTTATTTAGGAAATTAAGAGTACCATGGTTCCATTTTAGCATGCATAGTTATTAGTTTATTACTACTATTTCAGTCCTGATGGTTCGCATTCTAGGGAATCATATTGAAAATTGTATCATTTAATATAGTATAATTCCTGAAATATCAATGTCAATGTAGAACCATAGGAAATCTGCTAAAAGAATTTTGTGTCGAGAAATCTGACAAATTCCTTCCCAAAGAATTCAGTAGGAGATTCTTGCAGCCTTCTTGTCTGGTGAGCTATGAGCTATCCTTTTTCTCCGATGAGGGCCCACTCCGATGGACTTGGTTCTGGTTAGGGGCGTTAGGGTTTCGGGGTACGACGAGAGGTTGGGGGATTTTGTGCCTTTCCGGCTATAAAGTGATGCCAGGGGAGGCTATCGGCCTAGCTGTGGAGTGGCAGGTGACGAAAGAGACGACTATGCTGCCGCCTGCTGCAGATGTGTTGGAAGGCAGTTGGGTGAAGCCGGTGCCAGGGCTATCGTTTTTCGAGTGGTTAGGGTTTGCGGTGGTGGTGGTGGTGGCGGCAGCAGTGCTTCTAGGGGTGAATAGGGAGGTAGAGAGGCGGTGGAGAGCAGGATGAGACGACGACTTCTTGTCGGATTAGCTTGGGAGTGGTTGCGGGGCAGGGGCTTTGGCGGCTTGGCGCCGTAGAGGCCGGAGGCAGAGGAGGCCAGGTGTACAACAAACGGAGAAAGAAGTGGCAACAGTGGACTGGGTGTCTCTGTGGCCACAGGAAGAAAAAGGAAAAAAGGTAAGGTTGGAGAAGGAGATCTGGACCGCAAATTTCATTTCCAATGGTTAAAAATCCAACAGATCTTTTTCCAGCAAAAATGCATCATAAGACATCTAGACGGTCGGTTTTTTAAAGTAAAATGTTGGACATGCATACACCACACAAAACACATGCTAACCACTAAATGCACCACAACGTGTTATGTAACCACATTTAATTTCACGTTTTTATAGTTAAGATTAGAATATATTTTTAATTGTCACAAAATAATTGGAAAAGTAATAGTATGCATCATTAAAGAAAAAACATGTATAGAAAACAAAATAATACAATTTACCCAAATCATCATGAGCTTTAGCTACCGGTCCTGTTGTGTGGCTAGCCAGAGTGCACACTCGAGCGCACTTGCGCCCGCACAAGTGTCCTCGATATATTGATTTGTCATCAACAATACGGAACGAGGCGAAAACCCTGTCGTCCATTTAATTCTGGAAATCGCACTACAACCAAAACAGCAGCCTCAACATAAGGGCAACATTATGGCCTGTCCACAAATACAACAAAAACAGAGAAAAAGAAAAACTACAACACCAAGGGACTGGGACTCTTCGACAATGCCTCTAGGGAGGACGATGACGCCGCAACGTAATCATCGACAGCCAAGCAAGAAGAAGCGATGCTACTGGACCTTGGCAAGGCTTTCGCCCGAGCCTTGTGCCGAGGTGTTGAAACAGGCTGACCATGGTGAAGCCGCAGCAAGAGGTTCTTCAATGATGTTTTCAGAAAGGAGGTGATCATTGCTGGCCTTGGTGTAACAGACAAACCATTTGACAAAAAAACAACATGCTGACGAAGGAACAACACAAGCTCAAATCTCCTAGCAAATGGTGCAACAAGCACCACTAAAAAGTCAAACACACACACATGGACACGCATGCACATGCACAAGCACACGCACACACACGCGCGCACACACCACCGCCATGGAGGTCTGTCAACTTCTTCGCCGCTGTTGTTCCACGGTCCACGGCCATCCCCACTTTCGGGTGGCTTATGCTCCTACAGCGGTGGTGGTGGCAGAGCACTGCCACCATCTTCATCGTCGTTGTTGCTCCACGGTCCAAGAACAAACCAGCTGGTATCCTGCTCGTGGTCCTCCTTGTCGTGACAGAAAAAGGCGGTGGACACCCTAGCAAACGATGACCATCACCGTGAGGGAGGCGCCGAACAACACCTGGTTTTTGGTCTCACGCGGCCATGATGACCATGGTGGGATGCCGGACTCCTGTCCTAGCGGCTCCTGCCAGTTGCCCGCCAAGGGCACAGTTGCCCACAGGCCAACGAGACGCTGGCATCCTCCCACCGCAGCCGCAGCCAGTAATGTCATTCTGGCCATCAATTGATCAGACAGAGCAAACGGCCACGCGGATTGAGATTGTCACACAGATTGAGGTCCACAGTAATGTTGCAACTGTGAGTTTGATCAATCAATCAAGAACATAGTTTATATATATGAATAAGCTTACCATTTCTGAAACTCTGAACAAAAATCTTTGTACAATTATATATACTTTTTTATTTTATAGAAAAGTGAGGAGCAAAACTGGACGAAGCAATGCGATATAGTGTTACCCATTCCACATTCACCACATAGTGTTTCAAACACACTACCAGAAAACGGAGATTTCATGAGGGGAACAATTTTTCCGTGAGAGTGCAAAGCATGCCCTCATGAAAATAATCTTTTCATGAGGCTGATGTAAATCCCATTGCGAAAACTCATTTTCATTAGAGTGCTCCACATACTGTCATGAAATCAGTTGTTTTTCATGAGAGTGCTCCACGCACCGCCATGAAAATGACTATCCCGCCACAAAATTGTCTATTTTCATGAGAGTGAACATTTTCATGATAGTCAACGTGCACCGCCACGAAATATGGTTTGTTGGTTTTTAGTAGAGAAATAAATTGCTTAAATACTGGAAAACCAAGAACATGAACAAAAGTTTTCTCCTTTTAATCTGCAGCGAATTTTGTAACTAGTCTTTCTCCCTCGTGCCAACTTGTAAACATACCTAAGCTTATTTAGTTTAAGAGAGTGCCCAAAGCATGCATAGTTGCGAATTCCATGTTGCAACATTTTTCATTGATACTATTTTTCATTGCGAATTCCATGTTGCAACATTTCTCCTTTTAATCTGCAGCGAATTCCATGTTGCAACATTTTTTTAGGAAATTAAGAGTATCATGGTTCCATTTTAGCATGCATAGTTATTAGTTTATTGCTACTATTTCTGTCCTGATGGTTCACATTCTAGGAAATCATATTGGAAAATTGTAACATTAAATATAGTATAATTACTGAAATATCAAGGTCAGTGTAGTACTGGAAGAAATATGCTAAATATTTGCTAAAATGATTTTTTGGGGAGAAATCTGATAAATTCCTTCCCAAAGAATTCAATAGGAGATTCTTGCAGCCTTCTTCTCTGGTGAGCTATGAGCCATCCATGTTCCCCGACGAGGGCCAACTCCGGCGGACTTGGCTCTGGTTAATTAGGGGAATTAGGGTTTTGGGGGTATGACAAGAGGTTGGGGATTTGGTGCCATCCCGGCTATAGAGCTAGTGTTGCTAGGGAGGCTGCCATCCTAGCAAAGGCATGGCGGGTGGCTGAAGGGACAGCGATGCCACCTACCACGGCCTTGCTGCGGATGTGGTGGAAAGAAGTTGGGCGAAGCCGGCTCCAGCGCCGAGGCTGCCTTTGTTCGAGTGGTTAGGGTTTGTTGCGGTGGTGGTGGCGGTGATGCTGTTGGAGGTGAACAGGGATGTAGAGGTGGCGGTGGAGCGGAGCATGAAGCAATGACTTCTCGATGTCTTTGCTTGGGAGTGTGGTGGCAGGGCAAGGGCTTCGGTGGCTTGGTGCCGCCCAAGCTAGAGACGGAGGTGGCTGGGGCGAGCAACAAATGGAGAAAGAAGTGGCAATAGTGGATTGGGTGGCTCTGTGGCTACGGGAAGAAAAATGAAAGATGTAAGGTTGGAGAAGGAGATCCGGACCATAAATTTCATATCCAATAGTTAAAAATCCAAGAGATTTTTTTCCATACAAAATCCATCATAAGACATGTAAACGGTCGCTTTTCTTAAAATAAAATGTTGGATATGCATACCACACAAAACACATGCTGACCACTGAATGCACCACAACTTGTAAACATACCTAAGCTAATTTAGTTTAAGAGAGTGCCCAAAGCGTAAAAAAATATTCCATGTTGCAACATTTATTTAGGAAATTAAGAGTATCATGGTTCCATTTTAGCATGCAAAATTATTAGTTTATTACTACTATTTCTGTCGGGATGGTTCGCATTCTAGGAAATCATATTGAAAATTGTAACATTTAATATAGTATAATTCCTGAAATATCAAGGTCAATGTAGTATTTGAAGAAATATGCTAAATATCTGATAAAAGAATTTTGTGGGGAGAAATCTAACAAATTCCTTCCGAAAGAATTCAATAGGAGCCTTCTTCTCTGGTTCTCTGGTGAGCTATGAGCTATCCTTGTTCTCCAATGAGGGCCAACTCTGGCGGACTTGGCTCTGGTTAGAGGCGTTCGGGTTTTGGGGGTACGACGAGAGGTTGGGGGATTCTGTGGCTTCCCGGCTATGGAGTGTTGCTGGGAGGCTGCCAGCCTAGCAGAGGCGTGGCGGGTGGCTGAAGCGATGGCTGCGGATGTGGTGGAAGAAAAAAGTTGGGCGATGCCGGCGCCGGCGCCAAGGCTGCCTTTGTTTGAGTGGTTAGGGTTTGCAGCGGTGCAGGTGGCGGTGGCGCTGCTGGAGGTGAACGGGGATCTAGAGGAGGCGGTCGAGTGTAGCATGAAACGACGACTTCTCGACGGATTTGCTTGGGAGCGTGTTTGCAGGGCAAGGGCTTCGGCGGCTTGGCGCTGCCGAAGCTAGAGACAGAGGAGGCCGAGGTGCACAACAAATGGAGAAAGATGTGGCAATAGTGGATTGGGTGGCTCTGTGGCAAGGGGAAGAAAAAGGAAAAAGGTTAGCCCGGAGAAGGAGATCTGGACCGTAAATTTCATATCCAATGGTTAAAAATCCAATGGATCTTTTTCCAACAAAAATCCGTCATAGTACATGTAAACGGTAGCTTTTCTTAAAGTAAAATGTTGGATATGCATACCACACAAAACACATGCTGACCACTGAATGCACCACAACGTGTTATGCACCAGAACACGTTATGTAACCACATTTAATTTTACGTTTTTATAATTAAGATTAGAATTTATTTTTTATTGTCACAAAAAATTTGGAAAAGTAATACTATGCACCATCAAAGAAAATTAAAAACATATATAGAAAAGAAAATAATACAATTTACCCAAATCAACATGAGCGTTACCTACCTGTCCTGTTGTGTGGTTAGCCTTTTCCTGCGTGGAGTACATCACATTGTTCAGCTGTTTGGGCCAACTACCGAAACAAGCCATAGTGTACAGATGAAGGAGCCAAGAAGCATTGCTACGCAGCTTATTGTCTATCTATATCTATATAAAGTAAAATTAGGGGACAAGCCAGTAACTACCCGGTTGGCAACGCCTAATGCCCTGTTGTCGACTGTTCACTGCTAAGGCTTGTTTGATGCTAATAATAAAAGAAGGGCACTACTAGGGCCAGAGTGCACAGTCGAGCGCACTTGCGCCCTCACACTAGAAATTCCACCTCGTCCACTAAAAAATAAAAATAAAAACAAAATCTTCCCGCATCGTCTTCTCCGCGCGACATCCCCGCCACCGGTTTCACCCCCACGTCTTCCCCGCGTCCGGCATCGCCTCACCCGCTGCCTCCTCGCCCCGGCCAGCTCCAGATCCGGCGGCGCCGCCTCCACCCCCACCTCTAGCACCTCCCACTGCTCTGGCGCCCACCGCCCCGCCACCGGCGGTAGGGTCTCGACGGAGCTCCGTGGCCGCGGCTGTGGCCGTAGAGCTCCGACGAGATCATACTGCCGGCGGCGACCACCTTCTTCCCCTCCCACCTCCCGCTTACTCCCTCCTGCGAGCTCCGGTGAACTCCAGCCATGGAACCCCTGCCCTGACCTGGCCCAGCTGCCACTACCGCTACCAGCCCCCTTAAATTGTCCACCGGCCATCCCCACCACCTGCCCTACCTGCCTCCCCCGGCCGGCCATTCAATAGCCCATCGGATTTGGGGAAGAAAGAGGGGGAGAGGTTCACTAGAACCCTAAGAAGTAGATCCGGGAGGAGAAGGAGGAGTAGGAGGAGGAGGCCGCCGGCATTGGAACCTGCGCGGGCACTTTGGGGCGTTGGTGCGGCCACCAGGGACGACCTCGCCGGAGTGGGGCACGCGGGCGCGGCTGCCGGGGAGAGTTCGCTGGAGATGAGAGAGAGAGAGAGAGAGAGAGATAGATAGATAGATAGATAGATATAGAGAGAGAGAGGGTGTGCGGTGGGGAGGAGTCGTGGAGATAAGCGCGTGCGTGCCTCGGTGGGGCGTGCGCTTCCGTTGTTTGGTCGTGGGATTGGATCAGACGGCCTGTGCGGTGTGCACGCCAAGAGACGCGGGCCTGCGTGCTTGGAAAGTAGCATTAGGGGTAAAATTAAGTAATAGTTAGGGAATTTGGTGTTTCTGTCCTTATTTTAGATTGCAATGGTGATTTTGTCCCTACTTTTAAACTTTGTGATTTTGCCCTCGCGATTTTGGAACGAAGCCTCCGTTTACCTCTGTTTCTAACACTGTTAAATCTAAGTGGATTAAATGGTTGCTACTGATAATCGAGGGTAGAAACGTTCATATGAATGCTAAGGCAATGGAAGTGGAATATTAATGGACCTTAGTTTTGTACTGTTGAACTGTTTCAGTTTCTAATGTTCATATTTACATGTGCATCTGAATGGATTATTGTAACTCAGTTGATGTGACTTTTTAGATGAAAATTAAAGCTGTCGAATTTTGTTTGCTTTTACCCTAATTGAATTGTCCAATTCATACGAAAATTGCTTAAACCGATTATCCGAAAGTAGGGGTAAAAACCACAAAGAACAAAATAAAATAGCGGCAAAATCACATGCGCAAATTTGTCCTTTTGTTCAAAACTTAACAACGTTAAGAAGAGTACTTCATAGGCCAGGGGCAAACTCTTCGTTCGTTTTGAAAATGCAGCGGTAAATCACAAAGTTAAAAAACAAGCGCAAAATCACCATTTCGCTACAAAACAAGAGTATAAACGCTTAAGCCCCTATTAATCAAGATTTAATTGTCTTTTTGGTGCGGCCTGCACCAAACTGTTGGCATGAGGAGCGTTCTATAGCATGGAATGTATATGACAGTCATAGAATGTTGCTAATAATAAAAGAAAGTAATAACTAAGTGCCTGTTTGGTGTGGTTCCAGCTCAAGGAGTGCTTCTGGCATGGAATAGGTTGTTCCGGCTCAAGGAGAGTGCTTCTGGCATGGAATCGGTGAGGAACGCTCCTAGCATGGAATGGGTGAGGTGGAGCCATTTTCTCCAATGGCAGGCGGACCGGCTTAAGTGTCTGTTTGGTGCGGCCTGCACCAAACTATAGACCAGAGCAGCGTTCTAGCATGGAATGTACGACTGACATAGAATGTTGCTAATAATAAAAGAAAGTAATAAATAAGTGCCTGTCTGGTGTACTTCTGGCTTAAAGAGTGCTTTGGGCATGGAATAGGTGAGGAGGAGCGCTCCTGGCATGGAATGGGTGAGGAGGAGCTGTTTTCTCATATGGCAGGCGGACCGGCTCAAGGAGTACTTTCTGGCATGGAATATGTGAGGAGGAGCGCTCTTGCCTCATGGCATGGAATGGTTGCGGAGGAGCCATTTTCTCATACGGCAGAAAGACCCGCAATTTTGGGCTTCGGTTGATGTTTAGTGCAAGCAGGAGCACTTCTGGTGTGGAATAGATGAGGAGCGCTACTGGCATGGAGCGGGTGAGGAGGAGCCATTTTCTCGTATGCCAGATGGACCCATGATTTTAGGCTTTGGTGGAAGGGCTTTGCCTCCGACATAGGAGCACGCGGAACGGAGCCCCTTCAAATAGCCCCTAAATATAAGAGAATAAATTTTTTAATTGGATCTTACTTTGGATACTAGTTGGATATATTGATGAAAATGTCGGATATTAGCGAAAAATATCCAAATTCGTATTTGATATTTGAGAAAATTTGTGGATATCTAACAAAATGTCTAGTCTTTTGTAAAATATCCAAACTAGGCAAGCCCATGCTAGGGCTACCACACCTTCATGCGCTAAGGGCTGGCAAGCCTGCACTAGGGGCTGCGCCTCCGGTGGCCGACATGTACCGAGGGCCTGTGAGCCGGCGCCGAGAACCTACCCCACCTACTCATGTACCGAACGACTACTGTGCACCTAGGGTCAGCGAGCCCACGTCGTGGACCGCCCCTCCGAGCTGGTGCCATGCGCCGAGGTTTGGTTTGCCTGCGCCGCTGAAGGGTACACCACTACTATAGAAAGGTAATCACCGCCGGCTCCAGAACCCCCATTACCGACGGTTTTGGCCCCGTTGGTGTATGTCGGCGGTGATCGGTGACCTTTATCTCTGCCGGTTGCGCGCCGGCGGTGATGATATTTTACCTCCGTCGGTCCGGCGTACCATACGGCGGTGACGGTGTCTTACCACCACCGGCCTTGCATACGATCCGGCAGTGATGGTGTAACCATCGATGCCGGTCCGTGTACCATCCGGCGGTGATGATGTGTCCATCAACGCCGGTCCGGAGTACCATCCGGCGGTGATTGCGTAATCATCGATGCCGGTCCGGTGTACGATCCGGCGGTGATGATGCGTCCATCGACGCTTCCGGCGTACCATCCGACGGTGATGATATAACCATCGATGCCGGCCATGCGTACCATCCGGCGATGATGATGCAACCTTCGACGCCAGCCCGGCATACCATCCGGTGGTGATGATGCAGCCATCGACGCTGGGCCGGCGTACCATCTGGTGGTAACGATGTGCCTATCATCGCCGAGTCATTGTACCAACCGGCGGTGATAATGGACCTATCAATGCCAGACCGGCGTACCATCCGGCTGTGATGACGAGACATCAACGCTGGTCTGGCGTACCATACGGCTGTGATGTAGGTGCCATCGCATGCGGCTGGTGTTCCCTCCGGCGGTAATGAGGGGCAGCGTCATCGCCGCCGTTGTGTTTGTTCCGGCAGTAATGTTGTGTCCATTACAGCCGGCGTTACCACTGTGCATCATTATTGTTCAAAATACATTATAGCACCAACAATACAGGAATTTCATGGCTTACACAGCGCAGGCAACATATATAGGAAGAGACAATGTATTGTATCCAAACATATATCACCACCGAGACACAAATATCCATACAAAACAACAACGACAAACATAGTTTTCAAACACTGGCATCCAACAACAGCAAATATATAGTTTTCAGAACGCTAGCACCTTGATTAGAGAAGGTGATGGACTCCTTTGGGGTTCACGACTTTGTCTAAAATGAAACCGGAAAGATCTTCTTGGAACCCAAATATCTCCAAATCAGTCAGCTCTGGTGTAGATGACACTTCAGTCTAGAACACAAGAAAAAGGTGAAACAAAGTTAAGAAAAGCTTTGCTACACACTCTAAGTATGTCCCGAGGTCATCCAAATTTACTAAAGGTGTTGAGGGGCCAAACCTGTGAGCCGGAGAAAGCATTTATGAGGCTGCACATGTAATGCATGACATAGAACCCGCAGAGATCATTGCCCGCAGGCTGCATTTGGATCGAACCAACCGATACTACTTGAAACCTAGATCTGCCAACCTCACGATGTTTCTTGGACCTTGACTTGAACTTCTCGTAGGCCCTGTGTGACAAGTTCATGACAGCGACATAAGATGATCGGAGCTATGTAACAAATAATCTTATCACTGTCTTACTTGTTCAGCGCCTCAATGAAGGGATGGATGTTCTCTAGTTGGCTCCCTCGAGAGTCGTAATCGTTGACAGTGGTCCTCTCTACACTGATGTCAAGAAGGACATGATGGTCGCCGCTGCATTGACAATGCCACCGCTGGTTCCAATTAGGTTAAACCCTCAAATATGTAATGGAGTAGAAAATTAGGCATTTACAACAAACTTACACGCGGTTGTAGGATAGAAGTATGCTACGGGATTTGTTGAGATGGAAGCTCTTTGCCAATTCATCTATGGTGCTAGTGTACTTTAGTGTCCCGTGATTGCATACCACTAGGTTCAAGAAGCCTATTTGAATCTGTTGCGCACTGCAGAAGTCTGCCTCCTTCCTACAAAACATTGTGTAGTTGTTAGAAACTCAACTCGGAGCTATAAAATGCATGGCGTACTAACTAAACTTACATGGTCCACAAGCTCATGATATGAATGTCTAGGGCCAACTTTTGGTAAAATTTAGACAATGCCTTGAACTGAATCCACAATGAGTCATCTTTTCCCTTATAAAATTGTTTATCCAAAATTCTTGCACCAAACCCATCACTACATTGAGCTTTGTACCAATTACTCACCTACCGCCCTCTTGATCCTAATTTCAAGACTTCTTCGGGAGCTACCAGATCACCCCCAGCCTGAAACTACCATGCAGGTGGCGCCTCCTCTCTATCCCGTCGAAAATCAGCATCTGCATGTTCTTCCTCTGTCGTTGTGTTTTCTTGCAAGTTCTGAGATAGTTGAGTTGTAGTCCTAGTAGATGGACTGGTCTTGCGAGTCTTGGATCATAGAGGTTCCTCTGTCGATGTGTTTTCTTGCAAGTTATGAGATAGTGGAGTTGTATTCCTAGTAGATGGACCGGTCTTGCGAGTCTTGGGTCGTAGCGGCGATGAAATACTTGGTCCCCTGTATTGGTGCATGTCTTCCGAGTCTTCATCATCCATATCATCGTCGGATTTGGAATCCGAGCCAAAGGACATGTAGCGCTTGAGCCAAAAAAAACTTGGCAACCCAAGTTCTCCCCCAGTGTCTTCATATCCTCATCCTCTGGGTGATCTAACTCAACTGCACGATACCTGGTCTTAGTTACTGCATCAATGGTCACCTTCGAGTACCGTACAGGCAACATATGGTTTTGCAACACATCCCCCACAAGGATAGGCAAGACCTTGTGCCACCTTGGTCTTATAGAACTTCTCTTGAACGTATAGGTTGCAAGGTATTGGCTCCATGATCTTATCAACGGGGAACGTGAGACATGCGTCATCGAGAGGAAGCGGTGTGCTTCCACAGCTACTCCGTACCCGGTCTGGGCTGATGACCCCGACCACAGCATCATCATCTTGTGCCCAAGGACAGTTCTTCATTATCTCCTCAAGCTCTTGAAGAAAATGTTGATTGTTTTCTTTCATTTCATGTCGAACAGCCTCCATCAGACGTTGCATCTCTAATTCTTTTTTGGCATTCCTCCTCATACGACTTCTGTACGTGGAGATGTCATCTGGGAAGGAAAGCTCCCATGGAATAAGTCCGAACCCTCATGTACGACTAGGATGCTCTTTGTTTCCTAGTGCCCGGGTCAGCTGATCATTCTCCGTATTATGATTGAAAGTACCATTAGCAACTTCCTCATGGACCGCCTTCATCCTTTGTGCCAGTTCCTAGGTTGCAGCATCCCGATAACTTAGGGAGCCATCTGGGTTGAAGGTAAGCCCCCTCCCAGAAGGAACCTTACAGAGCGAGGATCCCAGTCAGATGTACAGACCGTAACACCGCTCTAGGTCAGCTCCTCCTCCTCCCGTTCCCAATCTCGGATTTTCCTCGCATAGCCACGCGAGCCGGTGCAATGTGGCATCCTATTTTTGCGGGAGTTGATCGTATTTGTCTCACTCTATTCCTTCGCCTCATCCGATTCCTTCCAACTCACGAAATCACTCCAATACTCTTGCTGATGTGGGTATTTACGTCATTCTGGCTCGATGCCCTTCTTTACATAGTTTTTCTTCAGGTAGTACCTAAAATACTTGAATGAGTTGCCCATGATAAAGAATGCCCTCTCCTTTGTAACCTCTTCATCAAATCCAGCAGGAAACTCAAACAGGTCCTTCAACTTCTGCCAGCAAAGTTCCATCTGGATGGAACCACCCATTCACTATTCCTTTTTATGCTAGCACCTGTACTTGATGGGTATGTTGTCCTTCACTAACACCCCAATGGCCGTCTTGTATGGCCCCATGACACCAATTGGCTCAATGGGTTCTCCGGCCGGATCCACCAACGTGATCACATGTTTAGCGCTGCTGGGCAAGGTGGGCAACTTGCTCGGCCCTCGCTTAGCCCGGCACCTAGCTGGTCTATCTGCTGTGGTTGTTGTGTTACTCTCGGTGGGAGGTGCCTCCTGCGCACACACACACACACACACACATATCAGAGTTGTCTCCGGTACGGAAATACAAAGATGGATTACCCCGCCACTTCCCTGGAGGTCGAGGAACGAGGAAGGGGAAGATGGTTCGCCACCTTAGGCCCTGCTACTACATTCGGAGGCTGACTCCCCAAATCAGTCCGACCAGTCCGTCGTCGATTGGTGACCATTTGCCGTGTCTATTGTCCAATAGAAGCCATCCTTCTAAAAGTCCTAACAAAACACAATTTCGTCAAGCCATTCAATTAAAAACTTAGCGAAAAAATGAGTTGATGCTACCTAGCAAGGTACACTCACAACGTTCCAATATGGGTACACATAACTAAAATATGAAGTGATGACGAACCTTGCGATGAAGTTCCTCTACAAGTCATTTTCACCTGCACAAATAAAGTAGCCTTGTTAAACACCAGATGCCCAAGCTCCAGATGAGTACTACCGCCGTCCAGAAAAGAATGCAATTATGAGATCCGCGCCGGTCAATATAGCTCAATTTTGACCAAGTTTACATTAAATAGTATTAACATTTATGTGTCAACATAAATTTATTATGAAAATATATAGTATAACTAATCTAATGGTACTTTTTTTACATAAATTTAGTGAAAGTTCAAATGGCTTGACTTCTCGAAAAGCGAGAATTGCATCCTTTTGTGGACGGATGGACTACATATAAATGGTAAAGCTACGATGGATCTACACATATGATAGTTCTACATGCAAATCGAGTTCTACAATATGTTATCTTTAACTTCTAGTCCTAAATAAATGGAATGCAAACACAATGCGGAAAAGATACAAGAATCTAACCCTAGGCTGCTATTTTCACTTAATAAACATACAAGAATAATTGATGGCTCACGCTTCACCACTACTCTGCATCTAGCCCTGGCCAATCCAAAGTTTATTTACCTCAGATCTGCAGGAAATGACAGCTGGAGAGGTGGGATTTGATGGCTGGGAAAATGGATAGCGACCTCGACTGCCGTCGGCGAACGGTGGAGTGGGGGGAAGCCGGGGGGTGGGCCGACGGTGAACGGTAGAGTGGGGGTGGGGGGGCAAGCCGGCGGTCGGGACGCCACTGAATGGTGGGGAGGGGAAGCCAGCGGATGGGCCGCCGGTGAAGCAGCAGCGATCTGGCAGGGCGACGGTGACTCAGCGAAATGACAAGCGGCTCTAGGTGTAGGGGCGGGAATGAAAAATTTGGGGAATTTTTTGCCACGGGCACTTATATACCGGGTTCATTTTACACCGACGGTGCGAATGCTAGGACAGCGGTGCTCATCAACATGACTGCGGTCCCAACGTCCCTGCGAATAAACAAATGGAAGAGGACACTCCACCCGACGTGTGATACTGTACCAGGAGTGATGTTTTCCACTCAGCCAGGGAACACTGTATCATGTGCTGAGATGTTGATGAGACAAGTTTTTAGGGCACTTTAGAAACTCTAATTTTAGTTGTCAAATTAACCTGATTGGTTGATTGCCGAAATTGACATTACCTAATATATATATATATTGGTTTGTTGCCAAAATTTGCAGTTCTAATGTATGAATCGCCCCAAATTACATTGGGACCAGTACGTGCCATCCAACTGCTCCAACTCATTTTTCATACTTACTTATATTCTACTTCTACTTGTATTGTACTTCTCCATGACTTCTACTTCTCCATGACTTCACAATACAAGATCAGTGTCATCCCGCTGATCAAAGTCATTTTTCATACTAACTTATATTCTACTTCTACTACATGACTTCATAATATAAGATCAGTGTCATCCCACTGGTCGAAGTCATGATTGCTAATTACATATGTAGCTCTGGGTACACAGAAGGCTGGCGACGATGCATATGGTGCCCTTCTCCTTCAGATCCAGCCATCGTCATCCTCGCCATGATTCCTCTTCGCCAACAGTGGGTAGTGGTGGAAGCCAGCCCTCATTCCTTGCTAGGGCATAGTGGCGACTCTTCTTCGTGTCATCCATGGCGTTGGACTTCGCTGTCCCTAGGATGTGGTTCTTGGGTGCATCCTGGTCCACTACCGGTTCGCCCGACCAGGCAGATGGGGCACCGCAGATTGCCCGTACCGGTCGATGATGCATGAGTGTGACCCTTTGGGAAGGGCGTCACGTACCCACGAGCGCGGTGGTCATCGAATCGACCAATTGACCCTCTTTGCCTCTCTCGGTCAACTTGTCGACACATGGGCCTCAGTATGTCATATTCTCCTTGTGGACATCCCGGATTCAATACACAATGATGGACGGCTTAGATTCCAAACACCAAAAATAGAAGACCGTAACATATGCCAGCGTAACGAGCATCAACCATCACAAAACCGCTCTGATTCAAAATCGCTCTGATTCAATGTGAAATGACGGGAGCGTTGTGGCGACACCTGAGGAACCACAACCGGCGCGGCGTTGTCGTCGGTCACCTTGGGAACCCAATAGCATTGTTTTTGGCTATGCCGTCGAGATGGCATCCAACGTTCAAGATCAAGTGGCACAATGCACTGAGTGGTCGAACGATACTCTTTAAATAACTAAGAAGCAAATCCGTCTTACCACCGGTGACGAGCAATGGCAAGGTACAGCACCAACAAGTCATCTAGCGACGAGTCTAGGGACTCGGCGAATCGCCACAGCACCAGCGAGGAGGAGGAGGAGGTGGCGGAGGCACCAGCAGTCGTCGTCGAGGAGGAGGACGACACACTAGTTTAGCTGGATTAATGACAACATCCATCCTAGACAAAATTAACAAGTCCATAGACAATCAAATAACATTGGTCCATTTGAACGTGCCGTGATAGAGAGATACAACAAATGCAGCTTTATTCATTGCTTTGCTAATGACTCCAAGAACAAGAACAAGGGAACATAAGGAAGAAAGTAAGGTTTGCTTGTGAATCCTGACAGGACGCAACGTCTACCATACCGAAAGACACGGGCAGGGATGGCATGAACTTTTCTGCGGTCCATGTCATACGCGATGAATCTTCTTTCCTCCCCAACAAAGAAAATCAAATTCCATTCTGAATGAACTGTAATCGCTGTGTAGTCCAACTCATAATCCACGTAACCAAATTGAATATTAGTCTTTCCAAACACCTTCAACGTGCTGACAATATGCTTCAATATCCATTTATTAGTAACATAGTCTTCAAGGATCCAGATTGAAACCTAGGACATATTGTGACCACCAACGCTACCATCAGTACATACACACAAGTGACCCTGAGCTTGATGGATGGAGGGTAGAGTACCACGAGGCCTAGGAATTTTCCTCCATGTCTTTCCCTCCATATCCACTGCAAGTATCACAGAGTACCCCGTAATGTGCATAAAACCATTAAGAAACACACTTGCTGATCTTGAACGTATCACATCATCAATGTTCTAGCCCCATTCAGATTCCTTATTGGTCCATTCTGCAGTTCAGATGAGTAGATCTCCACACCTAGGCACCCAACGTCCTCAAGCTCCACAAATTCAATCATATGGATGTGCGAGGAGGCTGTCAGATCAAACCCCAATCGAGCCTAATCGACAGCACGATGCTAGATGGCAGTAGCTGCAAATTCTTGGTTGCCGGATTGCTGATGACATAGCGGGATCCAACACTAGCTGCCTCAACGCACGAGCATAGGATGAGCCCATTGCAGCAATCTAAAACAACTACATTGTCCCTGGGGAAGGGCAAGAAGGACAAGTCGGGGCGTTCAATGGTGAAGCTGGTGAACTTTCGCATGCCGTTCTCTCCGTCGTAGACGAAGCCGGCCACAGTCTGGGGCAGCACCTTATGGTTGTGGGAGATGAGGCTATTCTAGGAGCGACAGAACATTTGTAGCAGAGCAAGGACCGGGTGGGGAGGTGGCAGAGGATCTCGAGAACGACATCCTCTGTGAGGCTAGCTAGTGCGTTCCTCTTGCTTGGGGCCTCCTCCATTTCGTAGAGCCTGCAATCGTCAGTGTCCAGTAAGATGAGAGCTTCCTTACAAATGAGATCACTAAGATCTTGTGATCTTGTTTGGATCAATTCACATGTGTTGGGGTGGATTGAAGTGGATCTTGAGCTAAATTTTACAGCAATCCACCTCAACACATGTGAATTGAGATGAATCTGACAACATCGAAACAAGGCTTAAAGAGGAAAATAATTCGACAAAGATCCATCTTGAAGTGCGAAGGCATACCATGCCTTTAGATCTGGCGGTGGCACGACGTGAGGCGTGCACACAAATAGCGAGACAGGAATAATGGGTCGGCCATGCGGGAGGTGGCGGTGGCCGGCCGGCCTTATTAGGGCTTCAGTCCAGATCAAGGGTCCAGATTCAATACGTACTAATGGACGGCACATATTTCGAGCATCAACCATCACCGTATGAACGTCCCGGCGGTTGTAACACTTTCATAACACACTGGCGTTGGCTTTGGGTCACCACGCGCCCATTCAAACAATGGTTGTTCACCGCCGGTTCATACGGTAATCCGATAGTGATAACCTGATCACCGCTGGATCTTACTGTAGCGCACACGTCCATCATGGCACCGGCAGTAAAAAAATGTTATCTCTGACGGTTTCGTCGGGCAGCAGACATAGGACGAGGAGCCGGCGGTGAAAACCCTTCTACCGCCAGACCGGTGGACGACACGGCTGCGAAGGGTGAGATCATGTTCATCGCCGGATCATACACCGAGCCGGCGGTGAAAGCGTGCATCACCGCCAGTTATTCGGCCAGGAAGGGGCCCATGGGTCATGAGCCGGTGGTGATACGTATCACCGCCGGTTATCTCTAAACCGTTGGTGAAGGTCCCGGCGGTGGATAAACTTTCTGTAGTAGTGCACCATGGGTGCTGCTGCTACCGCTGGGAGGTGCTCTATGCATTAGGAGGGAGAAACCCTAAGAGAGGGGAAAGAGAGGATAACACTAAGATCTCAGGAGAGAAATGGGAGCATAAGGCTATGGAGAGAGATAGGTTCGGCCGTGAGCAGACTTTATTAAATACGGTGAGTTTAAATTTCAGGCGAGAGTTTTTCCCGACCGGTTCTTAACATTTCCACTAGGCGGTGTGGGACAATTTTCACAACGGTTTTCATAAAACGGATGGTGAAAATGCCATTAACAAAAATCATTTCTATAATAGCAGTGAATGCGAAAATCACAGTTAGAACACCATATTAAACTTTACTACATAGTACCTCCTCTTCTCGGCTACATAGTGTTTTTCACAAAATTGCTTGTCAAATTATACTAGCATTTTCCCTAAAGTCAATGGCACGAACTGTGCCGCCCCCTGTCTCCCTCTCAGTCACACGCCCGGTGCTAGCAAACCAGTGACCGATGTTCCTTCCCAGCACGTATGGATACTTTAGACACATTGTGGCTGTTGCTGTCACACCTATTGGGTGACGAACGCATTGCACATGTGTTCCTGGTGCCAGGGTGTAGGGACATACGCCTACTTCCAATACATCAATGCGCACTACGTTAGAATGGACTGCTCCAACTCTTGTTCCGTTTTGTTGCGTATCAAGGGGTAACGATCTATGATCTTGTTTGCTCAAAAAACGATGATAAGATCGAGAGACCGTGGAGGAGACCGCACAGGTGCCCTTTTGGGCTTCTATTTTGGTCCATATGAGATTTTTGTGGGTTGAAAATTTTTATGTAGTTTTCCTATGTGTCACATAAAACGCAGCAAAGAAATCATATCACTAACTGATAATAAGTTACTTATACCATCAGAGAAATGCAATTTCTCTATCGGTATGTAACCCTTCTTTCAATGGTTGTATAATTTTTTTATCGGTTGTCGTCCACATGACACGGGATAATACATAATTTTTCTGTTGGTAGAGGCCATACTGACAGGGGAGTTCCATTTTCCAGTAGCGAGAGAACTTTGCAGCATTCCCCATGGCACGATGAGGATGGGCATTCACAAAGAAAGGGAAGCCAAGTTGAGTCTTGAATAATTTAATAGCAGCCTGCAAAGAACAGTCAGGTGGATAGCCAAGACCAATCAGGTTCCAACAGCATTTTGCAAAATCACACCCTGGAAACAGATGTTCGAAGGTTTCGTCCTCATCTTCGATGCACATCACACAATGGCACAATTAGATAATAGATAGCACTGTCGAATTATTAAAATCTCAGTCGCACGGGTATAATCTTAACCAAAGTACATACAGATTTGTCGCTCCATCTTGGCGAGAGACAAAAACACATAGTAGGAGAGACTGGAATTCGTCCAAAGTACAAACCACCTGATTCCTAGCTAGGCTAGGCCCAGGTTTGGGTCTGCCGGGCGCGACAGAGTGGGCAGGTGGCGTTCCCGCGCAGCCACGTCTCGATGCAGGTGGCGTGGAACAAGGTTTTCATTTTCGAAAATTAAAATTTATCGGGGTCACAGATAAAGAGGATAAACAGGATATATCAGAAATATCGGACCAAATTCAAATAAAATTTAATTTGAATTTAAGTGAATTTAAAAAAATTTAAACAAAATTTGTACGAAAAAGATAGATATTTTCTTATCGACACCTACGGATAAAAAGGATATATCGGAAATATCAGGAGATTTCGGCCGATAAAGAAACCATGCGTGGAAGTAGTGCATGCACGCTGTCAGCACCCTCACCTTCTCGCCGTCGACCAGCTCCGACAGGCACACGGAGCACGTCCCCTCGGTCCACCCCTCCGACGTACTGAACGTGCACTTGAGCGTTGGTGCCGGCTCCGGTGCTGGCGCAATCTCCACGTCAGCCGCTGGCGCCATGTCCACGTCTGCCGCCGGCGCCAGCACTCCATGTTAGCCAGCATCCACTCCACGCCGGCCTGCGTCAACTGCACCTCGCCCAGCGCTAACTCCACGTCGGCAGCGGGCACCTCTGCCATGGCGGGCGGCTACTGCCGCCGCCGCCGCAGCCATCGCCGCGGAGGTCTGTCACCTTGGCCGTTGTTGCTCTGCGGTGCGCTGCCATCCACTACGTAGAAAAAGGTTTTTAGAGGTGGCCGGTAACCCTCTGTAGGGGCGGTTTTGCCAGCCGCCCCTATGAAAGGGTTGGCTAAAAATCACTGATTTGTAGGGGCGGTTGGTGTATCAGCCGCCCCTACAAATCCGATTTGTAGGGACGGCTGGATATTGAGCCGCCCCTACAAATCAATTTGCAGAAATCACGAAAAAGGGGAAAAATAGCAATTTTTTTAACCGAGGAGGTCCCCACCAACAGCCACACGCACCCTTACTCTATGGTTAAGGCATTTTTTCACGATTTTTGCACACTTTGCGTCGGCCAGATTTGAACCGGCAACCTCTCTCTCGTGCGCCATCTCCTCTACCACTACACCTCACATTCACTTGTGTCCACAATACATTTTGATTCCCCATGTATTATATAAAACTGAGCATAAATTGATTGTTTGATGCCCTAAACCAATTCAAATGAAAAAGTTGTCAACTACAAAGTTTTATAACTTTTCGAGATCTACAACTTTCATTTTGGTAGTTTCTCCATCCGAGGTCACTTATAAAATTTGAATTTCAAATAATAGAAATTCGAACGTAGTTTTCCATGACAAGATGGCTTCAAATGAGAAAGTTATCAAGTACAAAGTTTTATAACTTATCGAGATCTACAACTTTTATTTTGGTTGTTTCTTCATCCGATGTCGTTTATAAAATTTAAATTTCAAATTTTAGAAATTCAAACATAATTTTCCTTGACAGGATGATTTCAAATTAAAAAGTTGTCAACTATAGAGTTTCATAACTTTTCGAGATCTACAACTTCTATTTTGATCATTTATTCATCCGACATAGTGGTAGTAACATTGTTCACAAATGTTACATATCCCTCTTATTGTTTATGAAACTATAAGAGAGATATGTAAATTTTGTGAACAATGTTATTACCACTTTATCGGATGAAGAAATGACCAAAATAAAACTTGTAGATCTTGATAAGTTCTGCAACTTCTATGTTCATGATTTTTTCATCTGAAATCAATTAGTGTTCCAAAACAATGTTTGACCTTCTCTATATGCTCCTCTAGATATTGTTCCTCTTTTGTCCCTCTCTTTTTTTTCTAGTTTTTGGGCTGTCGTTATTTTTTTGAGAAATTTCGACTTTTTTATTTTATTTTTTTGATATTTTTCCTATACTTAGGAGCACAAAAGAAGTAACCACAGAAAATATGAGCTGAAACAAGTGAAAGACGTGGCCTGTGGAATTTTCAGAAAACTTACTCAAAATCGACAAAAACCTTGTGACCACGAAAAGAGGATCTTGTGACCACTTTTTGACCAATCTAAAATTTCCGAACCCCATTAAGACGGGGGATGGACGGATCCGAAATTTCTTTCTGATCGATTTTGATATATGGAACGTCGAAATCGGAGTTCGTTTGCGAAAACTAGACCAGTTTTAAGAATTGGCTCTGAATTATAGGACAAAACGGGAACAATAATTTTAAACATTATTTTAAGTAGTAAATGATCTCACCTGAAAAAGTTGTCAACTACAAAGTTTCATAACTTTTCGAGATCTACAACTTTCATTTTGATTGTTTCTTCATCTGAGGTCGTTTACAAAATTTGAATTTTAGTGCTTACTTTTTAATATTCGGCGTCTATTTGTAGAGGCACTTCATTGTTGAGCCGCCCTTACAAATCAATTTGTAGGGGCGACTGGATATTGAGCCGCCCCTACAAATCAATTTATAGGTGCGGCTGGATATCCAACCGCCCCTACAAATCGGGCCATTTGTAGGGGCGGCTGATAACACCAGCCGTCCCTACAAATTCATTTGTAAGGACGGCTCATTTGACAACCATTTGTAGGGGCGACTCTATCACCAGCCGCTCCTAAAAAAAAATTCGTTCCGTTGCTTAAAAAAATGTTTTTTACGTAGTGATCACGGCTTGCGGGCAGCGGTTGCTGCTCCTGCAGCGGCGGCGGTGGAGCACTGACAACTTCGCCGTCGTCGTTGTTGCCCCACGGTCCAAGAACAAACCTAGTGGTATCCTGCTCGTCGTCCTTGTCCTCGCGACAGAAGAGGCAGCAGACACTCAAGCAAACCAATAGGAACACCAAGAAGGAGGCGCCGAACAACACCTGGTTTTTGGTCTCACTTGGCAATGATGACCATGGTGGGATGCCGTCCTGTCCCAGCGGCTCCTGCCAGTTGAACGCCGTGGGAGCCGTTGCGCACAGATCGACGAGACGCCGGCGTCCTCCCGCCGCAGCCGCAGCCAGTAAGGGCATTCTGGCCATCAATTGATCAGGCAGAGGAAACGGCCAGGCAGATTGAGATTGTCACGTGAGGTTCACGATGATATTGCAACGGCGAGATTGATCAATAAATCAAGAACATAGTTTAGATATATGTATAAGCATACCATTTCCGAAATCTTTCTACGATTATATATACTTTTTTATTTTATTATATAGAATAGAAGGGAGGAACAGGACCGGACGAAGCAATGCGATATAGTGTCTGTTCCACACTCCCCACATAGTGCGCCAAACTGGAGACGGAGGGCAAAAAAAAACTCCTCCCAATCACGAGCTGTCTGTGCCCGATCCGACGGCTACAATCTTCCCAGGGCACAGAGTAGAGGACTCATCGGAAAAAATTTCTATGTGACACCATTGCTGCGACACCGTCTAATCGCGTGACACGTGTCCTGCAAGGTAGATGGTGTCGCATGCAAGGCAGTATCGGCTCAGGCCTATCGGCTCGATCACGCGGGGCTCATCCATATAATAGGTAACCCCACACTTCGCGTGGGAGGAAAAACCAGATTTGTACTCTAGGGCTACTTTGGAAGCAGGTGGAGCCTATCCCAGGAAGGAAAGCATTCGGGAGGATTTTGATGGCAATTCGTTTCCCTGGGCATCCTTCCCTAGCAGGGTGTCAATTCTCTGTCGCTGTTTGGCAACAAGGGCAGAAATCCCAGGTAGTAAAAATGGTCTCCAAAATTAGAAAGAAGGGAAAAAATCAAGACGCATCCTCTTCCTCCTGAACACGTAGTGCACCTGTCCGGTAGACGCGCAGCGCTGGAGACTCGCCCAGGCAGCCGGGGCCACCGACGCCCTGCCGTGCAGCGCACCGAGGATCTGGAGCACGTCGAGGACGCGGTCCCGGAGGTCACCGAGGCGCACCTCCACCGTGGGCTCGCGCGTGGGCGAGCCCCTCCACGTTCTCCCTCCACTCGGCCTCCACGCCATCGTAGGCCTTCCAGAGCTGGCTCCGTTCGAATCCCACAGGTCTGCACCTCTCCACAACGTCCTCCGCGACGAAGTCGCCCCGCCTAATCCCGGCGAAGACCGGCACGAAGCGCCGCTGCGCTCCCGGGAAGACCTGGATCTCCTCGACGGCCTAGGGGTTGGGCCGGTGACACCGCCGTGACCACGACCACGCCCGAAAGTGGCGCGGCGCCCATGCGTCGCCACACCGGCGCCGGTCCGACGCAATGTAGGGCACGCGACGGGTAGGTGTGGCGGTGGGAGCACCGGCAGCGCGGTGGGCAAGCTGCACATCTTGCGGCTGGCTAGCGGCATGCCTGTCAGAGACTTGAGTTGGAGGAGGCGTCGCGACTCGTGGCAGGGAAGCTCGCCCGGCCTCTTGCGGCGTGGATTGCTCCCCCATGAAAAACGCGAGGAAGGGGGACGCATTCCACGTCTCTGCGATCTTCCAAATGCAGCAGGGGATTTCATGGGAGAGATCCGCCCACGGGTTCTCGCCCTGGAAAATCGCGAGGAACCCGGCGGGAATGCTGCTGCCAAAGTACCCCTAGCAGGAAAAGAGGAAAATTAGAGAAAAGCAATGTATACATTACTACACAGTATTTGATACACTATACGGTGAACAGTGGTACTATATACAATGCCCGCTACAGCAACCGGCATCGTGGTCTCGTTAGGGAGCAGAAATGGTATAAAAAACGTAGATAAAGGTAGATGGCAGATAGGAGTATATTCTATAAGGAGCACGTTAACATGTGACGGGTCACGTGCTCTCGGAGCGTGTGACCCCGCTGCGTCACCTCGCGATAGGCCTCCTCCCCGCCCGCTTCTCCTCCCGTGCCCCTCGCCATCATGCTCGCCCCGCCGCTTGCCACCGCCCGTCGAGGCACTAGCTCCAGCAAACCCTAAGCGCCCATGCTGGTGGCCTCCTTCTTCGCCTCTCCCCTCTCGCCGGAGTGCCACCACCATGGCCCATGTTAGCTGGTGATGCCGAGCTCCGGCCATGGCGCCCGCCCCTCCCTCGCTCGGCCGGCTTGCCACCGCCAGCCCCTAAACCCTAGCCACCGCCGCCATCATCTTTATCTCCGGTGCTCAATCAGATCTAGGAGGAGGACCCGGCCTACCTTGCTTGCACCGCCGCCGCCGCCGCTGGAGGGGAGGGAGGGAGCGAGGAGCCGCGTCGGTGAGGAGGGCTCGCGTGGGCCGTAGGCGCGAGAGGGAGTCGCATGGTGCATAGCACTCGCGACACGTCTGTCAAGTAACTTTTTCCGATTATATAATACTATGTCTCGACGGATTTGCTTGGGAGTGGTTGCAAGGGGGATTCATGGGTTGGCGCTGCCAAAGCTAGAGGCAGGGGAGGCCGGGCCGCGCAACAAATGGAGAAAGAAGTGGCAATAGTGGATTGGGTGGTTCTGTGGCTATGGGAAGAAAAGGTAAAAAGGTGGGGTTGGAGAAGGAGATTTGGACCGTAAATTTCATATCCAACGGTTAAAAATATAACAAATCTTTTTCCAACAAAAATCCATCATAAGACAGCTAAACGGTCGCTTTTCTTAAAGTAAAATGTTGGATATGTGCATACACCACACAAAGCACATGCTGAGCACTGAATGCACCACAATGTGTTATGTAGCCTTTTTGGGATAAATCTTGGAAAAGAAATGTGAGCATCTATGTTGGGTCAGTGTTGATCACTTGGGTAGGTTCTTGTACACACGCCTAATAATATGTCAACAATGTTTGATGTCTTAGAATTCAACGCCACAAAACATTAAATTATGATGTCTTCAAAACTAATAAGTATTAGAGCTAGTTGTATTGAATGTAAACATACCCTGCTTTGTCTAAACACTAATACACAAACTTCATCACTACCAGTTCATAACCCATCTTCATGTTTTCGCCGATGTTTGTAAAAGTGGCCAGTGATAACAAAGCTTATCACTGCCGGTTCGAACTAAGCGGTGATAAACTTCATCACCATATATAGAGATGTCATTTCCATCACCACCGGTCCAGCATTCAATCCAAAGTAGTGATGATTGGACATCATCACCTATCCGCATACGATCCATTGGGGTGATGAAGTTGGACTTAACCGCTGGTCGAGAATATGATTAGGCGCAGTGATGAAGAGCTCATAACCTCGGCATGTGGTTTGTTTATGAGGTGACGAAGTGATTTTTCCGCCATTGAGATATACGATCCGATGGTGATGAAGAGCTCATCACCTCGTTTGATCTAGCCATGATGAAGAGCTCATGACCGCTCGTGCACCATTTTATTCAGCAAGTGATATCTTGATCATCACCGCATGTTCTACCATATGACCAATGGTTTGTCTAGTGTTGGTGGTAATAATACATTCTTAGAAAACTAATTTAAATATAACATCAAGTCTAAGACCTACACAAAGTGCATCAAAATATACATCTGGTTTGAGTCATGAGTCCATACATTAAATCTGCCCACAGTGTTTTCACAAGAACACGAGATATAAATTTGAACACAAGTCCAAGCTAACACACAAATTTGTATAACATGTGATTGTTGGGTGAACAAGATGAATTAGAGTTGCACCCTAATTAGATAATGCAATGGTCGCGAAAGGGCACTGTAGCCTAGTGGTTATAAGAGCCTCAAGAGCACCTCGGTCCAGAGTTCAACTCCCGTGGGAGCGAATTTTCAAGGATTTAACGGCGATATGCTTTTAGTGTAGGCGATGTTCCGTCGACATTGAGGCACTGTGGTGACTTCGTCAATCTCGAGGATTTTCTTGACCCAGGTCTTGAAGAAGCTCATAGGGGTAGGGTTTTGCGTGCATGGGTTTATAGGGGTGAGTGTGCGTGCTTTGTGAGCATCTGCGTTGTACTATGTAATTCTCGAAAAAAGATAATGCAATGGTCTCCATTTGGATTCAAGACGTGGTCGAAAATGAAACCAACAAGCTGTTCTTAAAGCGGATATATCTCTAAATCAGTCAACTTTTGAAAATTGTTTTCAGCGCTGGATCGGCATTTGATCCGATGACCACAACCATTTTCACCAGATCATATGGCAACCGGCACATCATATGGTGACCTGTGATGAAAACAATTTCCACGACCATTTGTTTGTCGCCCAATTGTGCCCCGCCTACCTTTGAACCAGCAGTGAAACTTTACCACCGCCGGATGAGTACAAACCGGCGGTGAAAATGGTGCTACGAAAGTGAAATCCGTAGTAGTGAAAGAAATGTTTTTTTGTCAAACTATATATTCTTAGAATGGTGCTACTTTGCAGGTAGCAGTTATTGGGTTTTGCGGACGTAGCATTTTACCAGATATCAATTCAGGAGCTCTAAAATCTGTAAGTGCTTGATGGAGGCTTGTAGAAGCAACAAAAGAAAAAAAAAATCCTCTCTTTAGTAGTACATATATAAAGTAGAGATATAGAGATAGATTATCGATATAGAGAGAGATTTTAGAGATAGAGATAGAGATGTACTAAATTCTTTTTTTTAAACGTACTTGCATTCTTAATAGACATTGTAGTTGGTACATCACCGTGAACCTCATGTGAATCTGCCGCATGGCTGTCTCGTCCTTTGCCACACAATGCCTGCACTGGCCACCACAGGAGGACGTCGGCATCTGGTGGTCCTCCACGCTGCCCCGCCCTCAGCGGGCAACTGGCAGCAGCAGCTGCTGCCGGGGCAGGATTCTGGCCTCTCGCCGGGCCAGAAAATAGGTATGTGGGTGTTGTTGAGCATATCATGTGCCGCTCTAGCAGGACCTATGGTCCAGGACCGCAGATCAGCATTGAGGGTATTAGAGAACACCGGCAGCAGACACGACTACAGGATTGATTTTGCATGACGTTGCACTTTAATTGACGGAGGCAGTCACAAAATTCAACCACCTAGAAAAATACCGAACGATTAACGGAGGCGGGCATTTTCATTTACGGAGGCGGTCACTTTTGCCCGCCTCGTAAAATCAATTTACGGAGGTGGTCAAAAAATGCCCACTTCAGAAAATTGATTTACAGAGGCAGTCATCTTAAGGCAACCGCCTCCGAAAATAAGGCGTCCGCCTCCATAAAACAATTTCCGGAGGCGGGCACACTATAATGCCCGCCTCCAAAAATGTCGAGGCCCAACAGGCCCAGGCGAGGGCCAATAACCGTCTTCGGATATAAATACTACAGCTTAGGGTTTCTCGTTCACTCGTCTTTCTCATACTTTCCCCTCGCGTGTCGTTACTCCCTCTCCTCCAACACCGAGCCCGAGCGGCGCCCCCTCCCTCTCCCTCCTCGTGATCTCCCTCTCCTCCAAGACGGAGCCCTAGCAGCGCCCCTCCTCCCTCTCTCTCCCTCCTCGAGACCTCCCTCTTCTCACGACCTCCCGAGCGGCGTTCGTCTTCCCTCCTCGCGACCTCCCTCTCTCTCCAGCGCCGGGGGTTGTGTGACTCAGCAACGAATCGAGGTGGATTCCGGTGGATCGAGGCGGATCGAGGCAGGATCCGCGAGCTCCGATGGTGGATCGAGGCAGATCAAGGTGGATCGAGGCGGGCAGCCTGATCCGGCGGTGTGCGGCCAGATCCTGGTGGCGGCGAGCGGCGTGGTGAGAAGCAAGGGCGCAGGCAGTGGACTCGATCTGGCACTGACGAAGGTACAGATCCCTCTCTCTCCATCTCCCTCACTCTTCCCTCTCTTCCCCTCTTCATCTCCCTCACTCTTCCCTCTCCCTTTTGCAGATCCAGTGGAGCAGAGGCAGATCCGGTGGCGGGACCCTGGAGCAGGGGTAGATCTGGGTGACGCCGCGACGGGAGCATGGAGGGTGGCCGGCATGGACGTGGATCTAGCTCTAGGGCTCGGATTGGGCTCGCCGGTGGGCTTGGAAATGGGCTCGCCGGTGGTATCTAGGTTTTTTTTGTTTTTTTAATTCATTAACCGAGACGGGCATTTGCAAGACGCCTGCCTCCGTTAATAGATTAACTGAGACGGGCAATGCAACTGCCTCCGTAGATCACCATTAACGGTGACCTTTGATTGGAGGCGGTTGCAATGCCCGCCTCCATTAATCAAAAATGCCCGCCTCCATTGAACTTTACGTAGTAGTGAGCCTACGGTGACGGCAGACAAAGAGTTGGCGCAGCCATCGGCGCCAGCACCGGCACCAACGCCAGCGGTTGCGCTGGAGCACACGTACCGGTCTGTGGGCGGGTGGGCTGAGCAGACGTGTTCAGTGTGCTTGTTGGAGCTGGCCGACGGCGACATTGTGAGGGTGCTGATCGCGTGCAGACATTGCTTCCACACTGCCTGCTTCGAGCCATGGCTGCACGAGCGCGACACCTGCCCGCTCTGCCGCGCTCCCACAACTGCCAAAGGTGGCCGGAAGATGGTGACGTGAACCTAAGTAGCTAGCTAGCTCGTGTACCACTCTAGTTAATTTAGTTTCGCGTGTACTAGATGTAAGAGAACAAATCTGCAGCTATTTGTTGTTATAGCTGGCTGTAGCTGTTTTAAAGAGTATATCAATATTTGTACAGGTCAATCAAAATACCGCGTTCAAGTTGAAATGTATTGGGCTAATCTAAAACTCTTGTGAAATTTAAACCTATCGCTTAGCTAAAATCACTCACGTGTGTCTAAACATGTGTTCTTGTCTGATTGTACAAAATTTTTACATGCTAATTTCTAACCTTATTATACTAGCACGACAATTATTTTGAGAAAGTTTTACCACTTGAGATCTACAACTTTCGAGTTTTGAGCTTTATATATAAAGTTGTTTAAATCTTTTAAAAAAATTGACACAAACTCCAATTTGGTTCTTCCTGAAGTTTCTATCATTTTTTTTAAAAACAAACAACTTCAAATAAAAAAGCTCAAAACTAGCAAGTTGTAGATCTTATTGAGTAGAAAAACTTTCATATAAAAATATCTTTATCTGACACCATACAAGATATAATTTTTCCGATATGACAAGCCCTGGTTTGCGATTAATATACCGCTGAAAATTTATATTATTCATTTGAGTTTCTTAATAATCTTAAATTACAACACTCAAACTATCAAGTTGTAGATCTCATCGATGGCTACATACAAAAAGTATCTTTATCCAACACTATGCCAGATTTGCACATCACTGCCGGCATCATCACTGCCGGATTTGTGAGAACCGGCAGTGATGTACTTTCACTGCCGGTTATGAGCTTGAAAATGAAAAAATGATTGAGGCTGGGCTAAAACCGGTAGTGAAGGACCACATCACTGCCGGTTTGTGGTTTGAACCGGCAGTGTTTTGGCGGGCACTCATCACTGCCGGTTCAAGCCACAAACCGGTAGTGATTGTGCTCTATCATTGTCGGTTCTAGCCAAGAGCCGATGGTGATAAGCCTACAACATAAAAAGGCTGCAGCCATCCTCTTCTTCCTCCCCTCTTCCATCCCGAGAACAGAGGCGCGCTTTTGGGCCTTTCCCTCCATTGTTGCGGCTGCTCTTCACCATGAAGCTAGTGCTTGGATTTTGAAGAATGGCTTGATCTTTTTGCTTTAAGGTTAGTAACAAACATCCACTCCTTTGATTTTGTTGCTTAATTAGCTTGGTTTTGATGGCTACATTGCTTGATTCTCATTCTAGTTCTTTCTCCATTCTAGAGAGCACTTTTTCAATTGGATATTTGTGCAAGGCTCAAATTATGGTGAATCCATCATCCAAAAGGTTGGTGTCTATGAACACATTTAAATTCCTAGCTAATTATTCCATGGTGGTCAAGATCATCATTGTTAGTATGTGATGCTATATTTAGTTCTTAGAAGTAGAGTAGAATAGTTGTTCTTCAATATTGTGCAATAATTGTTTTTTACTACGATTTTCAATTTACAGGCCCGGGGCTACCAATTTTAATTTTTCAATAATTAGTGTACAATAATGTTTTCCAAAAATGGTACTTTCGAGCTACAATTGTTGTTCATGAAGCTCGATTTCTTATTAATTCTTTGTAGTTACTGTCTCAGTATTTTTTTGTGCAGAGATGGATCGAGAGTGGATGCATCCGTCCCTTAACGGACAAAGCGGTACATGCATGGCATCAGCCAGTTTATCACCGATGCCAAAGCCCATGGTGGGAATGGGAACCCTGTCTTCTGCCCATGCAAAAATTGCAAGAATCATAGGAACTTTCGTCAAATTGAGTCTATACAATCACACTTGATTACCAGGGGGTTCATGCCAAACTATACGATATGGACTATGCATGGCGAGGTTGGTGTGAATGTTCTGCGGGAAAACAATGACGATGTGGACATGCCTGACGTAGCCATCCACGATGCTGACGAGGAACCCGGTGTCAACACGGAACCTATGGCCACAGTTAATAATGTGTTTAGGAACACGCTAGCTGACGACACCGAGGATAACGATGGCATTTCTCAGCTGCTACGTAATGTAGAGACCGGATGTCTTAGTGAAAGACAGCTGAGAAAGCTAGAGAAAATGAGACAAGATGGCAAAACACCATTGCATAGGAATTGTCCAATGAGCAAACTGGAACCGACATCATGCTGTTAGAGTTCAAATCGACAAATGGATTGAGCGATAAAGGCTTCGATCAGTTGTTAGGTATAATAAGGAAAATGCTGCTAGAAAAAAACGAGTTGCCAGAAAAGACATACTTGGCCAAGCAAATGATCTGACCCATCGACCTCGAGGTTGAAAAAATCCATGCGTGTTCCAATGATTGCATATTATACCGTAGAGAAAAATACAAAGACTTTGACAAGTGCCCCAAGTTTGAAACTCCACGGTATAAGGAAGGGCCGTCAGATGAGGGTACCAATACCAGAGGAGGTCCCGTAAATGGCGTTTGGTATTTCCCTATAGCTTCCCGGGTGCATAGGCTGTTTGCATGTGCAAAGTTAGCCAAGCTGTTGCGCTGGCATGGCGAAGAGCGTAAGAAAGATACAATGATGAGGCACCCCGCCGATGGGCATGACTGGAGGACTGTCAATACTATGTTCTATAAGGACATCGGTGGAGAGGTAAGGCACCTTTGGTTTGCTTTGAGCACAGATGGGATGAATCCTTTTGACCAGGTTAGAAGCAATCATAGCACCTGGCCAGTGACGCTCTGTATATACAACCTTCCACCTTGGGTCTGTATGAAGCGGTCGTACATCCAGATGCCACTACTGATCCAAGGGCCAAGACAGCCTGGGAATGACATCGATGTGTTTCTGGAACCAGTGATTGATGAACTAGTGGAGATGTTTGAAAAGGGTGTGCTGGATGTGGGACGAGTACAAAAAGGAACATGTCACGATCAAGGGAGTACTTATCGCTACAATCACCGACCTGCTAGGTCAAGGTTCGTTGTCTGGAGAGAAAACAAAAGGCTATACTGGATGTGTCGAGTGCTTGGACGACACCGATGCGGTAAATCTGCCAAATAACTCAAAGATAGTTTGTATGGGACACCGTAGGTTCCTACCTAAGGATCACCCTTACCGCAAGAACAGAAAAGATTTCAACGGTACTATTGAGAAACGCTTAGCTCCAAAATATCGAGATGGGCCTGCGATACTTCGAGAACTCAACAAACTGGAGGTTGTCCTTGGGAAGGCGGACAATGCAGTAGCAGCGCCTGATGGGAGCGTTTGGAAGAAAAAATCGGTTTTCTGGAAACTACCTTACTGGCGATTTCTGAGTGTACGCCACTGTCTTGATCCCATGCACATCACTAAAAATGTGTGCGCTAACACTCTTAACACCTTGATGGATACCGGGGGGACATCGAAGGATTCACTAGCTACACGCCTGGACATGCAACACTTGGGAATCAGGAAGGAGCTGCATCCCGTGGAGCTAGAGAATGGCCAGTTCGAACTTCCGGTTGCGTCATGGACATTGAAGAAGGAAGAAAAGCGTGCACTTATTTCTTTCTTCAATGAACTCAAAGTCCTGACGGGCTACTGTGCGAACCCAAAGAGGCTAGTGAACATGACAGAACTCAAGTTCAACTATGGCCCTATGAAGGCCCATGACTATCATGTCATTATAACTCAGCTGCTCCCTGTTGCCCTGCGTGGTATCCTCCCCCCAAAGGTCCACGCCCCAATCATAAAGCTTTGCTCATTCTTCAACGTGATCTCAAAAAGGTCATTGATGTGTCCACGCTAGAGCGATTCTTGGTAAAGGACATAGCGAAACTCTCATTAGGCTTGAGATGCATTTCCCGCTGACTTACTTTGATATCTCATTGCATCTGCTCATTCATCTTGTTGACCAAATTAGAGCCCTTGACCCAATGTACCTGCATCAGATGTTCCCTTTTGAAAGATTGATGAAAGTTTTCAGGAGGTATGTTAGGAACAGATTTAGGCTAGAAGGGGGCATGGTTGAAGGATGGTCAACGGAGGAGGCCATTGAGTTACATTACGATGAGACGACCTTGTTTCTTTTCAGACAGCACAATTCATTTGTTCTCCGGCCAAGCCGAGGGTGTGATGCCATACATTGACGAAACACGAGCAATCGTTTGCAAACTCAGATCCAAGCAAGTCACGAGCTTGGTGGATAAAAAACATAAGGAGGAATTTGTCATTTGGTTGCGACGTTGCTTGCTTGGGATAAAGTTGGGTAATCAAGCTGGATGCCTTAGCCAAGGGACCTTCGAGTACATATCTTAAGTACCAAGGGTATGAGATCAATGGATTCACATTTTACACAAAAAAGCAAGATGGAAAGAGCACATACCAAAATTATGGTGTTCGTTTTGATGCTCACGACAAAAACGGCAATGTGCAGGCGACATATTATGGTTTCATAGAGGAGATATGGGAGCTAGCCTATTGTCCGTTGCAGGCAGCTCTTTTTCGCAGCCAGTGGGTTCGGCTCGAGGAAATCAACACTGACAGCGAAGGGTTCACTACCGTTGATCTCACTAAGACCGCATACAGAGACGACCCGTTCGTCCTTGCAAGAGATGTTATGCAAGTCTTCTATGCAAGGGACAACAAGACAAAAGAAAGGCTAAAAGTAGTCCTAGAGGGGAAAAGGAAGATTATCGGTGTCGATGGAGTGACGGACGAAGAAGACTACAGGGGCCATCAGGAAATGCCTCCATTCAGGGCGAACGTACCCCTACCTATCCTTCAAGAGGGTGACGAACCTGCTTACGTACGAATTGATCACAATGAGGCCCTCATTGTTCATGCACCTAAAGATAGTTAGATTATTGTTAACTATGTAATCATTATGCAGACGTTGTATCAGTAATTCGCACTTAATATTTAATTTATATTTTGTGCGCATCTCTACAATTTAATTATTGACTATGTAATCAAATATTAAGATGATGTTCACAAACACTATTATTTGATAATTATAGACCATTAATTCATTGTCATAGAATTAAATAATCAAGACATAAATTTTTGTGTTATTTTAGAATATAAACTAACTGCATTATTTCTATTAATAAATAAATAAAGAAAAACAAACTAAGTGAACTCCCTGTTCTAGCTCAACGGTTAAGGCCGCGCACTCTGTACTCTGAGATCCGCGCTCGAATCGTAGGTGGGCCAAACTTTTTTAATTTTTTTACAAAAGGCTGCGATGGCAGGCTCCAAACCGACACTGTTTTTTTATATTTTTTTACCTAAAGTTGGCGGTAGGGCCCTTCACTGCTGGTTTTGGGTTTAAAACCGGCAGTGATATCTTCTATCACAGTCGGTTGCTCAAACCGACACAGAAGGCCCAATTCACTATTGGTTTTTAAACTAAAACCGACAGTGATGTGTAGATGCTCCTCACATGCTCCCATGATCACAACCATTGGAACACTGCTCCCACCTACCCCGACAACTTTAGTTCAGAAATAAAAATGTACCACGACTGCTAGCCCCTATAAAATGGCCCTCGGCCAGGAGCTAGCCTCTCCATGCATGTTGGTGTCAGTCAGGCCTTATCAGCCATGATACAATGTTTTTCTCTCACAATAAACCACAGATATCGTTATGCATCGTAGTCCACCAAAATGGTGCACACATGAGGTACTAGAAGAATGATACTCAAGATAGAGCAACACCGAAGATTGGAGATGCCACGAGGTTCACAGAGCCATCCGCTGTGGTGCGCTCTGGACTGTATGTCCAGAGAGATCTGGTGTGCTCTGGGCAATTTCCTGCCCCGAAGCGGCATTGGTTCATCGGTGCGGTGCCGAGCTGAATCCGATGTGCTCTGGACTGTACCGAGAAAAAGGCCATGGCCTGCAGAGGCATTGATTCATCGATGCCACCTTATCATCTCCAACCGGTATAGCTCGTAGACCACCTCGGTGCTGTTGTTTGACCCTAGTTGGTGCTAGAAGAATGCTACTGAGGTGGTTAAATTATAATGTGTTGATACACATTGATGGTAACATTGACCTGTATGCAAATAGGTCTTTGTTATCGTATATGGAATTTTAGTGTAAGGTCTTTGTTATCGTATATGCAACTTATTTCTATTTTTTTGTAATTTTTTGATGTATTTCATTACTATCTAAATAAATATATTGTTGTTGTTAAAACTTTCCCACTGTAGTATCTAAATAAATATATCCTTTACATATATGCACCTTCACTATCGGTTCTATGTAGAAACCGGCAGTGATAGTCACCTTCACTGTCGGTTCTATTTAAAAACCGGCAGTGATAGCCACCTTCACTGTCGGTTCTATTTAAAACCCGCAGTGATGTCCATACCCCCCTATATAAAACAAACTGTCGGCCACATACATCGATCCCACCTACCCACGAACTCTCTCAGTCTCATTTCTCACTTTTCACTCTCACTTCTCAAGACATCCACTCTCTCTCTACGTGATTTGGTCATGGCTCCTGCATTTTTCAATGGTATTGATATGTTGTCTTCTCCAATATTCTATCTATATTCATTTGATCTATATTTATATTCATGTTTCTTTGCATTCTACATTTATATATATTCTTATTCCTTGCATTCGATCTATATTTAATTATGTTGCCATATTTTACTTGGAAGAATTTTTTGTGCATATATTTTATGTTCATTTTTTTGCATTTTATCGATCCGGTGGTATGAACAACGGACCTCCCCCACCACAAGAACCAGGTTTCCACCCTGGCGATGAGCCATTCGATCCTAATGTGGCCATTCCACGGTTCCCTGTTCCAGCTATTGTATGAAATATTTTCCAACATCTTTTGTTTTTTGATGCTAACAAATAACTATAATTAGTTTAATATCATTGTTGCATGCATATATGTCGCAGACTATATCCCCAATAGATTGGCTGCGAACAACACTTAGCTAGTTCTTTATCTCGGACATCGTCGAGAACATAGCATCTAATGCAAGTGGTCGGCTATGGACGTGTGAACTCAGTTTTTTCATCCCTGTGAGGGGTTCAAATCATCGGAACCATATCCACAGGACCGGAATACAGAGCTCGGACGTGATAAGCGCCCAATTAACTGACATGCGCATTTGTTTAGAGGCACTTCGACGTATTTGCTATGATGTGCCCGATTTCTCGCACTTCAAGGCACTTGCTTTGAATGTTGGTGATATCCAATCCATAAAGCAAGCGAATGGTTTGCGAGCTACAACCATGCGTATATGGTAAAATGGTCACTTATACCTGAGTCGTGGTTATTTGTTGTTTAATATTGTAATAACATTCTCTAATTTTTTTCTTTTCCTCCATATGCAGATTGAGCTACAGGACCTTACCTATCTTTGCATGTGGCTTGTGGGCCGTTCTAGACCAAGCTACGAGCAACTCGGTACGATTGGGACTTCGCAATGGAAACCTCACTTGACTCACTATAGAAGGACGCCAATATTGCATAAGGATTACTAATAAAGTTGTCAAGGTTTCTATGGTTCATAGGCATTCCGGTGTCGTATTGGTCTCAAACTTTTTCTTAGGCTTGCACGTGCCATATGTGAAGGAAACACCAAGTTCGGGATTTTCCGGAGAAGGTTTGCTACTTTACGAGGTTTAATTGAATTTTTTCATTTGACGAGACCGTTTAATTATAGGTTGAACCTGAGTCTACCCACGAAAAGATCTGGAATGGTGCCAAACTTTTACATGTGCTCTAATGTGCCATAGGGATAAGAATTTTGTGGAGGTGGATGAAAAAAATCTATTGGGTCTAAGATGAAATTCACCCTCTTTTGTCTCATTCAAAGCACATAGAAAAATATAATTAACAAAAAATGATTAGAAAAACCTAAGATCCTGTGTGGGATCTTAATGCAGGTGTATACGCTTGCCAAGAAAAATTCAAGCCATTTCGACATAGGAATACATATGCTTCTATTTATTCAAGATATGAAAGATTTTTTTTTATATATATAAACATCATTGTCGGTTTCAAGAAACCGCAAAGTGATGAGAGGAAACCGACATGATGATGAGAAACCGGCGGATGATACTGTATATCACTTTGTCGGTTTATTTTGAAAACCGCGATGATATATAAAAATTAAAAAAATTGTGCCCGACCCTCGGGTTTGAGCTCGGGTCTCGGGCCTGAGTTCGAGACACTTAACCGCTGCACTAGTATAGGATGTGTGCCATGGTTTATTTATTTTATCTTTTGACCTTTAGACCGCTTAATAAATTATAAAATTAAACCAAAAAATTGGGCATACCGGATTCAAACACGGGTATCGGGGCTAAGTTATGGGTCTTAACCATTGAGCCGATGGGAGGTATTTGAAAGAAGTGGAAAAGATAAGTTACTTATCTTGTAACCACTACTACGGAAATCCTTTATCGGTTTAAAGAATGGCCCGACGGTGATGTGACGAGATGATGAACATATTTGCAACACGGTATTATCTAGAAGAGCAACAGTCCTGTTGCCCCCTCGATCTCCGGTACGTAGCATATCATATACTACGGTCTTCGTGACAACGCGGTAAGCAAAACGAGGTCATACAAAATGCAACATCCAATATGTAAGCAAATAAAACGAGAGGTCATGCAATGCAAAGTATCAACCCAATTTAGGTGATGATGATCAAACAAAGGATTCGACGACATGGTTTTTTCAGCACCAGTAAATTATTGCATCGCCCTAAAGGCATTGATTAATCACTAGTGCTACTAATTACTGCCGGTGCTGCCGCATGTGTCGTCCCCCGGCTGCCGGCGGCGGTGCTCCTCTTCACACTTCTTTTCGCTCAGCCCTGCGCGCCGCCATTCCGCGTCCATCGCGAGACGCCGCTCGGTCTCCTCCTGGCGGCGACGCTCCTACTCCTCGCGGCGGCGCTCATCCTCCTTGGAGATGTCGATGACGCGCTTTAGGATGCAGTCGTCGGTCTCCTTCTGTGCGATGGCACTGAGGTGCCGGTCCTCCTTCTCCTTCCGAGCCGTCTCCAATGAATTGAAGACGACCTCCTCCACCGGAAGAGGTTCCGGTTCCTCCTCCGATGCAGTCTCCCGGTCCGGATCGTCCTCGAGGTTCACCTCGAGGTCCGATTTAGACGACGAAGGCGTCGGAGGAGTCGGGGGGCGACGTAAGGACGACGGGTTGAGCTTCGCCCATGTTGTCTTCAAGCGGCGAAGCATTGTGCGTGGCGGCGGGTACGTCGAGGGCCGGGGCGAGGTGTGCGTGGGAAGGGCGGTGCTTGGCTTTCTTGACACGCGGTGGTGTGGCGGCCGACTATGTGCATGGGGGCCTGGCTTATATAGGCGTGTCGGTGTGGAACTGATCACGGTGCAATAACTCGCACCCCCTCAGAAACGGAGAGCGCGCCTGCGTTGGGAAACAGCATTGAACCACCATTGTGTCTGCGTTGAGCGCGCCTATGTTTGGGAACCGGCGCGAGCAGCCAATGGATGTGTAAATGCGGCGTCTCTTCGTGGGGAACTGAAGGGCTCTCCCCTCAGATACGGAGCGCGCCTGCGTTTGGGAACCGGCACGAGCAGCCAATGGACCAGCGTTTGGTAATTAAAACAGCGGCTCTTCATGGGAACCGCACGACCAGCGTGGCCGCGGAGTTGAAGGGGCCTACGCGCAAAGCAGGGACAGATAATCACTCAAAGGAATAAATTCCTTCAAACATTCAGAAATCAGGCGATAGCTCAATGGTTTGTCCGCTGCTCTGGAACTTGTAGGCTTCGGTTCGATTCAGGGATGCAACACATTTATTTTATATTTTTGACATTTAGACCGCTTAATAAATTATAAAATTAAACCAAAAAAATTGGGCTGCCTGGGACTCGAACACAGGTCTCGGGGGGCTAAGTTGAGGGGTCTTAACCGTTGCGTCAGTAGGAGGAGTTCGAAAGAAAACGAAAACTTATCCTACTTAACATCTAAGTTAAACCTAACCGCTACACAACATCACTGCTAGTTTGGGGGATGACCCGGCAGTGATGTACACCATCACTGTCGGTTTGCAAGCAAAACCGACAGTGATGAGCTATTTCCGAGCTGGTGCCATGCGCCGAGGTTTGGTTTGCCTGCGCCGCTGAAGGGTACACCACTACTATAGAAAGGTAATCACCGCCGGCTCTAGAACCCCCATTACCGACGGTTTTGGCCCCGTTGGTGTATGTCGGCGGTGATCGGTGACCTTTATCTCTGCCGGTTGCGCGCCGGCGGTGATGATATTTTACCTCCGTCGGTCCGGCGTACCATACGGCGGTGACGGTGTCTTACCACCACCGGCCTTGCATACGATCCGGCAGTGATGGTGTAACCATCGATGCCGGTCCGTGTACCATCCGGCGGTGATGATGTGTCCATCAACGCCGGTCCGGAGTACCATCCGGCGGTGATTGCGTAATCATCGATGCCGGTCCGGTGTACGATCCGGCGGTGATGATGCGTCCATCGACGCTTCCGGCGTACCATCCGACGGTGATGATATAACCATCGATGCCGGCCATGCGTACCATCCGGCGATGATGATGCAACCTTCGACGCCAGCCCGGCATACCATCCGGTGGTGATGATGCAGCCATCGACGCTGGGCCGGCGTACCATCTGGTGGTAACGATGTGCCTATCATCGCCGAGTCATTGTACCAACCGGCGGTGATAATGGACCTATCAATGCCGGATCAAGGCGTACCATCCATTTGTGATGACGAGACATCAACGCTGATGCGGCGTACCATACTGGCCGTGATGTAGGTGCCATCGCATGCGGTTTGGTGTTCCCTCCGGTGGTAATGAGGGCAGCGTCATCGCCGCCCGTTGTGTTTGTTCGGCAGTAATGTTGTGTCCATTACAGCCCGGCGTTACCTCATAATGCATCATTATTGTTCAAAATACATTATAGCACCAACAATACAGGAATTTCATGGCTTACACAAATACAGGCAACATATATAGGAAGAGACAATGTATTGTATCCAAACATATATCACCACCGAGACACAAATATCCATACAAAACAACAGCGACAAACATAGTTTTCAAACACCGGCATCCAACAACAGCAAAAATATATAGTTTTTAACGCTAGCACCTTGATTAGAGAAGGTGATGGACTCCTTTGGGGTTCACGACTTTGTCTAAAATGAAACCGGAAAGATCTTCTTGGAACCCAAATATCTCCAAATCAGTCAGCTCTGGGTGTAGATGACACTTCAGTCTAGAACACAAGAAAAAGGTGAAACAAAGTTAAGAAAAGCTTTGCTACACACTCTAAGTATGTCCCGAGGTCATCCAAATTTACTAAAGGTGTTGAGGGCCAAACACGTGAGCCGGAGAAAGCATTTATGAGGTTGCACATGTAATGCATGACATAGAACCCGCAGAGATCATTGCCCTTGCAGCTGCATTTGGATCGAACCAACCGATACTACTTGAAACCTAGAATCGCCAACCTCACGATGTTTCTTGGACCTTGACTTGAACTTCTCGTGAGGCCCCTGTGTGACAAGTTCATGATGGCGACATAAGATGATCGGAGCTATGTAACAAATAATCTTATCCTTTGTCTTACTTGTTCGGCGCCTCAATGAAGGGATGGATGTTCTCTAGTTGGCTCCCTCGAGAGTCATAATCGTTGATGTGGTCCTCTCTACAATCGATGTCAAGAAGGACATGATGGTCGCCATTGCATTGACAATGCCACATTGGTTCCAATTAGGTTAAACCCTCAAATATGTAATGGAGTAGAAAATTAGGCATTTACAACAAACTTACACGCGGTTGTAGGATAGAAGTATGCTACGGGATTTGTTGAGATGGAAGCTCTTTGCCAATTCATCTATGGTGCTAGTGTACTTTAGTGTCCCGTGATTGCATACCACTAGGTTCAAGAAGCCTATTTGAATCATTGCATTGCTGCTGAAGTCCGCCTCCTTCCTACAAAACATTGTGTAGTTGTTAGAAACTCAACTCGGAGCTATAAAATGCATGGCGTACTAACTAAACTTACATGGTCCACAAGCTCATGATATGAATGTCTAGGGCCAACTTTTGGTAAAATTTAGACAATGCCTTGAACTGAATCCACAATGAGTCATCTTTTCCCTTATAAAATTGTTTATCCAAAATTCTTGCACCAAACCCATCACTACATTGAGCTTTGTACCAATTACTCACCTACCGCCCTCTTGATCCTAATTTCAAGACTTCTTCGGGAGCTACCAGATCACCCCCAGCCTGAAACTACCATGCAGGTGGCGCCTCCTCTCTATCCCGTCGAAAATCAGCATCTGCATGTTCTTCCTCTCTGTCGTTGTGTTTTCTTGCAAGTTCTGAGATAGTTGAGTTGTAGTCCTAGTAGATGGACTGGTCTTGCGAGTCTTGGATCATAGAGGTTCCTCTGTCGATGTGTTTTCTTGCAAGTTATGAGATAGTGGAGTTGTATTCCTAGTAGATGGACCGGTCCTGCGAGTCTTGGGTCGTAGCGGCGATGAAATACTTGGTCCCCTGTATTGGTGCATGTCTTCTGAGTCTTCATCATCCATATCATCGTCGGATTTGGAATCCGAGCCAAAGGACATGTAGCGCTTGAGCCAAAAAAAACTTGGCAACCCAAGTTCTCCCCCAGTGTCTTCCTATCCTCATCCTCTGGGTGATCTAACTCAAGCGCACGATACCGGTCTTAGTTATTGCATCAATGGTCACCTTCGAGTACCGTGACAGCAACATATGGTTTTGCAACACATCCCCCACAAGGATAGGCAAGACCTTGTGCCACCTTGGTCTTATAGAACTTCTCTTGAACGTATAGGTTGCAAGGTATTGGCTCCATGATCTTATCAACGGGAGCGTGAGACATGCGTCATCGAGAGGAAGCGGTGTGCTTCCACGGCTACTCCGTACCGGTGCGGGCTGATGACCCCGACCACAAAGATCATCATCTTGTGCCCAAGGACAGTTCTTCATTATCTCCTCAAGCTCTTGAAGAAAATGTTGATTGTTTTCTTTCATTTCATGTCGAACAGCCTCCATCGACGTTGCATCTCTAATTCTTTTTGGCATTCCTCCTCATACGACTTACATGCGTGGAGATGTCATCGGGAAGGAAAGCTCCCATGGAATAAGTCCGAACCCTCATGTACGACTAGGATGCTCTTTGTTTCCTAGTGCCCGGTCGGTGATCATTCTCCGTATTATGATTGAAAGTACCATTAGCAACTTCCTCATGGACCGCCTTCATCCTTTGTGCGGTTCTAGGTTGCGACATCCCGATAACTTAGGGAGCCATCTCGGGTTGAAGGTAAGCCCCTCCCGAAGGAACCTTACAGAGCGAGGATCGGTCGGATGTGCTGCACCGTAACACCGCTCTAGGTCAGCTCCTCCTCCTCCCGTTCCCAATCTCGGATTTTCCTCGCATAGCCACGCCGAGCGGTGCAATGTGGCATCCTATTTTTTATGGAGTTGATCGTATTTGTCTCACTCTATTCCTTCGCCTCATCCGATTCCTTCCAACTCACGAAATCACTCCAATACTCTTGCCGATGTGGGTATTTACGTCATTCGCTCGATGCCCTTCTTTACATAGTTTTTTTTCTTGGTAGTACCTAAAATACTTGAATGAGTTGCCCATGATAAAGAATGCCCTCTCCTTTGTAACCTCTTCATCAAATCCAAAGCAGGAAACTCAAAGCAGGTCCTTCAACAACGCCTTGAAGAAAGTTCCATCTGGATGGAACCACCCATTCACTATTCCTTTTATGCTAGCACCTGTACTTGATGGGTATGTTGTCCTTCACTAACACCCCAATGGCCGTCTTGTATGGCCCCATGACACCAATTGGCTCAATGGGTTCTCCGGCCGGATCCACCAACGTGATCACATGTTTAGCGCTCGCTGGGCAAGGTGGGCAACTTGCTCGGCCCTCGCTTAGCCCGGCACCTAGCTGGTCTATCTGCTGTGGTTGTTGTGTTACTCTCGGTGGGAGGTGCCTCCTGCACACACACACACACACACACATATCGAGTTGTCTCCGATGCGGAAATACAAAGATGGATTACCCCGCCACTTCCACGGAGGTCGAGGAGCGAGGAAGGGAAGATGGTTCGCCACCTTAGGCCCTGCTACTACATTCGGAGGCTGACTCCCCAAATCAGTCCGACCAGTCCGTCGTCGATTGGTGACCATTTGCCGTGTCTATTGTCCAATAGAAGCCATCCTTGTAAAAGTCCTAACAAAACACAATTTCGTCAAGCCATTCAATTAAAAACTTAGCGAAAAAATGAGTTGATGCTACCTAGCAAGGTACACTCACAACGTTCAAATATGGGTACACATAACTAAAATATGAAGTGATGACGAACCTTGCGATGAAGTTCCTCTACAAGTCATTTTCACCTGCACAAATAAAAGTAGCCTTGTTAAACACCAGATGCCCAAGCTCCAGATGAGTACTACCGCCGCCGTCCGTAAAAGAATGCAATTATGAGATCCGCTACCGGTCAATATAGCTCAATTTTGACCAAGTTTACATTAAATAGTATTAACATTTATGTGTCAACATAAATTTATTATGAAAATATATAGTATAACTAATCTAATGGTACTTTTTTTACATAAATTTAGTGAAAGTTCAAATGGCTTGACTTCTCGAAAAGCGAGAATTGCATCCTTTTGTGGACGGATGGACTACATATAAATGGTAAAGCTACGATGGATCTACACATATGATAGTTCTACATGCAAATCGAGTTCTACAATATGTTATCTTTAACTTCTAGTCCTAAATAAATGGAATGCAAACACAATGCGGAAAAGATACAAGAATCTAACCCTAGGCTGCTATTTTCACTTAATAAACATACAAGAATAATTGATGGCTCACGCTTCACCACTACTCTGCATCTAGCCCTGGCCAATCCAAAGTTTATTTACCTCAGATCTGCAGGAAATGACAGCTGGAGAGGTGGGATTTGATGGCTGGGAAAATGGATAGCGACCTCGACTGCCGTCGGCGAACGGTGGAGTGGGGGGAAGCCGGGGGGTGGGCCGACGGTGAGCGGTAGAGTGGGGTGGGGGGGGGCAAGCAGTGGTCGGGCGCGCTCTGAATGGTGGGGAGGGGGGAAGCCAGCGGATGGGCCGCCGGTGAACGGCAGCGACTGGCAGGGCGACGGTGACTCAGCGAGCGACGAGCGGCTCCAGGTGTAGGGGGCGGGAATGAAAAATTTGGGGGAATTTTTTTGCCACGGGCACTTATATACCGGGTTCATTTTACACCGACGGTGCGAATGCTAGGACAGCGGTGCTCATCAACATGACTGCCGGTCCCAACGTCCACTGCGAATAAACAAATGGAAGAGGACACTCCACCCGACGTGTGATACTGTACCAGGAGTGATGTTTTCCACTCAGCCAGGGAACACTGTATCATGTGCTGAGATGTTGACAGACAAGTTTTTAGGGCACTTTAGAAACTCTAATTTTAGTTGTCAAATTAACCTGATTGGTTGATTGCCGAAATTGACATTACCTAATATATATATATATTGGTTTGTTGCCAAAATTTGCAGTTCTAATGTATGAATCGCCCCAAATTACATTGGGACCAGTACGTGCCATCCAACTGCTCCAACTCATTTTTCATACTTACTTATATTCTACTTCTACTTGTATTGTACTTCTCCATGACTTCTACTTCTCCATGACTTCACAATACAAGATCAGTGTCATCCCGCTGATCAAAGTCATTTTTCATACTAACTTATATTCTACTTCTACTACATGACTTCATAATATAAGATCAGTGCCATCCCACTGATTGAAGTCATGATTGCTAATTACATATGTAGCTCTGGGTACACAGAAGGCCTGGCGACGATGCATATGGTGCCCTTCTCCTTCAGATCCAGCCATCGTCATCCTCGCCAGATTCCTCTTCGCCAACAGTGGGTAGTGGTGGAAGCCAGCCCTCATTCCTTGCTAGGGCATAGTGGCGACTCTTCTTCGTGTCATCCGCGGCGTTGGACTTCGCTGTCCCTAGGATGTGGTTCTTGGGTGCATCCCTGGTCCACTACCGGTTCGCCCGACCAGGGCAGATGGGGCACCGCAGTTGCCCGTACCAGTCGATGATGCACAGAGTGTGACCCTTTGGGAAGGGCGTCACGTACCCACGAGCGCGGTGGTCATCGAACTGACCAATTGACCCCTGCTGCCTCTCTCAGTCAACTTGCTGACACATGGGCCCTGTATGTCATATTCTCCTTGTGGACATCCTGGATTCAATACACAATGATGGACGGCTTAGATTCCAAACACCAAAAAATAGAAGACCGTAACATATGCCAGCGTAACGAGCATCAACCATCACAAAACCGCTCTGATTCAAAATCGCTCTGATTCAATGTGAAATGACGGGAGCGTTGTGGCGACACCTGAGGAACCACAACCGGCGCGGCGTTGTCGTCGGTCACCTTGGGAACCCAATAGCATTGTTTTTGGCTATGCCGTCGAGATGGCATCCAACGTTCAAGATCAAGTGGCACAATGCACTGAGTGGTCGAACGATACTCTTTAAATAACTAAGAAGCAAATCCGTCTTACCACCGGTGACGAGCAATGGCAAGGTACAGCACCAACAAGTCATCTAGCGACGAGTCTAGGGACTCGGCGAATCGCCACAGCACCAGCGAGGAGGAGGAGGAGGTGGCGGAGGCACCAGCAGTCGTCGTCGAGGAGGAGGACGGCACACTAGTTTAGCTGGATTAATGACAACATCCATCCTAGACAAAATTAACAAGTCCATAGACAATCAAATAACATTGGTCCATTTGAACGTGCCGTGATAGAGAGATACAACAAATGCAGCTTTATTCATTGCTTTGCTAATGACTCCAAGAACAAGAACAAGGGAACATAAGGAAGAAAGTAAGGTTTGCTTGTGAATCTCGACAGACATAGCGTCTACCATACCCGAAAGACACGCAGGCGGGGATGGCATGAACTTTCTGCGGTCCATGTCATACGCGATGAATCTTCTTTCCTCCCCAACAAAGAAAATCAAATTCCATTCTGAATGAACTGTAATCGCTGTGTAGTCCAACTCATAATCCACGTAACCAAATTGAATATTAGTCTTTCCAAACACCTTCAACGTGCTGACAATATGCTTCAATATCCATTTATTAGTAACATAGTCTTCAAGGATCCATATTGAAACCTAGGACATATTGTGACCACCAACGCTACCATCAGTACATACACACAAGTGACCCTGAGCTTGATGGATGGAGGGTAGAGTACCACGAGGCCTAGGAATTTTCCTCCATGTCTTTCCCTCCATATCCACTGCAAGTATCACAGAGTACCCCGTAATGTGCATAAAACCATTAAGAAACACACTTGCTGATCTTGAACGTATCACATCATCAATGTTCTAGCCCCATTCAGATTCCTTATAGGTCCATTCTGCAGTTCAGATGAGTAGATCTCCACACCTAGGCACCCAACGTCCTCAAGCTCCACAAATTCAATCATATGGATGTGCGAGGAGGCTGTCAGATCAAACCCCAATCGAGCCTAATCGACAGCACGATGCTAGATGGCAGTAGCTGCAAATTCTTGGTTGCCGGATTGCTGATGACATAGCGGGATCCAACACTAGCTGCCTCAACGCACGAGCATAGGATGAGCCCATTGCAGCAATCTAAAACAACTACATTGTCCCTGGGGAAGGGCAAGAAGGACAAGTCGGGGCGTTCAATGGTGAAGTTGGTGAACTTTCGCATGCCGTTCTCTCCGTCGTAGACGAAGCCGGCCACAGTCTGGGCAGCACCTTATGGTTGTGGGAGATGAGGCTATTCTAGGAGCGACAGAACATTTGTAGCAGAGCAAGGACCGGGTGGGGAGGTGGCAGAGGATCTCGAGAACGACATCCTCTGTGAGGCTAGCTAGTGCGTTCCTCTTGCTTGGGGCCTCCTCCATTTCGTAGAGCCTGCAATCGTCAGTGTCCAGTAAGATGAGAGCTTCCTTACAAATGAGATCACTAAGATCTTGTGATCTTGTTTGGATCAATTCACATGTGTTGGGGTGGATTGAAGTGGATCTTGAGCTAAATTTTACAGCAATCCACCTCAACACATGTGAATTGAGATGAATCTGACAACATCGAAACAAGGCTTAAAGAGGAAAATAATTCGACAAAGATCCATCTTGAAGTGCGAAGGCATACCATGCCTTTAGATCTGGCGGTGGCACGACGTGAGGCGTGCACACAAATAGCGAGACAGGAATAATGGGTCGGCCATGCGGGAGGTGGTGGTGGCCGGCCGGCCTTATTAGGGCTTCAGTCCAGATCAAGGGTCCAGATTCAATACGTACTAATGGACGGCACATATTTCGAGCATCAACCATCACCGTATGAACGTCCCGGCGGTTGTAACACTTTCATAACACACTGGCGTTGGCTTTGGGTCACCACGCGCCCATTCAAACAATGGTTGTTCACCGCCGGTTCATACGGTAATCCGATAGTGATAACCTGATCACCGCTGGATCTTACTGTAGCGCACACGTCCATCATGGCACCGGCAGTAAAAAAATGTTATCTCTGACGGTTTCGTCGGGCAGCAGACATAGGACGAGGAGCCGGCGGTGAAAACCCTTCTACCGCCAGACCGGTGGACGACACGGCTGCGAAGGGTGAGATCATGTTCATCGCCGGATCATACACCGAGCCGGCGGTGAAAGCGTGCATCACCGCCAGTTATTCGGCCAGGAAGGGGCCCATGGGTCATGAGCGGTGGTGATCGTATCACCGCCGGTTATCTCTAAACCGTTGGTGAAGGTCCCGGCGGTGGATAAACTTTCTGTAGTAGTGCACCATGGGTGCTGCTGCTACCGCTGGGAGGTGCTCTATGCATTAGGAGGGAGAAACCCTAAGAGAGGGGAAAGAGAGGATAACACTAAGATCTCAGGAGAGAAATGGGAGCATAAGGCTATGGAGAGAGATAGGTTCGGCCGTGAGCAGACTTTATTAAATACGGTGAGTTTAAATTTCAGGCGAGAGTTTTTCCCGACCGGTTCTTAACATTTCCACTAGGCGGTGTGGGACAATTTTCACAACGGTTTTCATAAAACGGATGGTGAAAATGCCATTAACAAAAATCATTTCTATAATAGCAGTGAATGCGAAAATCACAGTTAGAACACCATATTAAACTTTACTACATAGTACCTCCTCTTCTCGGCTACATAGTGTTTTTCACAAAATTGCTTGTCAAATTATACTAGCATTTTCCCTAAAGTCAATGGCACGAACTGTGCCGCCCCCTGTCTCCCTCTCAGTCACACGCCCGGTGCTAGCAAACCAGTGACCGATGTTCCTTCCCAGCACGTATGGATACTTTAGACACATTGTGGCTGTTGCTGTCACACCTATTGGGTGACGAACGCATTGCACATGTGTTCCTGGTGCCAGGGTGTAGGGACATACGCCTACTTCCAATACATCAATGCGCACTACGTTAGAATGGACTGCTCCAACTCTTGTTCCGTTTTGTTGCGTATCAAGGGGTAACGATCTATGATCTTGTTTGCTCAAAAAACGATGATAAGATCGAGAGACCGTGGAGGAGACCGCACAGGTGCCCTTTTGGGCTTCTATTTTGGTCCATATGAGATTTTTGTGGGTTGAAAATTTTTATGTAGTTTTCCTATGTGTCACATAAAACGCAGCAAAGAAATCATATCACTAACTGATAATAAGTTACTTATACCATCAGAGAAATGCAATTTCTCTATCGGTATGTAACCCTTCTTTCAATGGTTGTATAATTTTTTTATCGGTTGTCGTCCACATGACACGGGATAATACATAATTTTTCTGTTGGTAGAGGCCATACTGACAGGGGAGTTCCATTTTCCAGTAGCGAGAGAACTTTGCAGCATTCCCCATGGCACGATGAGGATGGGCATTCACAAAGAAAGGGAAGCCAAGTTGAGTCTTGAATAATTTAATAGCAGCCTGCAAAGAACAGTCAGGTGGATAGCCAAGACCAATCAGGTTCCAACAGCATTTTGCAAAATCACACCCTGGAAACAGATGTTCGAAGGTTTCGTCCTCATCTTCGATGCACATCACACAATGGCACAATTAGATAATAGATAGCACTGTCGAATTATTAAAATCTCAGTCGCACGGGTATAATCTTAACCAAAGTACATACAGATTTGTCGCTCCATCTTGGCGAGAGACAAAAACACATAGTAGGAGAGACTGGAATTCGTCCAAAGTACAAACCACCTGATTCCTAGCTAGGCTAGGCCCAGGTTTGGGTCTGCCGGGCGCGACAGAGTGGGCAGGTGGCGTTCCCGCGCAGCCACGTCTCGATGCAGGTGGCGTGGAACAAGGTTTTCATTTTCGAAAATTAAAATTTATCGGGGTCACAGATAAAGAGGATAAACAGGATATATCAGAAATATCGGACCAAATTCAAATAAAATTTAATTTGAATTTAAGTGAATTTAAAAAAATTTAAACAAAATTTGTACGAAAAAGATAGATATTTTCTTATCGACACCTACGGATAAAAAGGATATATCGGAAATATCGGGAGAGATTTGGCCGATAAAGAAACCATGCGTGGAAGTAGTGCATGCACGCTGTCAGCACCCTCACCTTCTCGCCGTCGACCAGCTCCGACAGGCACACGGAGCACGTCCCCTCGGTCCACCCCTCCGACGTACTGAACGTGCACTTGAGCGTTGGTGCCGGCTCCGGTGCTGGCGCAATCTCCACGTCAGCCGCTGGCGCCATGTCCACGTCTGCCGCCGGCGCCAGCACTCCATGTTAGCCAGCATCCACTCCACGCCGGCCTGCGTCAACTGCACCTCGCCCAGCGCTAACTCCACGTCGGCAGCGGGCACCTCTGCCATGGCGGGCGGCTACTGCCGCCGCCGCCGCAGCCATCGCCGCGGAGGTCTGTCACCTTGGCCGTTGTTGCTCTGCGGTGCGCTGCCATCCACTACGTAGAAAAAGGTTTTTAGAGGTGGCCGGTAACCCTCTGTAGGGGCGGTTTTGCCAGCCGCCCCTATGAAAGGGTTGGCTAAAAATCACTGATTTGTAGGGGCGGTTGGTGTATCAGCCGCCCCTACAAATCCGATTTGTAGGGACGGCTGGATATTGAGCCGCCCCTACAAATCAATTTGCAGAAATCACGAAAAAGGGGAAAAATAGCAATTTTTTTAACCGAGGAGGTCCCCACCAACAGCCACACGCACCCTTACTCTATGGTTAAGGCATTTTTTCACGATTTTTGCACACTTTGCGTCGGCCAGATTTGAACCGGCAACCTCTCTCTCGTGCGCCATCTCCTCTACCACTACACCTCACATTCACTTGTGTCCACAATACATTTTGATTCCCCATGTATTATATAAAACTGAGCATAAATTGATTGTTTGATGCCCTAAACCAATTCAAATGAAAAAGTTGTCAACTACAAAGTTTTATAACTTTTCGAGATCTACAACTTTCATTTTGGTAGTTTCTCCATCCGAGGTCACTTATAAAATTTGAATTTCAAATAATAGAAATTCGAACGTAGTTTTCCATGACAAGATGGCTTCAAATGAGAAAGTTATCAAGTACAAAGTTTTATAACTTATCGAGATCTACAACTTTTATTTTGGTTGTTTCTTCATCCGATGTCGTTTATAAAATTTAAATTTCAAATTTTAGAAATTCAAACGTAATTTTCCTTGACAGGATGATTTCAAATTAAAAAGTTGTCAACTATAGAGTTTCATAACTTTTCGAGATCTACAACTTCTATTTTGATCATTTATTCATCCGACATAGTGGTAGTAACATTGTTCACAAATGTTACATATCCCTCTTATTGTTTATGAAACTATAAGAGAGATATGTAAATTTTGTGAACAATGTTATTACCACTTTATCGGATGAAGAAATGACCAAAATAAAACTTGTAGATCTTGATAAGTTCTGCAACTTCTATGTTCATGATTTTTTCATCTGAAATCAATTAGTGTTCCAAAACAACGTTTGACCTTCTCTATGTGCTCCTCTAGATATTGTTCCTCTTTTGTCCCTCTCTTTTTTTTCTAGTTTTTGGGCTGTCGTTATTTTTTTGAGAAATTTCGACTTTTTTATTTTATTTTTTTGATATTTTTCCTATACTTAGGAGCACAAAAGAAGTAACCACAGAAAATATGAGCTGAAACAAGTGAAAGACGTGGCCTGTGGAATTTTCAGAAAACTTACTCAAAATCGACAAAAACCTTGTGACCACGAAAAGAGGATCTTGTGACCACTTTTTGACCAATCTAAAATTTCCGAACCCCATTAAGACGGGGGATGGACGGATCCGAAATTTCTTTCTGATCGATTTTGATATATGGAACGTCGAAATCGGAGTTCGTTTGCGAAAACTAGACCAGTTTTAAGAATTGGCTCTGAATTATAGGACAAAACGGGAACAATAATTTTAAACATTATTTTAAGTAGTAAATGATCTCACCTGAAAAAGTTGTCAACTACAAAGTTTCATAACTTTTCGAGATCTACAACTTTCATTTTGATTGTTTCTTCATCTGAGGTCGTTTACAAAATTTGAATTTTAGTGCTTACTTTTTAATATTCGGCGTCTATTTGTAGAGGCACTTCATTGTTGAGCCGCCCTTACAAATCAATTTTTGTAGGCGATTTGGATATTGAGCCGCCCTACAAATCAATTTATAGGTGCGGTTGGATATCCAACCGCCCCTACAAATCGGGCCATTTGTAGGGCGGCTGATAACACCAACCGTCCCTACAAATTCATTTGTAAGGACGGCTCATTTGACAACCATTTGTAGGCGACTCTATCACCAGCCGCTCCTAAAAAAAAAATTCGTTCCGTTGCTTAAAAAAATGTTTTTTACGTAGTGATCACGGCTTGCGGGCAGCGGTTGCTGCTCCTGCAGCGGCGGCGGTGGAGCACTGACAACTTCGCCGTCGTCGTTGTTGCCCCACGGTCCAAGAACAAACCTAGTGGTATCCTGCTCGTCGTCCTTGTCCTCGCGACAGAAGAGGCAGCAGACACTCAAGCAAACCAATAGGAACACCAAGAAGGAGGCGCCGAACAACACCTGGTTTTTGGTCTCACTTGGCAATGATGACCATGGTGGGATGCCGTCCTGTCCCAGCGGCTCCTGCCAGTTGAACGCCGTGGGAGCCGTTGCGCACAGATCGACGAGACGCCGGCGTCCTCCCGCCGCAGCCGCAGCCAGTAAGGGCATTCTGGCCATCAATTGATCAGGCAGAGGAAACGGCCAGGCAGATTGAGATTGTCACGTGAGGTTCACGATGATATTGCAACGGCGAGATTGATCAATAAATCAAGAACATAGTTTAGATATATGTATAAGCATACCATTTCCGAAATCTTTCTACGATTATATATACTTTTTTATTTTATTATATAGAATAGAAGGGAGGAACAGGACCGGACGAAGCAATGCGATATAGTGTCTGTTCCACACTCCCCACATAGTGCGCCAAACTGGAGACGGAGGGCAAAAAAAAACTCCTCCCAATCACCAGCTGTCTGTGCCCGATCCGACGGCTACAATCTTCCCAGGGCACAGAGTAGAGGACTCATCGGAAAAAATTTCTATGTGACACCATTGCTGCGACACCGTCTAATCGCGTGACACGTGTCCTGCAAGGTAGATGGTGTCGCATGCAAGGCAGTATCGGCTCAGGCCTATCGGCTCGATCACGCGGGGCTCATCCATATAATAGGTAACCCCACACTTCGCGTGGGAGGGAAAAACCAGATTTGTACTCTAGGGCTACTTTGGAAGCAGGTGGAGCCTATCCCAGGGAAGGAAAGCATTCGGGAGGATTTTGATGGCAATTCGTTTCCCTGGGCATCCTTCCCTAGCAGGGTGTCAATTCTCTGTCGCTGTTTGGCAACAAGGGCAGAAATCCCAGGTAGTAAAAATGGTCTCCAAAATTAGAAAGAAGGGAAAAAATCAAGACGCATCCTCTTCCTCCTGAACACGTAGTGCACCTGTCCGGTAGACGCGCAGCGCTGGAGACTCGCCCAGGCAGCCGGGGCCACCGACGCCCTGCCGTGCAGCGCACCGAGGATCTGGAGCACGTCAAGGACGCGGTCCCGGAGGTCACCGAGGCGCACCTCCACCGTGGGCTCGCGCGTGGGCGAGCCCCTCCACGTTCTCCCTCCACTCGGCCTCCACGCCATCGTAGGCCTTCCAGAGCTGGCTCCGTTCGAATCCCACAGGTCTGCACCTCTCCACAACGTCCTCCGCGACGAAGTCGCCCTGCCTAATCCCGACGAAGACCGGCACGAGCGCACTGCGCTCCAGGAAGACCTGGATCTCCTCGACGGCCTAGGGGTTGGCCAGTGACACCGCCGTGACCACGACCACGCCCGAGTGGCCGCGAGCGCCCATGCGTCGCCACACCGGCGCCGGTCCGACGCAATGTAGGGCACGCACGGGTAGGTGTGGCGGTGGGAGCACCGGGCAGCGCGGTGGGCAAGCTGCACATCTTGCGGCTGGCTAGCGGCATGCCTGTCAGAGACTTGAGTTGGAGGAGGCGTCGCGACTCGTGGCAGGGAAGCTCGCCCGGCCTCTTGCGGCGTGGATTGCTCCCCCATGAAAAACGCGAGGAAGGGGGACGCATTCCACGTCGCTGCGATCTTCCAAATGCAGCAGGGGATTTCATGGGGAGAGATCCGCCCACGGGGTTCTCGTCCTGGAAAATCGCAGGGAACCCGGCGGGGAATGCTGCTGCCAAAGTACCCCTAGCAGGAAAAGAGGAAAATTAGAGAAAAGCAATGTATACATTACTACACAGTATTTGATACACTATACGGTGAACAGTGGTACTATATACAATGCCCGCTACAGCAACCGGCATCGTGGTCTCGTTAGGGAGCAGAAATGGTATAAAAAACGTAGATAAAGGTAGATGGCAGATAGGAGTATATTCTATAAGGAGCACGTTAACATGTGACGGGTCACGTGCTCCTGGAGCGTGTGACCCCGTCGTCTACCTCGCGATAGGCCTCCTCCCCCGCCCGCTTCTCCCTCCCCGTGCCCCTCGCCATCATGCTCGCCCCCGCCGCCAGCCACCGCCCCGTCGTAGGCACTAGCTCCAGCAAACCCTAGCGCCCGCGGTGGCCTCCTTCTTCGCCTCTCCCCCCTCTCGCCGGAGTGCCACCACCATGGCCATGTTCGCTGGTGATGCCGAGCTCCGGCCATGGCGCCCCCGCCCCTCCCTCGCTCGGCCGCCGCTGCCACCGCCAGGCCCCCTAAACCCTAGCCACCGCCGCCATCATCTTTATCTCCGGTGCTCAATCAGATCTAGGAGGAGGACCCGGCCTACCTTGCTTGCACCGCCGCCGCCGCCGCTGGAGGGGAGGGAGGGAGCGAGGAGCCGCGTTGGTGAGGAGGGCTCGCGTGGGCCGTAGGCGCGAGAGGGAGTCGCATGGTCGCAACGCCTCGCGACCTGTCGCGAAGTAACTTTTCCGATTATATAATACTATGTCTCGACGGATTTGCTTGGGAGTGGTTGCGGGGCAGGGGATTCAGCGGGTTGGCGCTGCCAAAGCTAGAGGCAGGGGAGGCCGGGCCGCGCAACAAATGGAGAAAGAAGTGGCAATAGTGGATTGGGTGGTTCTGTGGCTATGGGAAGAAAAGGTAAAAAGGTGGGGTTGGAGAAGGAGATTTGGACCGTAAATTTCATATCCAATGGTTAAAAATATAACAAATCTTTTTCCAACAAAAATCCATCATAAGACAGCTAAACGGTCGCTTTTCTTAAAGTAAAATGTTGGATATGTGCATACACCACACAAAGCACATGCTGAGCACTGAATGCACCACAATGTGTTATGTAGCCTTTTTGGGATAAATCTTGGAAAAGAAATGTGAGCATCTATGTTGGGTCAGTGTTGATCACTTGGGTAGGTTCTTGTACACACGCCTAATAATATGTCAACAATGTTTGATGTCTTAGAATTCAACGCCACAAAACATTAAATTATGATGTCTTCAAAACTAATAAGTATTAGAGCTAGTTGTATTGAATGTAAACATACCCTGCTTTGTCTAAACACTAATACACAAACTTCATCACTACCAGTTCATAACCCATCTTCATGTTTTCGCCGATGTTTGTAAAAGTGGCCAGTGATAACAAAGCTTATCACTGCCGGTTCGGAACTGGCGGTGATAAACTTCATCACCATATATAGAGATGTCATTTCCATCACCACCGGTCCAGCATTCAATCCAGTAGTGATGAATTGGACATCATCACCTATCTGGCATACGATCCAGTGGGGTGATGAAGTTGGACTTAACCGTTGGTCAGGAATATGATTAGGCAGTGATGAAGAGCTCATAACCTCTGGCATGTGGTTTGTTTATGAGGTGACGAAGTGATTTTTCCGCCATTGAGATATACGATCCGATGGTGATGAAGAGCTCATCACCTCGTTTGATCTAGCCATGATGAAGAGCTCATGACCGCTCGTGCACCATTTTATTCAGCAGTGATATCTTGATCATCACCGCATGTTCTACCATATGACCAATGGTTTGTCTAGTGTTGGTGGTAATAATACATTCTTAGAAAACTAATTTAAATATAACATCAAGTCTAAGACCTACACAGTGCATCAAAATATACATCTGGTTTGAGTCATGAGTCCATACATTAAATCTGCCCACAGTGTTTTCACAAGAACACGAGATATAAATTTGAACACAAGTCCAAGCTAACACACAAATTTGTATAACATGTGATTGTTGGGTGAACAAGATGAATTAGAGTTGCACCCTAATTAGATAATGCAATGGTCGCGAAAGGGCCTGTAGCCTAGTGGTTATAAGAGCCTCAGTAGCACCTCAGGTCCAGAGTTCAACTCCCCGTGGGAGCGAATTTTCAAGGATTTAACGGCGATATGCTTTTAGTGTAGGCGATGTTCCCGTCGACATTGAGGCACCTGTGGTGACTTCGTCAATCTCGAGGATTTGCTGACCCAGTCTTCGAAGAAGCTCATAGGGGTAGGGTTTGCGTGCATGGGTTTATAGGGGTGAGTGTGCGTGCTTTGTGAGCATCTGCGTTGTACTATGTAATTCTCGAAAAAAGATAATGCAATGGTCTCCATTTGGATTCAAGACGTGGTCGAAAATGAAACCAACAAGCTGTTCTTAAAGCGGATATATCTCTAAATCAGTCAACTTTTGAAAATTGTTTTCAGCGCTGGATCGGCATTTGATCCGATGACCACAACCATTTTCACCAGATCATATGGCAACCGGCACATCATATGGTGACCTGTGATGAAAACAATTTCCACGACCATTTGTTTGTCGCCCAATTGTGCCCCGCCTACCTTTGAACCAGCAGTGAAACTTTACCACCGCCGGATGAGTACAAACCGGCGGTGAAAATGGTGCTACGAAAGTGAAATCCGTAGTAGTGAAAGAAATGTTTTTTTGTCAAACTATATATTCTTAGAATGGTGCTACTTTGCAGGTAGCAGTTATTGGGTTTTGCGGACGTAGCATTTTACCAGATATCAATTCAGGAGCTCTAAAATCTGTAAGTGCTTGATGGAGGCTTGTAGAAGCAACAAAAGAAAAAAAAAATCCTCTCTTTAGTAGTACATATATAAAGTAGAGATATAGAGATAGATTATCGATATAGAGAGAGATTTTAGAGATAGAGATAGAGATGTACTAAATTCTTTTTTTTAAACGTACTTGCATTCTTAATAGACATTGTAGTTGGTACATCACCGTGAACCTCATGTGAATCTGCCGCATGGCTGTCTCGTCCTTTGCCACACAATGCCTGCACTGGCCACCACAGGAGGACGTCGGCATCTGGTGGTCCTCCACGCTGCCCCGCCCTCAGCGGGCAACTGGCAGCAGCAGCTGCTGCCGGGGCAGGATTCTGGCCTCTCGCCGGGCCAGAAAATAGGTATGTGGGTGTTGTTGAGCATATCATGTGCCGCTCTAGCAGGACCTATGGTCCAGGACCGCAGATCAGCATTGAGGGTATTAGAGAACACCGGCAGCAGACACGACTACAGGATTGATTTTGCATGACGTTGCACTTTAATTGACGGAGGCAGTCACAAAATTCAACCACCTAGAAAAATACCGAACGATTAACGGAGGCGGGCATTTTCATTTACGGAGGCGGTCACTTTTGCCCGCCTCGTAAAATCAATTTACGGAGGTGGTCAAAAAATGCCCACTTCAGAAAATTGATTTACAGAGGCAGTCATCTTAAGGCAACCGCCTCCGAAAATAAGGCGTCCGCCTCCATAAAACAATTTCCGGAGGCGGGCACACTATAATGCCCGCCTCCAAAAATGTCGAGGCCCAACAGGCCCAGGCGAGGGCCAATAACCGTCTTCGGATATAAATACTACAGCTTAGGGTTTCTCGTTCACTCGTCTTTCTCATACTTTCCCCTCGCGTGTCGTTACTCCCTCTCCTCCAACACCGAGCCCGAGCGGCGCCCCCTCCCTCTCCCTCCTCGTGATCTCCCTCTCCTCCAAGACGGAGCCCTAGCAGCGCCCCTCCTCCCTCTCTCTCCCTCCTCGAGACCTCCCTCTTCTCACGACCTCCCGAGCGGCGTTCGTCTTCCCTCCTCGCGACCTCCCTCTCTCTCCAGCGCCGGGGGTTGTGTGACTCAGCAACGAATCGAGGTGGATTCCGGTGGATCGAGGCGGATCGAGGCAGGATCCGCGAGCTCCGATGGTGGATCGAGGCAGATCAAGGTGGATCGAGGCGGGCAGCCTGATCCGCGGTGTGCGGCCGAGATCGGTGGCGGCGGCGGCGTGGTGAGAAGCAAGGGCGCAGGCGGTGGACTCGATCGCAGCCGCGAAGGTACAGATCCCTCTCTCTCCATCTCCCTCACTCTTCCCTCTCTTCCCCTCTTCATCTCCCTCACTCTTCCCTCTCCCTTTTGCAGATCCAGTGGAGCAGAGGCAGATCCGGTGGCGGGACCCTGGAGCAGGGGTAGATCTGGGTGACGCCTTGACGGGAGCATGGAGGGTGGCGGCATGGACGTGGATCTAGCTCTAGGGCTCGGATTGGGCTCGCGGTGGGCTTGGAAATGGGCTCGCCGGTGGTATCTAGGTTTTTTGTTTTTTAATTCATTAACCGAGGCGGGCATTTGCAAAGGCCTTTGCCTCCGTTAATAGATTAAGCGAGACGGGCAATGCAACTGCCTCCGTAGATCACCATTAACGGTGACCTTTGATTGGAGGCGGTTGCAATGCCCGCCTCCATTAATCAAAAATGCCCGCCTCCATTGAACTTTACGTAGTAGTGAGCCTACGGTGACGGCAGACAAAGAGTTGGCGCAGCCATCGGCGCCAGCACCGGCACCAACGCCAGCGGTTGCGCTGGAGCACACGTACCGGTCTGTGGGCGGGTGGGCTGAGCAGACGTGTTCAGTGTGCTTGTTGGAGCTGGCCGACGGCGACATTGTGAGGGTGCTGATCGCGTGCAGACATTGCTTCCACACTGCCTGCTTCGAGCCATGGCTGCACGAGCGCGACACCTGCCCGCTCTGCCGCGCTCCCACAACTGCCAAAGGTGGCCGGAAGATGGTGACGTGAACCTAAGTAGCTAGCTAGCTCGTGTACCACTCTAGTTAATTTAGTTTCGCGTGTACTAGATGTAAGAGAACAAATCTGCAGCTATTTGTTGTTATAGCTGGCTGTAGCTGTTTTAAAGAGTATATCAATATTTGTACAGGTCAATCAAAATACCGCGTTCAAGTTGAAATGTATTGGGCTAATCTAAAACTCTTGTGAAATTTAAACCTATCGCTTAGCTAAAATCACTCACGTGTGTCTAAACATGTGTTCTTGTCTGATTGTACAAAATTTTTACATGCTAATTTCTAACCTTATTATACTAGCACGACAATTATTTTGAGAAAGTTTTACCACTTGAGATCTACAACTTTCGAGTTTTGAGCTTTATATATAAAGTTGTTTAAATCTTTTAAAAAAATTGACACAAACTCCAATTTGGTTCTTCCTGAAGTTTCTATCATTTTTTTTTAAAACAAACAACTTCAAATAAAAAAGCTCAAAACTAGCAAGTTGTAGATCTTATTGAGTAGAAAAACTTTCATATAAAAATATCTTTATCTGACACCATACAAGATATAATTTTTCCGATATGACAAGCCCTGGTTTGCGATTAATATACCGCTGAAAATTTATATTATTCATTTGAGTTTCTTAATAATCTTAAATTACAACACTCAAACTATCAAGTTGTAGATCTCATCGATGGCTACATACAAAAAGTATCTTTATCCAACACTATGCCGATTTGCACATCACCGCGGCATCATCCTTTGCCGAATTTGTGAGAGAACCGGCGGTGATGTACTTTCTTGCCGGTTATGAGCTTGAAAATGAAAAAAAAAATGATTGAGGCTGGGCTAAAACCGGCAGTGAAGGACCACATCACTGCCGGTTTGTGGTTTGAACCGGCAGTGTTTTGGCGGGCACTCATCACTGCCGGTTCAAGCCACAAACCGGTAGTGATTGTGCTCTATCATTGTCGGTTCTAGCCAAGAGCCGATGGTGATAAGCCTACAACATAAAAAGGCTGCAGCCATCCTCTTCTTCCTCCCCTCTTCCATCCCGAGAACAGAGGCGCGCTTTTGGGCCTTTCCCTCCATTGTTGCGGCTGCTCTTCACCATGAAGCTAGTGCTTGGATTTTGAAGAATGGCTTGATCTTTTTGCTTTAAGGTTAGTAACAAACATCCACTCCTTTGATTTTGTTGCTTAATTAGCTTGGTTTTGATGGCTACATTGCTTGATTCTCATTCTAGTTCTTTCTCCATTCTAGAGAGCACTTTTTCAATTGGATATTTGTGCAAGGCTCAAATTATGGTGAATCCATCATCCAAAAGGTTGGTGTCTATGAACACATTTAAATTCCTAGCTAATTATTCCATGGTAGTCAAGATCATCATTGTTAGTATGTGATGCTATATTTAGTTCTTAGAAGTAGAGTAGAATAGTTGTTCTTCAATATTGTGCAATAATTGTTTTTTACTACGATTTTCAATTTACAGGCCCAGGGCTACCAATTTTAATTTTTCAATAATTAGTGTACAATAATGTTTTCCAAAAATGGTACTTTCGAGCTACAATTGTTGTTCATGAAGCTCGATTTCTTATTAATTCTTTGTAGTTACTGTCTCAGTATTTTTTTGTGCAGAGATGGATCGAGAGTGGATGCATCTGTCCCGAACGGACAAGCGGTACATGCATGGCATCAGCCAGTTTATCACCGATGCCAAAGCCCATGGTGGGAATGGGAACCCTGTCTTCTGCCCATGCAAAAATTGCAAGAATCATAGGAACTTTCGTCAAATTGAGTCTATACAATCACACTTGATTACCAGGGGGTTCATGCCAAACTATACGATATGGACTATGCATGGCGAGGTTGGTGTGAATGTTTTGCGGGAAAACAATGACGATGTGGACATGCCTGACGTAGCCATCCACGATGCTGACGAGGAACCCGGTGTCAACACGGAACCTATGGCCACAGTTAATAATGTGTTTAGGAACACGCTAGCTGACGACACCGAGGATAACGATGGCATTTCTCAGCTGCTACGTAATGTAGAGACCGGATGTCTTAGTGAAAGACAGCTGAGAAAGCTAGAGAAAATGAGACAAGATGGCAAAACACCATTGCATAGGAATTGTCCAATGAGCAAACTGGAACCGACATCATGCTGTTAGAGTTCAAATCGACAAATGGATTGAGCGATAAAGGCTTCGATCAGTTGTTAGGTATAATAAGGAAAATGCTGCCAGAAAAAAACGAGTTGCCAGAAAAGACATACTTGGCCAAGCAAATGATCTGACCCATCGACCTTGAGGTTGAAAAAATCCATGCGTGTTCCAATGATTGCATATTATACCGTAGAGAAAAATACAAAGACTTTGACAAGTGCCCCAAGTTTGAAACTCCACGGTATAAGGAAGGGCCGTCAGATGAGGGTACCAATACCAGAGGAGGTCCCGTAAATGGCGTTTGGTATTTCCCTATAGCTTCCCGGGTGCATAGGCTGTTTGCATGTGCAAAGTTAAGCCAAGCTATTCTTATTTGGCATGGCGAAGAGCGTAAGAAAGATACAATGATGAGGCACCTCACCGATGGGCATATTTGGAGGACTATCAATACTATGTTCTATAAGGACATCGGTTGAGAGGTAAGGCACCTTTGGTTTGCTTTGAGCACAGATGGGATGAATCCTTTTGACCGAGGTTAGAAGCAATCATAGCTTTTCGCCGATGACGCTCTGTATATACAACCTTCCACCTTGGGTGCAGATGAAGCGGTCGTACATCCAGATGCCACTCATCGATCCAAGGGCCAAGACAGACTACTGGGAATGACATCGATGTGTTTCTGGAACCAGTGATTGATGAACTAGTGGAGATGTTTGAAAAGGGTGTGCTGGATGTGGGACGAGTACAAAAAGGAACATGTCACGATCAAGGGAGTACTTATCGCTACAATCACCGACCTGCTAGGTCAAGGTTCGTTGTCTGGAGAGAAAACAAAAGGCTATACTGGATGTGTCGAGTGCTTGGACGACACCGATGCGGTAAATCTGCCAAATAACTCAAAGATAGTTTGTATGGGACACCGTAGGTTCCTACCTAAGGATCACCCTTACCGCAAGAACAGAAAAGATTTCAACGGTACTATTGAGAAACGCTTAGCTCCAAAATATCGAGATGGGCCTGCGATACTTCGAGAACTCAACAAACTGGAGGTTGTCCTTGGGAAGGCGGACAATGCAGTAGCAGCGCCTGATGGGAGCGTTTGGAAGAAAAAATCGGTTTTCTGGAAACTACCTTACTGGCGATTTCTGAGTGTACGCCACTGTCTTGATCCCATGCACATCACTAAAAATGTGTGCGCTAACACTCTTAACACCTTGATGGATACCGGGGGGACATCGAAGGATTCACTAGCTACACGCCTGGACATGCAACACTTGGGAATCAGGAAGGAGCTGCATCCCGTGGAGCTAGAGAATGGCCAGTTCGAACTTCCGGTTGCGTCATGGACATTGAAGAAGGAAGAAAAGCGTGCACTTATTTCTTTCTTCAATGAACTCAAAGTCCTGACGGGCTACTGTGCGAACCCAAAGAGGCTAGTGAACATGACAGAACTCAAGTTCAACTATGGCCCTATGAAGGCCCATGACTATCATGTCATTATAACTCAGCTGCTCCCTGTTGCCCTGCGTGGTATCCTCCCCCCAAAGGTCCGCGCCCCAATCATAAAGCTTTGCTCATTCTTCAACGTGATCTCAAAAAGGTCATTGATGTGTCCACGCTAGAGCAGTTGCAGCGGGACATAGCCGAAACTCTCATTAGGCTTGAGATGCATTTCCCGCTGACTTACTTTGATATCTCATTGCATCTGCTCATTCATCTTGTTGACCAAATTAGAGCCCTTGACCCAATGTACCTGTATCAGATGTTCCCTTTTGAAAGATTGATGAAAGTTTTCAGGAGGTATGTTAGGAACAGATTTAGGCTAGAAGGGGGCATGGTTGAAGGATGGTTAACGGAGGAGGCCATTGAGTTTTGTTACAGTAGACGACCTTGTTTCTTTCAGACAGGCACAATTCGCTGTTCTCCAGCAAGCCGAGGGTGTGATGCCATACATTGACGAGCACAGGCAATCGCTGCAAACTCTGTATCCAAGCAAGTCACAGGCTTGGCTGGATAAAAAACATAAGGAGGAATTTGTCAGCTGGTTGCGACGTTGCTTGCTTGGGATAAAGTTGGGTAATCAACTGGATGCCTTAGCCAAGGGACCTTCGAGTACATATCTTAAGTACCAAGGGTATGAGATCAATGGATTCACATTTTACACAAAAAAGCAAGATGGAAAGAGCACATACCAAAATTATGGTGTTCGTTTTGATGCTCACGACAAAAACGGCAATGTGCAGGCGACATATTATGGTTTCATAGAGGAGATATGGGAGCTAGCCTATTGTCCGTTGCAGGCAGCTCTTTTTCGCAGCCAGTGGGTTCGGCTCGAGGAAATCAACACTGACAGCGAAGGGTTCACTACCGTTGATCTCACTAAGACCGCATACAGAGACGACCCGTTCGTCCTTGCAAGAGATGTTATGCAAGTCTTCTATGCAAGGGACAACAAGACAAAAGAAAGGCTAAAAGTAGTCCTAGAGGGGAAAAGGAAGATTATCGGTGTCGATGGAGTGACGGACGAAGAAGACTACAGGGGCCATCAGGAAATGCCTCCATTCAGGGCGAACGTACCCCTACCTATCCTTCAAGAGGGTGACGAACCTGCTTACGTACGAATTGATCACAATGAGGCCCTCATTGTTCATGCACCTAAAGATAGTTAGATTATTGTTAACTATGTAATCATTATGCAGACGTTGTATCAGTAATTCGCACTTAATATTTAATTTATATTTTGTGCGCATCTCTACAATTTAATTATTGACTATGTAATCAAATATTAAGATGATGTTCACAAACACTATTATTTGATAATTATAGACCATTAATTCATTGTCATAGAATTAAATAATCAAGACATAAATTTTTGTGTTATTTTAGAATATAAACTAACTGCATTATTTCTATTAATAAATAAATAAAGAAAAACAAACTAAGTGAACTCCCTGTTCTAGCTCAGCGGTTAAGGCCGCGCACTCTGTACTCTGAGATCCGCGCTCGAATCGTAGGTGGGCCAAACTTTTTTAATTTTTTTACAAAAGGCTGCGATGGCAGGCTCCAAACCGACACTGTTTTTTTATATTTTTTTACCTAAAGTTGGCGGTAGGGCCCTTCACTGCTGGTTTTGGGTTTAAAACCGGCAGTGATATCTTCTATCACAGTCGGTTGCTCAAACCGACACAGAAGGCCCAATTCACTGTTGGTTTTTAAACTAAAACCGACAGTGATGTGTAGATGCTCCTCACATGCTCCCATGACCACAACCATTGGAACACTGCTCCCACCTACCCCGACAACTTTAGTTCAGAAATAAAAATGTACCACGACTGCTAGCCCCTATAAAATGGCCCTCGGCCAGGAGCTAGCCTCTCCATGCATGTTGGTGTCAGTCAGGCCTTATCAGCCATGATATAATGTTTTTCTCTCACAATAAACCACAGATATCGTTATGCATCGTAGTCCACCAAAATGGTGCACACATGAGGTACTAGAAGAATGATACTCAAGATAGAGCAACACCGAAGATTGGAGATGCCACGAGGTTCACAGAGCCATCCGCTGTGGTGCGCTCTGGACTGTATGTCTAGAGAGATCTGGTGTGCTCTGGGCAATTTCCTGCCCCGAAGCGGCATTGGTTCATCGGTGCGGTGCCGAGCTGAATCCGATGTGCTCTGGACTGTACCGAGAAAAAGGCCATGGCCTGCAGAGGCATTGATTCATCGATGCCACCTTATCATCTCCAACCGGTATAGCTCGTAGACCACCTCGGTGCTGTTGTTTGACCCTAGTTGGTGCTAGAAGAATGCTACTGAGGTGGTTAAATTATAATGTGTTGATACACATTGATGGTAACATTGACCTGTATGCAAATAGGTCTTTGTTATCGTATATGGAATTTTAGTGTAAGGTCTTTGTTATCGTATATGCAACTTATTTCTATTTTTTTGTAATTTTTTGATGTATTTCATTACTATCTAAATAAATATATTGTTGTTGTTAAAACTTTCCCACTGTAGTATCTAAATAAATATATCCTTTACATATATGCACCTTCACTATCGGTTCTATGTAGAAACCGGCAGTGATAGTCACCTTCGCTGTCGGTTCTATTTAAAAACCGGCAGTGATAGCCACCTTCACTGTCGGTTCTATTTAAAAACCGACAGTGATGTCCATACCCCCCTATATAAAACAAACTGTCGGCCACATACATCGATCCCACCTACCCACGAACTCTCTCAGTCTCATTTCTCACTTTTCACTCTCACTTCTCAAGACATCCACTCTCTCTCTACGTGATTTGGTCATGGCTCCTGCATTTTTCAATGGTATTGATATGTTGTCTTCTCCAATATTCTATCTATATTCATTTGATCTATATTTATATTCATGTTTCTTTGCATTCTACATTTATATATATTCTTATTCCTTGCATTCGATCTATATTTAATTATGTTGCCATATTTTACTTGGAAGAATTTTTTGTGCATATATTTTATGTTCATTTTTTTGCATTTTATCGATCAGGTGGTATGAACAACGGACCTCCCCCACCACAAGAACCAGGTTTCCACCCTGGCGATGAGCCATTCGATCCTAATGTGGCCATTCCACGGTTCCCTGTTCCAGCTATTGTATGAAATATTTTCCAACATCTTTTGTTTTTTGATGCTAACAAATAACTATAATTAGTTTAATATCATTGTTGCATGCATATATGTCGCAGACTATATCCCCAATAGATTGGCTGCGAACAACACTTAGCTAGTTCTTTATCTCCGACATCATCGAGAACATAGCATCTAATGCAAGTGGTCGGCTATGGACGTGTGAACTCAGTTTTTTCATCCCTGTGAGGGGTTCAAATCATCGGAACCATATCCACAGGACCGGAATACAGAGCTCGGACGTGATAAGCGCCCAATTAACTGACATGCGCATTTGTTTAGAGGCACTTCGACGTATTTGCTATGATGTGCCTGATTTCTCGCACTTCAAGGCACTTGCTTTGAATGCTGGTGATATCCCCGTCCCGCAAGCAAGCGAATGGTTTGCGAGCTACAACCATGCAGATATGGTAAAATGGTCACTTATACCTGAGTCGTGGTTATTTGTTGTTTAATATTGTAATAACATTCTCTAATTTTTTTCTTTTCCTCCATATGCAGATTGAGCTACAGGACCTTACCTATGCTGCATGTGGCTTGTGGGCCGTTCTAGACCAAGCTACGGAGCAACTCGGGTACGATTGGGACTTCTGCAATGGAAACCTCAGCCAGCTCACTATAGAAGGACGCCAATACTGCATAAGGATTACTAACAGGTTGTCAAGGTTTCTATGGTTCATAGGCATTCCGGTGTCGTATTGGTCTCAAACTTTTTCTTAGGCTTGCACGTGCCATATGTGAAGGAAACACCAAGTTCGGGATTTTCCGGAGAAGGTTTGCTACTTTCTGAGGTTTAATTGAATTTTCGCGCGACGAGACCGTTTAATTATAGGTTGAACTGAGTCTACCCACGAAAAGATCTGGAATGGTGCCAAACTTTTACACAGGCTCTAATGTGCCATAGGGATAAGAATTTTGTGGAGGTGGATGAAAAAATCTATTGGGTCTAAGATGAAATTCACCCTCTTTTGTCTCATTCAGCACATAGAAAAATATAATTAACAAAAAAATGATTAGAAAAACCTAAGATCCTGTGTGGGATCTTAATCTGGGTGTATACGCTTGCCAAGAAAAATTCAAGTCATTTCGACATAGGAATACATATGCTTCTATTTATTCAGTATATGAAAGATTTTTTTTAATATATATAAACATCATTGTCGGTTTCAAGAAACCGGCAGTGATGAGAGGAAACCGACAGTGATGAGAGGAAACCGGCAGTGATGCCTGTTATCACTGTCGGTTTATTTTGAAAACCGGCAGTGATATATAAAAAATTAAAAAAAATTGTGCCAGCCCTCGGGTTTGAGCTCGGGTCTCGGGCCACAGAGTTCAGACACTTAACCGCTGCACTAGTATAGGATGTGTGCCATGGTTTATTTATTTTATCTTTTTGACCTTTAGACTGCTTAATAAATTATAAAATTAAACCAAAAAAATTAGGCCGCCCTGGATTCAAACACGGGTATCGGGGGCTAAGTTGCGGGGTCTTAACCATTGAGCCAGTAGGAGGTATTTGAAAGAAGTGGAAAAGATAAGTTACTTATGCTGTAACCACTACACGGAAATCACTGTCGGTTTAAAGAATGGCCCGACAGTGATGTGACAGATGACAGACATGCTGCAACACGGTATTATCTAGAAGAGCAACAGTCCTGTTGCCCCCTCGATCTCCGGTACGTAGCATATCATATACTACGGTCTTCGTGACAACGCGGTAAGCAAAACGAGGTCATACAAAATGCAACATCCAATATGTAAGCAAATAAAACGAGAGGTCATGCAATGCAAAGTATCAACCCAATTTAGGTGATGATGATCAAACAAAGGATTCGACGACATGGTTTTTTCAGCACCAGTAAATTATTGCATCGCCCTAAAGGCATTGATTAATCACTAGTGCTACTAATTACTGCCGGTGCTGCCGCATGTGTCGTCCCCCGGCTGCCGGCGGCGGTGCTCCTCTTCACACTTCTTTCGCTCAGCCCTGCGCTGGCGCCGCCATTCCGCGTCCATCGCGAGACGCCGCTCGGTCTCCTCCTGGCGGCGACGCTCCTACTCCTCGCGGCGGCGCTCATCCTCCTTGGAGATGTCGATGACGCGCTTTAGGATGCAGTCGTCGGTCTCCTTCTGTGCGATGGCACGGAGGTGCCGGTCCTCCTTCTCCTTCCGAGCCGTCTCCAATGAATTGAAGACGACCTCCTCCACCGGAAGAGGTTCCGGTTCCTCCTCCGATGCAGTCTCCCGGTCCGGATCGTCCTCGAGGTTCACCTCGAGGTCCGATTTAGACGACGAAGGCGTCGGAGGAGTCGGGGGGCGACGTAAGGACGACGGGTTGAGCTTCGCCCATGTTGTCTTCAAGCGGCGAAGCATTGTGCGTGGCGGCGGGTACGTCGAGGGCCGGGGCGAGGTGTGCGTGGGAAGGGCGGTGCTTGGCTTTCTTGACACGCGGTGGTGTGGCGGCCGACTATGTGCATGGGGGCCTGGCTTATATAGGCGTGTCGGTGTGGAACTGATCACGGTGCAATAACTCGCACCCCCTCGTAAAGCGGAGAGCGCGCCTGCGTTGGGAAACAGCATTGAACCACCATTGTGTCTGCGTTGAGCGCGCCTGTGTTTGGGAACCGGCGCGAGCAGCCAATGGATGTGTAAATGCGGCGTCTCTTCGTGGGGAACTGAAGGGCTCTCCCCTCAGATACGGAGCGCGCCTGCGTTTGGGAACCGGCACGAGCAGCCAATGGACCATCGTTTGGTAATTAAAACAGCGGCTCTTCATGGGAACCGCACGACCAGCGTGGGCTGCGGAGTTGAAGGGGCCTGGCGCAAAGGAGAAGGAGATAATCACTCAAAGGAATAAATTCCTTCAAACATTCGTAAATCAGCGATAGCTCAATGGTTTGTCCGCTGCTCTGGAACTTGTAGGCTTCGGTTCGATTCAGGGATGCAACACATTTATTTTATATTTTTGACATTTAGACCGCTTAATAAATTATAAAATTAAACCAAAAAATTGGGCTGCACGGGACTCGAACACGTGTCTCGGGGGCTAAGTTGAGGGTCTTAACTGTCAAGGCCGTCGAGGGAGGAGTTCGAGAAAGAAAACGAAAACTTATCCTACTTAACATCTAAGTTAAACCTAACCGCTACACAACATCACTGCTAGTTTGGGGGATGACCCGGCAGTGATGTACACCATCACTGTCGGTTTGTAAGCAAAACCGACAGTGATGAGCTATTTCCCGAAATAAATTAATAATTTATAAAATAGAACAAAAAAATTTGACCCACCTGGGACTCGAACAAGGGTCTCGGGGGCTAAGTTGAGGGGTCTTAACCGTTGCGCTAGTAGGAGGAGTTCGGAAGAAAACGAAAACTTATCCTACTTAACACCTAACTGCTACAGAACATCACTGCCGGTTTGGGGAGTGACTCGGCAGTGATGTGCCCATCACTGTCGGTTTACAAGAAGAACCGACAGTGATAAGCTACTGCTATAAAAGTGGCATGGGTTGAAATTATCCCAATGCATTTCAACCCCACACCAACCCCTCCCCACGCGCCGCTGGAGCACCACCCCGCGCCGTCCACCACCCCACGCCAGAGCACCGCCCCACGTCGGAGCACCACCCCACGTCGGAGTAGCGCCCTAGGCCGGAGCACCGCCCCACGCCGGAGCACCGCCCCACGTCAGAGTAGCGCCCCAGGCCGGAGCACCGCCCCACGCCGGAGCACCTCCCCACGCCGGAGCACCATCCCAAGCGGGAGCACCGCGCCGTCCATGCCAAGCCGGAGCACCGCGCCGTCCGGAGCACCGCGCCGTCCATCCCACCGCCGAGGCCTTCAGGAGCGCGCAGACAGCTGCTTTCCCACCCCCATGGTGAGTGCGTGGCTCACTGCCCGCTACGTGTCTGATGAAATGTCCCACAACTGCTTACTTGAATCAGTTTGATCAAGCAGTGTGTGCTATCATACGGTTTTGTCATGTAGCTGTGAATGCTAGAACCTAGGTTTGCCACACAGTGTGTGCTATCTGTTTCTTTGTGTTTCTGGACGCATTGCTAGTAAGTAGTACATTGCTACTTAGTAGCACGTTGCTCAGCTCTATTCAACAGTATACTGATAAGAACAAAAGCGTAATTTTATTTTTGGTTACCAGGATAAACATAGCAGGGACTCGTAATACTTAACAGAAATTGCCCTCTGAACGTTAATGGTAGTTTGTTTTCGGAGTACTTGCATTTTCTCTGTGAAACAAACTTACGTTTTCTCTGTGAAACCATCTTCTCCATGCTATCAGCATAAAGATGCATAATTATTAACTTATGCAAGATTACAAGTAATACGTAGTTATGTAGCCTTGTGCATTAAACTGGGAATATTTTCCAACAATCCTATCTTATTATGAGTTTTTGCATGTCACTTTCCTGGGATAGTATGAGATGCATATTTGCCCCTACCAACCATGTAAGTTTTAGATCAAAGTATCACTAATTTGGAAAGATGCTTACCTGCACTGATACTTGTGAAAGAACCTCGCGCCGATGGTTGGGGGATTTATTGTGAGACTGAAGACTCTTAGACATCTCTAGGAGTATATCCAAAAGTATTAAACTGGCTCTCTAAATCATCATTTGGTTTTTAACGAATAAAAAATATTCTTTATATCTTTCCTACATCTAACAACTATTACTAAGGCACGCTGTGGACTATGTAAATACCCTAAACGCACGATATTACAATTAACTACTCTCTCGAGACACAAATTGTTAACTTTTGAGCACTTCCCATGATTTTATGTAGGTGTATAGCAAAATTTTGTATTCTAAAAAGCAAATGGGATTATATAGGCTTCTTGGACCCCATGCGAGTCAATGAGATGTCATGTCTAGGCCTCTATGGATGTGATGCGGAAGACCTGAAACAGAGATTGATTGCTGTTTTCGACGAATTCACGATGAAGAAGAAAACCCACATACTTCTAGCCTACAACTACGAGTATATGTTCTCGGCTTTTAATTTTATGCTTCTTTTTTCGTTAAGATTATTCGATAATTAGGATTCTGTGCTTGCAGCAACCATTTCGTCTTCATTTGTGTTAATCCTGCCAAAAATCTGCTCGAGGTGTGGGACTCGAAGAAAAAACCATTTCATCATCTGGATACACTGGTGTCAGTGCTGAATTAGTAAGCGATCCTAATAACATATTATTTTCTAACCACACATACCGGCTTTCTAATGTTTCTCCTTTTAATGTTGCTTAGTGTCCGAAGAAGTCATATCGGTGGAAAGCCGGTCCCATTCAAGGTTGTCGAAATGGAGGGGAAGTACCTATCACAGCTGGCGGAAAACAATGAATGCGGGTTTTATGTAATGTGGGCAATGCTTCGCTACATCGGCGGGAAATCGGAAGAAGCTGATAAGTTGGTGTGTATAATCCCCATTTCATTTATGTCTGTTAATAATTCAACAAAATGATTTACTATTCCTCTTTGGATATCATCTTTTTTGAATGACAGTGCAAGAAATTTAAGCACGAAAGGCTGCTAGAGATGGAGATCGTCGCACTACTATCGGAGCTGGCAAAATTCATCTTAGCCGAGGTATTGGAAAAAGATGGAGTATTTTCCATTGCACAATCCGTGAAATACAAGGACCAATATGGCCCAGAGCAGCTCGCCGGATTATTGTAAGAAGTCCGAGAACATTTCTTTTTTATTTTGAGGGATCGAGATCTAGATAAGAACATTTGAATTGTAACCGTAACATTTGTAATGTTTAATATTGATGGACCTGTCGTCTACGTAGCGTATATAAAGCGAAACCCGATCCCACAAAAAAATATAAATTAAAATAAATTATAAAACAATAATATACAAACGGGCCATCACCGCCGGTTAGCAACAAACCGACAGTGTTGTCGTAACCATCACTGCTGGTTAGAAACAAACCGACAGTGTTGGCTTGCCCAACACTGCCGGATTGAACCATTAACCGACACTGATGATTAGGACAACACTACCGGTTTGATCCATCAACCGACAGTGTAGGCTTCCTCAACACTGCTGGCTTGAGCCAACAACCGACACTGATATTTACTACAACACTGCCGGTTTGATCCATGAACCGACACTGATATTTACAACGACACTGCCGGTTTGATCCACCAACCGACACTGATATTTACGACAATACTGCCGGTTTGATCCATGAACCGACAGTGTAGGCTTGCTCAACACTGCTGGCTTGAGCCAAGAACCGACACTCTTGAAGCAACTGTCACTGTCGGTTGGAACTACAAACCGGCAGTGTTGTTCAACTAGACACTGCCGGGTGGAGCCAGCAACCGACACCGTTTCCTGTAGATCAGTGTCGGTTTTTAAGGACCGGCAGTGATGTCAACCCACATCACTGCCGGTATGCCACTGTCGGTTCAAAATCCGGCAGTGAAGTGGGTTTTTGAACCGACAGTGATGTCCAGATCTGGGGTACGGTAGTGCAACACTATACAAGGATTATATGTTTTTTCTAAGGCGCCAAGCCTAGGTATGCTATTAATATGCCACTGAAACTTTATATTACTTTTTGTGCCTCTTAGCGGTTTCATATGAAAAAAACACTAGAAATTTGTAGATCCCATCTAGGGCTACAAATTTGATATAAAATCATGTTCATCTGAAGTGGGGGCTTTGTCGCTAACATGTGGGTTCCATCTATCATATGCATGTAAGCTTTGAATCGAATGCCACATGGATAGCGAGTCTGGTAAACATCCGTTTGGACCTTGATGAGACCCATTACAACTTCGGAGAGTCAAAATGAGTTTTAGGACTTTGAGGACCTAGATGACACCTCCAGATAACTTTGAGAACCGTTGATGAATTTTACTCATCATTTTATATATGGGGAAATTGTTCTTCACAAACATTCATTACTTGTTACCACATTTAATTTCACATTTTTATTGTTAACATAAGACTATGTTTTAATTGTCACGAAACAATTGGAAAAGTAATAATATGGATCAGCGAAAAGAAAATAATACAGTTTAGGAAAATCAACATGAGCTTTAGCTACCAGTTCTGTGTTGTGTGGCCAGCATGTTTTTTTTCCTATACGTGGAGCACATCACATTGTTCAGCTGTTTGGGGCAACAACCAGCCCAGATCGGCTTCACATGGGCCAGTAGCTACCGAAACAAGCCACAGTTTACAGACGAAGAAGCAGAAAGCAGCACCGTAGCAACGCAGGTCGCTTAATCCCACCGCTCCAAGGCCAAGAATCATTGCTGCACAGCTTGCCTATAATGTAAAATGAGGTTACAGGCTAGTGACTCCACAGTTGGCAATGCCTCGAAGTTTTTACTGAAATAATATTATTTTAATAATTAATTAATTACAGATAGAATGCTAGTTTTGCAATTTTGTTCAAACAAAATATCTAGATCTGTAATTAATTATGAAAATAATATATTCCAAAAAAAATCCGCAACGCCTCATGCCCTGCAGCCCTGATGTTGAGTGTTCACTGCTGAGGTTGGTAGCATGGAATGTATGGCAGGCATCAAAATGTTGCCAATAATAAAAAAATGTAAGAATTAAGTGACTGTTTGGCGTGTTGTTAATAATAAAAGAAAGTAATAATTAAGTGCCTGTTTGGTGTGGTTCCAGCTCAAGGAGTGCTTCTGACATGGAATAGGTGAGCAGTGCTCTTCTGTATGGTGCGGCCAGCACAAAAAACTATAGGCAGGAGGAGCGTTCTAGCATTCAATGTATGACAGGCATAGAACGTTGCAAATAATAAAAAAAACAGTAAGACCTGTTTGGTAGGGCTCGTGCGGCTCCGGCTGCCGCCCCTGTCGGCCGTCCACGGGCCGATACATGCCAAGCGGAGCCGGAGCCGGAGCCGCGGAGCCCGAAAAACGAGCTCCGCCGGCTCCGCCTAGGTTTGTGAGAGGAGGAAAGAGGAGAGAGAAAAACAGCTCCGGCTCCCTGTCGGCCCGTGGGAGGCCGACAGGGGACCCACAGGAGCTCTGCCAAACAGGTCCTAAGTGCCTGTTTGATGTGGCTCCGGCTCATGGAGTGCTTCTGGCATGGAATAGGTGAGGAGGAGCGCTCCTGGAAATGGAATGGGTCTGGAGAAGCCGTTTTATGGTATGCCAGATAAGCCAGCTCAAGTGTCTATTTTGTGCGACTTGCGCCAAACTATAGGCAGGAGGAGCGTTCTAGCATGGAATGTATGAGTGGCATAGAATGTTGGTAATAACAAAGTAAATAAGAATTAAGTACCTGTCTGGTGTGGTTCCAGCTCAAGAAGTGCTTCTGGCATGGAATAGGTGAGGAGGAGCGCTCCTGGCATGGAATGGGTGAGGAGCAGCCGTTTTCCCTCGTGTGGCAGGCATACCAGCTCAAGGAGTGCTTTCTGGTGCGGAATATGTGAGGAGCAGCGCTGCTGCCTCCTGGCATGGAATGGGTCAGGAGGCGACATTTTCTCGTATGGTAGGCGGACCCATGATTTTGGGTTTCGGTAGAAGTTTGGTGCAGGCAGGAGCACTTCTGGCGTGGAATAGGTGAGCAGGAGTGCTCCTGGCATGGAACAGGTGAGGAGGAGCCATTTTTGTCATATGCTAGGTGGACCCATGATTTTAGGCTTCGGTAGAAGAGCTTTGGCTCTTGCATAGGAGCATGCGGAACGGAGCCCCTCCAAACAGCCCTAAATATAAGTGAAATAAATTTTTTAATTGGATCGTACTTTGGCTAGTAGTTGGATATAGTGACTACAATGTCGAATATTAGGAAAAAAATATCCAAATTCATATTTGATATTTGAGAAAAATTGTGGATATATCTAAAAAATGTTTAAATTGCTATTTGTGGTCTTTCATATAATAATATCGATATTAGGCGAGTCCGTGCTAGGGTCTACCCCTACCATGTTTGTTGTAGTTGCTCAACATTTTGAGGTCTAGTCGCCCTATTGTATTTGGTTGTTTTTACCTAGTTTGGGCTCATCTCATTTTTAATATAATCGGCAGCTCTCCTCCTGGTTCGTTAAAAAAGCAAAAAGACATAGCATGTCAGGAAATTGTGAAACAAACACATAAATGGTATGATCAATAAATACATAATGTAAGCTTCCTCCTAACAGTGTAGAACATTACTTGTGATGCAAAGAAAAGTGAAACGACAGCCCAAGACAAAAGACCAGCAGTACCAGTGATACTAGAAAAACTAGGTGATGCATAGATTTTATTCGTGTTAGATGATAAACAAAGATCCCCAATTCTAACAAAAACACCAAAAACTCCCAAACAATGCTCACCAAATACCTTATGAGGTCAACAATGAAGGAGCAATTGCAACCTATATTCTGCTGATACTTCCATCAAGACATTTTCTGTATATCCAATGGCTAAAATTTACATATGCTACCTTTCACCTCTGTACTTTCTCTCAGTGTCGTTGGACGCTATCTTGGACAGTAAAAACGATTTCACACTTGTTCTCCTAAACCACAGCTGCTCAACTAATTGTGTATATGCAGATCTCACACCCTGTCCTAGGAGAACAAGTGAATTGTCAAACAAAGCAGAATGTTGTGACAAAAAAAGGATGGGTAACATGATATAGTGAATAAGTTGTAACAAACAAACTGTTTGACATAAAACAACATGCTGAGAAAGGGACAACACAAACTCAAATCTCCTAGCAGATGGTGCAAAAAACAATACCAAAAAGTTCACACACACACACAATGCACACGCACACACACGCACACACAAGCTCAAATATCCTACCAAATGGTGCAAAAAACAATACCAAAAAGTTCACACACACACATGCACACGCACACGCGCGTGCGCGCGCGCACAAACGCACACACACACCGCCGCCACGGAGGTCTGTCACCTTCTTCGCCGCTGTTGCTCCGCGGTCCACGCCCATCCCTGCTTTTGGGTGGCCGCTGCTCCTGCAGTGATGGCGGCGGCAGAGAACTGACACCTTCGGCGACTGCGTTGTTCCTCCATGGTCCAAGAACAAACCTGCTGGTTCCTGCTCGTCGTCCTACTTGTCGCTGCAGAAAAGGCGGTGGACACCGCAGCAAACGATGACCATCACTGCAAGGGAGGCGCCGAACAACACCTGGTTTTTGGTCTCACGCAGCCATGATGACCATGGTGGGATGCCATAGTCCTGTCCCAGGGTCTCCTGCCAGTTGCCCGCCAAGGGCGCGGTTGACCACAGGTTGATGAGATGCTGGCGTCTTCCCAACGCAGCCGCAGCCAGAAAGGTGATCGGGCAGAGGAAACGGCCACGCAGATTGAGTTTATCACAAAGATTGAGGTCCACGATAATCTTGCAACCGCAAATTTGATCAATCAATCAAGAACATAGTTTATATATATGAATAAGCCTACCATTTCTGAAACTCTGAACAAAATCGGACGAAGCAATGCGATATAGTGTTACCCATTCCACATTCACCACCTAGTGTGCCAAACACACTACCAAAAAACTCATTTTCCGTGAGAGTGCAAAGCACACTCTCATGAAAATAATCTTTTTCATGAGGGTGATGTAAATCCCATCGCGAAAACTCGAGTGCTCCACGCACCACCATGAAAAAAACAAAATATGCCCGCATCGTCTTCCTCCTGCGCATCATCATCGCCGCCGGCTTCTCTCCCACGTCTTCCCTGCCTTCGGTGTTTCCTCAGCCCAGCTAGATCCAGATCCGGCGGCACCGCCCGCTCTCCCGCCTCCAGCACCTCCCACCGCCCCGGCACCCACCGCCATGCCACCGGCGATAGGGTCTCGCTAGAGCTCCGCAGCAGTACAGCTCCGGTCAGACCCTACCACCAGCGGCGACCACCTTCTTCCCCTCCCCCTCCCACCTGCCCCCTCCTGCACGTGGCCAGGACGAACTCCGGTGAACTCCAGCGAAATCTGGCCATGGAACCCCTGCCCCGACCTAGCCTGGCTGTCGCTACCGCTGCTAGCTCCACTAAACCGCCCACCGTCCAGCCCCACCACCTACCCTACCTGCCTCCCCTCGGCCAGCCATTCTATAGCTCGTCAGATTTGGGGAAGAAAAGGGGGAGAGGCTCACTGGAACCCTAAGAAGCAGATCTAGGAGGAGGAGGCAAACCTCGCCGGGGGAGGGGGAGGAGGAGACCGTAGGCACTGGAATCCGCCATGGCCGCTGTCGCCATGGACACCGGTTGAGGGCATTGCATGGGCACTTTGTGCCGCGGGCGCGACCGCCAGAGAGGACTCACCAGAGTGGGGCGGACGGGCGCGGCTGCTGGGGTGTGTTCACTGTAGATGAGAGAGAGAGAGAGAGAGAGAGAGAGAGAGACTAGCGTGCGGTGGGGAGGAGTCGAGGAGATAAACGCGTGCATGCGGCGGTGGTGCGCTTCCATTGTTTCATCATGGGATCGGACAGGATGGCCTGCGTGATGTGCACGCCAAGACACGCGAGCCTGCACGCTTGGAAAGTAGAATTAGGGGAAAAAAGTAAGTAATAATTAGGGAATTTGGTGTTTCTGTCCTTATTTTAAATTACAGTGGCAATTTTGTCACTACTTTTAAACTTTGAGATTTAACCCTGGCGATTTTAGAATGAAGCATCCGTTTACCTCTGTTTCTAACACACACACACACACCCCGCCACCGTGGAGGTCTGTCACCTTCTTCTTCGTCACAGTTGCTCCATGGTCCACGGCCACATCCCCGCTTTCGGGCGGTGGCAGAGCACTGACACCTCCGGCATCGTCGTTGTTGCTCCACGGTCCAAGAACAAACCAGCTGGTATCCTGCTCGTCATCCTCCTTGTCATGGCACAAAAGGCAGTGGACACCCCATCAAACGATGACTATCACCGTGAGTGAGATGCCGAACAACTCTTTGTTTTTGGTCTCACACAGCCATGATGACCATGGTGGGATGCCGGAGTCCTGACCCAGCAGCTCCTGCCAGTTGCCCGCCAAGGGTGCGGTTCCCCACAGGTCGATGAGACGCTGGCGTCCTCTCGCCGCAGCCGCAGCCAAGAAGCGCATTCTGGGCATCAATTGATCAGGCAGAGGAAACGGCCACGCTGATTGAGATTGTCACATACAGATTGAGGTCCACGATAATCTTGCACCTGTGAGTTTGATCAATCAATGAAGAACATAGTTTATATATATGAATGAGCTTACCATTTCAGAAACTCTGAACAAAAATCTTTGTACGATTATATATACTTTTATTTTATAGAAAAGGGAGGAACAGAATCCGACGAAGCAATGCGTTATAGTGTTACTCATTCCACATTCACCACCTAGTGCGCCAAACACAGTACCAGAAAAAAGAGATTTCATGAGGGGAATAATTTTTCTGTGAAAGTGCAAAGCACACTCCCATGAAAATAATCTTTTTAATGAGGGGGGTGTAATTCCTGTGGGGTAAACTCATTTTCATGAGAATGCTCCACATAGCGTCATGAAATCAGATGTTTTTATGAGAGTGCTCCAGGCACCGCCATAAAAATGACTATCCCACCACGAAATTGTCTATTTTCATGAGAGTGATCATTTTCATAAGAGTCAACTTGCACCGCTACGAAATATGGTTTGGTGGTTTTCAGTAGAAAAAAATTGCTTAAATACTGGAAAATCAAGAACAGAACAAAAGTTTTCTCCTTTTGATCTGCAACGATTTTTTGTAACTGGTCTTTCTCTCTCGTGCTAACTTGTAAACATACCTAATTTAGTTTAAGAGAATGCCCAAAGCGTAAAAACATTCCATGTTGCAACATTTATTTACGAAATTAAGAGTATCATGGTTCCATTTTAGCAAGCATAGTTATTAGTTTATTTCTACTATTTCTGTCCTGGTGGTTCGCATTCTCGGAAATCATTTTGAAAATTGTAACATTTAATATAGTATGATTCCTGAAATATGGATGTCACTGTAGTACTGGAAGAAATATGCTAAATATCTGCTAAAAGAATATTGTGGGGAGAAATATGACAAATTCCTTCCCAAAGAATTCAATAGGAGATTATTGCAGCCTTCTTCTCTTGTGAGCTATGAGCTATCCTTTTTCTCCGACGAGGGCCAACTCTGGTGGACTTGGCTCTGGTTAGGGGCGTTAGGATTTTGGGGGTACGACGAGAGGTTGGGGGATTTTGTGGCTTCCCGGCTATATAGTGTTGCTAGGGGATGCTGCCGGCCTAGCAGAGGTGTGGCAGGTGGCTGAAGGGACAGCGATGCCACCTACCACCGCCTACTGCTGATGTGGTGGAAGGAAGTTGGGTGAAGCCGGCACTGGCGCCGTGGCTTCCTTTGTTCGAATGGTTAGGGTTTGCGGCAGTGGAGGTGGTGGTGGCGCTGCTGGAGGTGAACAGGGATGTAGAGGAGGCGGTGGAGCACAGCACTAAGCAACGACTTCTGGACAGATTTGCTTGGGAGCGTGGTAGTGGGGCAAGGGCTTCAGCGGCTTGGCGCCGCCAAGGCTAGAGACCAAGGAGTCCGGGGAACGCAACAAATGGAGAAAGAAGTGGCAGTAGTGGATTGGATGGTTCTTTGGCTACGAGAAGAAAAAGGAAAAAAGGTAATGTTGGAGAAGGAGATCCAGACTGTCAATTTCATATCCAATGGTTAAAAATCCAACATATCTTTTTCCAACAAAAATCCATCAGAAGACATGTAAATGGTCGCTTTTCTTAAAGTAAAATGTTGGATATGCATACCACACAAAACACATGCTGACCACTGAATGCACCACAACGTTGTTATGTAACCACATTTAATTTCACGTTTTTTATAGTTGAGATTAGAATATATTTTTAATTGTCACAAAATAATTGGAAAATAATACAATTTACCCAAATCAACATGACCTTTAGCTACCTGTCCTGTTGTGGGAATATTTACATATTTACCATCATAACGATGTGAGTGGTATAAAAAATACCTGTCAGTGACACAGTGTAAGATGCCATCCGTAATAGTGGTAAATATGTAAATGCCCCCCTGTTGTGTGGCTAGCCTTTTTCTGCGTGGAGCATATCACATTGTACAGCTGTTTGGGCCAACAACCAGCACAGATCGGCTTCACATGGGTTAGTAACTACCGAAACAAGCCACAGTGTACAGACGAAGGAGCAACGCAGGTTGCTTAATCCCACCTCTCCAAGCCAAGAAGCACTGCTACCCAGCTTATTGTCTATCTATATAAAGTAAAATTAGGGGACAAGCCAGTAACTACCCGGTTGGCAACGCCTAATGCCCTACTGTCAACTGTTCACTACCGGCGGCCGTGGAGTTCCGGCGAGAACCTACGGCCGGTGGCGACCACCTTCTTCCCCTCCCCCCACCCCCATGCCCCCTCCCGCATGTGGCCATGACGAACTCCGGCAAGCTCCAACGAACTCTGGCCATGGAGCCCCCGCCACGACATGGCCCGGCTGCCGCTACCGCTGCCAGCTCCCCTAAACCGCCCGCCGGCCATCCCCACCACCTACCCTACCTGCCTCCCCTCGGCCGGCCATTCTATATCCCATCGGATATGGGGAAGAAAGAGGGGGAGAACCTCACCGGAACCCTAAGAAGCAGATCCAAAAGGAGGAGGAGGCATACCTCGCCGGGGGAGGAGGAGGCCGCAGGCACTTGAACACGCCATTGCCACCGCTGCTGCCATGGACGCCGGTCGCGGGCATCGCGCAGCCACTTTGGGGCGCGGGTGTGGCCACTAGGGAGGACCTCGCTAGAGTGGGGCATGTGGGGGCAGCTGCTGGGGATTGTGCGCTGGATATGAGAGGGAGAGAAAGAGAGAGAGAGAGAGAGAGAGAGAGAGAGAGAGAGAGAGAGAGAGAGAGAGAGAGAGAGAGAGAGAGAGAGAGAGAGAGAGTGGGCATGCGGTGGGGAGGAGTCGAGGAGATGAACGCGTGCGTGCGGCGGTGGGCCGCTTCCATTGTTTCATCATGGGGTAGGATAGGACGGCCTGTGCGATGTGCACGCCAAGAGACGCGAGCCTGCACGCTTGGAAAGTAGAATTAGGGAAAAAAGAAATTAATAGGGAATTTGCTGTTTCTGTCCTTATTTTAAATTGCAATGGCGATTTTGTCAATACTTTTAAACTTTGTGATTTCACCCTCGCGATTTTGGAACGAAGCATCCGTTTACCTCTGTTTCTAACACACACAACACATACACACCCCGTCGCCGCAGAGGTCTGTCACTTTCTTCTTCGCCGCAGTTGCTCCGCGGTCCACGGTCACATCCCCGCTTTCGGGTGGCTGCTGCTGCTGCTGCAGCGACGGCGGTGGAAGAGCACTGACACCTTCTGCATCGTCGTTGTTGCTCCACAGTCTAAGAGCAAACCAGCTGGTATCCTGCTCGTTGTCCTCCTTGTCATGGCAGAAATGACCGTGGACACCCCATCAAATGATGACTATCACCGGAGATGAGAGAGAGAGAGAGAGTGGGCATGCAGTTGGGAGGAGTCAAGGAGATAGGCGCGTGCGTGCAGCGGTGCAGCGCTTCCATTGTTTCATCGTAGGATCGGATCCGATGGCCTGCGCGCTGTGCACGCCAAGAGACATGAGCCTGCGCGCTTGGAAAGTAGCATTAGGGATAAAAGAAATTAATAATTAGGGAATTTGGTGTTTCTGTCCTTATTTTAGATTGCAATGGTGATTTTGTCCCTACTTTTCAACTTTGTGATTTTGTCCTAGCGATTTTGGAATGAAGCATACATTTACGTCTGTTTCTAAAACTGTTAAATCTAGGTGGATTAAATGGAATGAAAAAAAGAGAAAACAAAAGACACCCACGTGAAAAAACAAGATTACCCTCGCCTTATCATTTCATCCGGGCTTCTCCCGTTCTCTTCACGATCAGTCATGGAAACACCCAGCGGGTTAGGTTTAGCAATGGGGAGATATCAGTAGCGCATGGGAGGTCGCAGCAGAGAAAGGCGTGCCACCGGTCCTCAGCATGCGCTCGGGTGGGCCCTGGCACTACGTAAAAAACAATTTTTAGCAACGGTTTGATTTTTTTGTAGGGGCGGCTGGTGATGGAGCCGCCCCTACAGTGGCGTGCTCGGGTGCCCAGACACTAGCCGCTCCTACAAATGGAACATCAGGGGCGGCTCAATCACCAGCTGCCCCTGGAAATTCTATTTGTAGGGGCGGCTGGTGATTGAGCCACCCCTACAAATGGCCCCGTATTTATAGCTCCGATTTGTAGGGGCAGCTCAATCACCAGCCGCCCCTACAAATGCCCCCCATATAAAACAGATGCAGCACTTTCTTCCTCATCGGGTCACTCACTCCAACCCGTGAAAGAAAGATGGGGAGGCTTTGGGCACCTCTCAAAAATTGCTCTACTAAGGGGGGAAGGTTTTGGTCTCAAATCCTTTGGTGGAGAGGTTGTAGAAGGTAAGAAAATGCTATTCCATACTTTTATTTGAAGTTTTAATGGTTGGTTAGTAAGTAATTAGAGTTTTATTTTTCTCTCTCTTTTATGGTGCTTGAGCTATTTATGAAGCAAATTAGATCCAACTTTTAAATGTACTAGGATAAATTAGGGAGGAGAACAAGATCATACCCTTATTTGGTCCATGTTTCTTGATTTTAGTGAACAATTAGTTAGTTTTATGGATGTTTCATGTGCATGTGTATCTAGATCTAGAGTTTGGTTTTTTTATTAATTTCGTTTTTGTAAATTTATGTTTGATGAAATTGGACTAGGGTTTGTATGAAAGATATTGGGTAAAGTATAATTGTTGCTAATTGTTGTCTTTGAAATTATTTATTGTAATCAATAAATATGTATTTTAATTATTTATGGATAAATGAGTCGTTAATTAATTTTCTTTTACCATGGTGTGTTTGTATGCTTCATGTAATTATATTAGATTTATATTCATATATATCTGAAGTATATACAATTATTCTCAAGTAATTATTAATTTGTTTCATTTTTATATATATCTGAATAAGTAGTCCTTTAATGTTTGTTTTGTTGTTGTTGTAAAAGATGGAGTACAGGAACTCTTGGATGTATGGTTCGTTAAGGTTCAAGGCAGGTTTTCGTGAAGAGGTGGATAAATTTATTGAAGCCGCAAAGAAGCATGCAACAACATTGAAAGAGAATAAGGATACAATTATTTGCCCATGTAAAGAATGCAAGAACCGTATGACATGGACATATGTGACTATCATCAGATCATATTTGATTATGCGAGGATTTGTTGAGGACTACACAGTGTGGATTCATCATGGTGAAACGGTTATTGTTAACGACGAGGATGAGGAGGAATACGACGACGAAACCATAGAATCCCTGTCCCAATATTCAGCAGAGCTTGATGCACGAATGGATTTTGAGTTTGGCAATGAACAAGGTGGTGATGCTGGTGGTTGGGATGGTAACGACGAAGGTGGTGCCAATAATGATGGTGGAGCATGTGTAGGGGATGAAGATGATTTGGAGGACATGATTCGAGCCCTTGGACCAGAGATTTTATTAAATAGCCCGAAAGGTCTAGAAAATTTGGAAAGGGTGACAAAAGCATCGAAGGAGACTGTGTATGGTATTGAAAAGGGTTATCCGACACATTGGACATTGCTACGTTTTGTGCTTGAGCTGCTCATCCTGAAGGCTAAGTACGGCTGGTGAGACTGTAGTTTCAATGATCTATTGCATCTCCTATCATGGGTGCTGCCACAACCAAACTCAGTTCCCACCAACACATACCAAGCGAAGAAGGTCATAAATCCATTGACAATGGGTGTTGAAAAAATCCATGCATGCCCCAACCACTGTATACTTTTTCATGGCGAAACGTTCAAGTCACTGGATAAATGTCCCCGGTGTGGGGCCAGCCGGTACAAGAACAATGACCTTTACGGTGGGGGCGAACCCTCCACGGGGAAAAAGAGGAATAAGAAGGGTACCAAAAAGGTGGTACAAGAATCTCAGCCCCCAGAGGACACTCCATTAGGCAACGATGCAAAGCAGAGAAGAATTCCTGCCCTAGTAATGTGGTACCTGCCAGTGACCGACCGCTTGAGACGTATCTTCCTAAACCCTAAAGAAGCCACACTCATGACATGGTGGGATGATGAGCGCAAGGTGGATGATGATAAGATTGCACACCCGGCTGATTGTAGTCAGTGGCAAAGGTTTGATGAGAAGCACAAATAATTTAGCGATGACCCAAGGAATGTACGGTTTGGCTTGAGCACCGATGGAATGAAACCCTTCAATGAGAGGATGAGCGACCACAGCACATGGCCAGTGATCTTGACCATGTACAACATCCCAACATGGCTATGTCAAAAGAGAAAGTACCTTCTCCTCACTATTCTTATTTCTGGCCCTAAACAACCTGGCATTGATATAGACGTGTTCCTCGAGCCCTTGATGCAAGAAATGGAGAGGCCATGGAGGCATGGAGAGCAGATGTACGATGCGTTCCGAAAGGAGGACTTCATATGTAGAGCAATAATATTTGTTACTACCAATGATTACCCCGCGTTATTTGCTTTGTCTGGACAGATCAAAGGGAAGACGGGATGCTTGGTTTGCTTGGATGGTACTACATGGGTGTACCTGGATGCATCCAAGAAGATAGTTTACCTAAGGAACCGACGCTTCTTAAAGATAAGTCACAAGTACCGCAGCAAATTGTTATTTAGATTTTATGACAACGCCCCGGAGATTGACCCCCTCCGGAGAGATGTCATAACGGAGAACACGTGTACAGAATGGTGAAAAACATATGCATCGTCTATAGAAAGAAGAATCCGGATGGGACGAACAGAGATAGAAGCACACCTCCTGTCGAAGGCGTACCTTTCAAGAAACAATCGATCTTTTTTCAGTATCTGCCTTATTGGCCAGACTTGGAGGTCCCCCATGCCATTGATGCTATGCACGTGCAGAAGAGGATGATGATGATGATGACTCAAAAGAGGGATATGTAAGTCCCAAGGATCCTTTCCCATGTGAAGCCAGAAGGAGGCCAACGGAGAAAGATTTGGACAAGGACTTTGACCCGAACACGGAGGTAGGGAAAAGCCTTAGCTTGTAAATTTTGTTAAAGCTTTGGCTGTGTTACCTCTGCTAACACTTTGACCTGTCGTATATATAGGTCCCTCCTGAAACTCAGAAAAGACGACGTCGACGTCCGCGACATCTCGCTGGACAAGACGGAGTAGAGGAAAGGAGAGTAGAGACAACAGCCACAGACAGATCACGATGCCTCTGCTCCACAACCTGAAGACACAACCACGATTACCAAGCCTAAGAGGAAACGAGGGGATAGAAAAGGAAATCTATATCCAGATAAGGCATGCTATGTGATAACGGAGGTCGGGCCAGCAGGGGAGGTCCTTGAGCCGAAGGAATTAAGAGGACGATTCCGTAACGCGATCGGGCCCTAGTAAGAGATAAATTGAACCCAGCAATCCCTAACTAGAAAGAGGTACTAGAGAACAAAAAGAATGAACTATGGGATAGGCACCTGAGGGTCAATTTTAGATTTCCGGAGGGTAAGCACGAACTGGTAAAAAAATGCTGTCAGGATGATGGGAGAGGTATTCCGACATTGGAGGTCGGAGCTCAACACGAAGTATAGCTCAACACAAACGAGTTAGAAAAGGATCTAGAAGTGATGCTTACTCAGGAGCAGTGTGACGAGGAGGAAGGGGGAGTAGAAGGAAGAGCAGGAGAGGCTGCTGAAGGCGAAGGAGAAGAGGATAATGATGATGAGGCTCAGAAGAGGGATATGTAAGTCCCGAGGATCCTTTCCCATGTGAAGCTAGAACGAGGCCAACGGAGGATGATTTGGACAACGATTTTGACCCAAACGAGGAGGTAGGAAAAAAGCCTTAGCTTGTAAATTTTGCTAAAGCTTTGGCTGTGTTACCTCTGCTAACACTTTGACCTATTATATATACAGGTCCCTCCTAAAACTTGGAAAAGACAATGTCGATGTCCACGTCATCTTGCCGGACAAGACGTAGTAGAGGAAAGGAGAGTAGAGGCAACAGCCACAGAGACGGACATTGAGGCCTCTACTCCACAACCTCAAGAAAAAACCACGAACACGACTACCAAACCAAAGAGGAAACGAGGGGATAGAAAAGCAAACCAATATCCAGATAAGGCATGCTATGTGATAACAGAGGTCGGGCCAGCAGGGGAGATCCTTGAGCCGAAGGAATTCAGAGGACGATTCCATAATGCGATCTGGGCCTTAGTAAGAGATAAATTGAACCCAGCAATCCCTAACTGGAAAGGGGTACCAGAGAAGAAAAAGGATGAACTATGGGATAAGCAGCTGAAGCTCAATTTTAGATTTTTGGTGGGTAAGCACGAAATGGTAAAAAAATGCTTTCAGGATCATGAGAGAGTCATTCCGATGTTGGAGGTCAGAGCTCAACAAGAAGTATATCCAAAAGGGGTTAACTCCCTTCAACGAGTTTGGCAAAATCACTCCTAGTCAATGGGAGGAGCTCGTGGCTCAGAAGACTTCACCGGAGGCATTGGAGCTCAGTGCCCGTAACACCGAGCTGGCGAAGAGGAACAAACACCACCATCATGTAGGCCCCGGTGGCTACTATGCCAAGGAAGAGCAGTTTAGGAAGATGGACGAAGAGGCCGCAGCTGCTGGGAATATCGATGTGACGAATCTAAAGGAACTGGATATATGCGAGGAGCATAGAATCATTCGGCAGTAATCTTAAGTTTGATAAGCCGGAGACCCAAGAGGCGGTATCAAGGATACTAAAATATGCTGAAGACAAGGAGAAGGGCTCCTTCAATCCTTCCAGAGAGAGGGATGAGCTTAACCTCGGCTTGGGAAACAAGGAGCACACAGGCCGCACCAGGGGGCTAGGGAAAAGGACGACCTGGAAGCAAGGATTCGAAGAGGACAGGCACATGTACAAGAAACATGGCCGAGACCGGGAGACTAGTCTTGAGCTCCAAGTGAAGGCTCTAGTTGCGAAGGCGCTGGAGGAGCAAGGACTGTCTACGGAGCCACGGATATTAGTGACGCCGCCAGGAGAACTGGCATTAGTTGGCAGCCCTCCAAAAGTTCCTAGCAGCCAAGGTTCCACTGCAGCCACAACCCCCATCGATCGCATACGGGAACCAACTAGTTGCACCTTGGTGTTTCTAAGCGGCCGATAGAACACTGTGATGGAGGTGGCAACAGGTGTGGCACATCCTCCCGGTGGCTTACACCACAATAATAAGATACCGCCAGACTACACTAGGGTCGAGGTGCATACCGTGAAGCCCAAGTTCATGCAGTGGAGGATAGACTACGCAACTCCTGAGGGGCTGGTGTTACTCGGAGACGTTATTGGGCAGTTCATCCTCTGGCACAAACAAGACATTATATTGACTGCTTCTTCGCCGCCTCCCCCTCTCCCAAATTTGGAGCGAGTTGTTGAGGTTGGGGAGATATTTTCACCGTCTCGTGACCACCACGTACCTGAGATGCCACATTCTTCCCCGCCTCCTAGCGAGCATGTGCCTGATGAGATGCCACATCCTTCTCCAACTCGTACCAAGCAAGTGCATGATGAGATGCCATAGTCTTCTCAACAAGCACAGTCGATACATGAACAACGAGTGCCTCCTGAAGAAGGTGATGCACAAGAAGACGAGGACGTGCCTGAATGGGAACTTCGAAAGAAGATTCCAATCAACATAAGGCCAGTTTATGTTCCGGTGAAAACATCTCGTCGGTGTCCAAGTGGTATTCACATGACCAGTTCAAGCCTGAGAACCAAATTAAACAAGTCCCATCACAGGGTTCTGAGGAGGCCGTAACTAGCAAACTCCGCCAAATTACAAAGCAGTATCCAAATGTTGATGACATCAAATGGTCAAAGGATTGCCCGAAAACATATGAAAGAGGCAAGCCCTTTATACCAAACCGGGACATCCAGCGCCTACCACTTGGAATGAGAAGGTTCTATGATTGGTACTTGCGTGTTCTCCCAACGAGCATAGATCTCGTACAAGCATGCTTCCCCACCGGCACATTTGGAAGCCCAGCCGGGAAAATTGTCTTTGACTTCAATGACATGCAGACATGCTTTCACCTGGGAGAAATGGAGATGAATCTAATTCGCACGTGGTGCTTGTAAGTCCTTGTCCTCCTGATATGATATGAATGTAATCTTTGAATTTTGTTGTAACTAACCAACACCGTGATTTGTAGCATGCAAGTGCACATTGTCAAACAAATGCCAAGTCTGAAAGTCGGGTATGTAGACCCTCAAGCTATAGCCCAACCAAATTTTAATTACCCTAAACAGTGGACACTAGATGCCAAAGAGCTAGCTGCTGCAAAGACTCTTCGTGAGAAAGAGCGCATCCGTACGGCGAAACTAAAGGAAGAGTCCATTAAGGTTGTGGCATACATTGCTCTGGCTTTCAAAAATCTACAACAACACTCTACTATATGGCTACCATACAACTTTGAGTAAGTTCAACTATATACTTAAAGCTTTGTTCGATATATTTTATTCGATGCAAAAGAGCTTATCTAGTTCTATGATTAAATCCATGCAGCAACCACTGGATTTGTATAGCCGTCGATGTCGGGAGGAGCATGGCATGGGTCTTTGATTCAATAGATAAGGACTCAGCGACATACAAAGACTTCATATCGATTCTCAAGACGTATACATATCGACAATCCTCATTAGCTTATATGCTTGTATACATACTTGTAACGTTCACTTATGGATACTAACAAGTTGTATTTGCTAAAATAATTCGAACAGGGCATTTAGGTTCTATGTCACTCATCATCACGGAAGGCATGATCAAGCTGGCTATAAAAACACTATGTGCGGTAAGTGTAACTTACTTCTTCAGTACTCCGTTACATGGCTAACAAAAGCATTACCTAATATTTTCATATGCAAAACACACAGTGCCCCAAGCAAAGGCCTGGGAGTGTACATTGTGGATACTATATATGTTCTATGATGAGTAACACCAGTGCCGACAGGAGACACCCCTTAAGGGTAAGTTTGAACCTCTTCATCAGTAGTATAAAAACTTCGTACATGGTATGAAATACTAAACCGAAACTTGTTCTCTTGTAGTGGAGAGAAGAGAAAGGAATGAAAAAAGACCCATACAAGGACGACCAACTCTTAGAGCTCGTCGGCGACCTTTGCAACTTCATATTGGACCAGATTGTACACGTCAAAGGCGCCTACCATGACCGAGAGTCTGACTTAGGTAGAAATCCTCAGTACCAACACCTTCGTGAGACTGAAAGGCTAGCTCTAGGACGTTGATAACAATGTGTATGGAATTTGTATATTAAATGATGGATTGTATATATCCTTACGAATTGGACTTGTAATTGTAGTTTATATAACACTATTGTGCTTGTAGTCGTGTTCGAAACGTTGGTCGTGGGGCGTTCGGCAACGCGAACGCTGGACGGAATACGCGGAAACAAACAGTTCTGGTCGAATTTGAATTTATTTTGGCGGGAAAATGTACTGTTGAACCGCCCCTACAAACAGGTATTATAGAGGCGGCTGGCACTACAGTCGCCCCTACAAATCGATTTGTAGGGGCGGTTTGTAATACCAGCCGCCCCTACAAATCGATTTGTAGGGGCGGCTCAATCACCAACCGCCCCTACAAATCGATTTGTAGGGGCGGCCTGGGAACCGCCCCTACAAATGCATGATTTGTAGAGACGGTTCGGTAGGGGGCGGCTGGCCAAACCGCCCCTACAAAGGGTTACCAGCCGCCCCTAAAAATGCTTTTTGTAGTAGTGTGGCAAGCTCACGGCGACGCGTGGATGGACCTAGCGTGCGCGCGGCGGTACCCACGGGCTCAAGGTGGCACGTGGGACACACACACACACACCACTACTGCAGATGTCTGTCACCTTCTTTGGCACTGTTGCTCCACGGTCCACGGCCATCCCCACTCTCGGGTGGTCTTTGACTGCTGATGATGGCGGCGGCGGAAATCGACACCTTCGGCCTCGTCATTGTTGCTCCATGGTCCAAGAACAAACCTGCTGGTATCCCCGCCGTCGTCCTCCTTGTCACGGCAGAAAAGACGGTACACACCCCAGCAAATGATTACCATCACCGGGAGGGAGACACCGAACAACGATGCTAGTTTTTGGTCTCACGTGGCCATGATGACCATGGTGGGATGCCGGAGTCCTATCCGGCTGGCTCTCGCCATTTGCCCGCCAAGGGCAAGGTTGCCCATAGGTCGACGAGACGATGACTTCCTCCCGCCACAGCCACAGCCAGTAAGGGCATTCTGGCCATCAATTGATCAGGCGGAGAAAACGGCCACGCAGATTGAGATTGTCACACAGTTTGAGGTCCACCGTAATCTTGCAACTGCGAGTTTGATCAATCAATCAAGAACATAGTTTATATATATGAATAAGCTTACCATTTCTGAAACTCTGAACAAAAATATTTGTACAATTATATATACTTTATTATTTTATAGAATAGGGAGGACCTAAATTGGACAAAGCAATGCGATATAGTGTTTACCCATTCCACATTTACCACCTAGTGCGCCAAACACACTACCACAAAATGGAGATTTCATGAGAGGAACAATTTTTCCATGAGAGTGCAAAGCACACTCTCATGAAATAATATTTTCCAAGTGGGTGTAGCACTCGGTTTTAAGAACAAAACCAAATACGCACTATATGTGAGCCCAAGAAGTCAAATCTCACATATAGCTACAAATAAGGGCAATATTAAAAGACAATGCTCAATATATAACGTACTTAGTATAAAGTATATAACCTTAGACAACAAACAGCGGAAAGACAACTCCGATCTTCGGGTGAAGACTCCAATTCCACAGGGACAACTAACTGGTTGATCACAAGCCTAACTCCTCTAGACTAGCAATTTGGTACTCGTCCAGGATTTTTCCAAAGATTTTAAAAGTAAAGCAAGCGTAAGTACATGTCATACTCTACAAATATAACATGGGGTCCGTGAGGCTCAAAAAGGCTGACATTGGTTTAACTGCGATTAGCTTTTAATGAGACATCTTTTAGCAATTGGGTGGCAACAAGTTTATTTATAAGCCCATATAAACACATGGTCAGGTAAACATGAATAATGAATAGCATAAACAGTAATCATTAGTGAGCATCTTCATCATCAGTATCATCAGTGTTCATCATCTATTCCATAAGGGTCCAAGGCCGCTCGTAATCGTGAGCACGGCTGATATACCAGTTTTACATTCTGCACAGGTTGTACACTTTCACTATGAGTCGTGATTTACCCTTTCGCCCGAGGTGATCAGCCTCTTGACCCACTACCAAGAAAGGTCGGCAGGGTTCACTATGAAGTCTTTCAAAGGTTCGTCTAACAAATTAGGGCCGCTAGGTTTTCCCATCAATAAGCATGAACTCCCCTCCAAGGAGTGACTGACAAAAGACCAAGAAACAAAAATGCACTCAACCTGGCAGGCAAAGGTCATACCTGTCGGAGCCCCTCTTGCGCCATAAAGGTAAGCACTAACAAGCTATAAAAGGTCCTCATACTGAGCTAAAGCCAGAGCCATGTAGTCCTCACAGCTGTACTATAAATCCCGGATGTTCACTTACAGATAAGTCCTTAGGAAGAGGAATCTAGAGCACCATAAAAATAGCCCAATGCTCTAGCCCCTTGTTTCATGTTTCTAAAAAGCATCTTTTAGTGTTTATTGCATATTCCATTAGTCAAGTTACAAGATCATGGTTGTAGTTGAGCATTAGCATCATGCTACCCAATGCAATACCCCATAGGTATCAAGGCACAAGGTACAAAGAACTAAAAAATCCTTAGTGGTAATTAAGGTAGACACATGCAGTATGAATTAAATGATTAGAGGTGTATCGGACAACAAGGATGATCCCATGCTATACTTGCCTTAAACTCATATCCTTCTTCTATTGAATTGTAACCTCCAAAAGACTTTTTCTGGAACACCAACTTCTTCTATTTCACAAACGTACTTCTCACCGACTGGACATGATCATAAAGAACCACACAAGCATCCATGCAATCATACACGAAGCAAATAATTGAACTAAATTAGAACAGTACACCAAACAGATGAAACAGCAAGTCAAAAGGTTTTAAAGATGTTGTACACGTTACTATGAACACACAGACGTGAAAAAGCACTCTAATCGGACCTATAACGAAGAAGTTATGAATTAAACAAGATTTCCTTTAATAAAATAATAAATTAAACCCAACCTCGAATTTTAAAAATTAAAAACATATTTAACAGTAGCACGACACCTGCCCGCTCTGCCGCGCTCCCACAACTGCCAAAGGCGGCCCGAACATGGGGACGTGAACCTAAGTAGCTAGCTAGCTAGCTCGTGTACCCCTCTAGTTAATTTGATTTTGCGTGTACCAGATGTAAGATAACAAATCTCCAGCAATAGTTGGTGTTATAGCTGGCTATAGCTATTTTAAACAGTATCAATATTTGTACTGGTCGTGTGAAAGGATCAAATACCGCGACCAAGAGGGAATTGATTGGGCTAATCGAAAATTCTCGCAAAATTTTAAACCTAACACTTAGCTAAACTCACTCACGTGTCTAAAGATGTGTTGTAGTCTAATTGCACAAAAGTATTACATGCTAAGTTCTAACTTCATACTAACACCACAATAATTATAAGAAAGTTTAGCATTCGATGAGATCTACATCTTTCTAGTTTTGATTTTTTATTTGAAGTTATTTAGGAAAAATATTTTAAAAAAAATCCAAACATCTTCAAAATAAAATACACAAAAGTAGAATGTTGTATATCTCATCGAGCACTACAACCTTCTTATAAAAGAAGAATCTTTATGCGACATCATACATGAAAGATATGATTTTCTAAGTGTCTTAATGATCTCAAATGACAAAACTCAATGGTATAAAGCTGTAGGTCTCATCTAGGGCTACAATTTTCATGCACAAAGTACCTTTATCCGACATTATACAAGAAAGATATGATTTTTAAGGCGGCAAGACTTGGTACACGATTAATATGATATTGGAACTTTATTTTATTTGAGCATCTTACTGATCTCAAATGAAAAAACGCAAAAACTAGAAAGTTGTAGGTCTCATCGGGGACCACAATTTTGATATAAAAATCATATTGATCCGAGGTCGTACGAAAAAGATTGGATTTTTCTAAGGTGGAGCCTTTGCCGCTGACATATGAGTCCCATCTATCAATCAGATCCATGTAAGCGTTGAATCAACATGCTACGTAGGAGTAGGTCAGGTACACACTCATATGAAGCTGGATTAAACAGCTGACAAAGTATATATTCTGGATCTTTGGGGACCTAGACGACATCTCTAGACAACTTTGCAGATGACTGATAAATTTTACTCGTCATTTTATATGAGGAATTCAAACTGTTCTTCATAAACAATTCATTGCCTGTAACCACATTTAATTTCACATTTTTATTGTTAAGATAAGACTATATTTTTAATTGTCACAATATAATTGAAAAAGCAATTACATGCATCAGCAAAGAAAAAAACATATATAGAAAAGGAAATAATACAAATTAGCCAAATCAACATGAGCTTTAGCTAGGTGTCCTGTTGCCTGTTGTCTGGTTAGCCGCTAGCCTTTTTCCTTTTTTTTTTAGTGGAGCACTGTCTTTATTTATTCAACCAGGCCAATAGCCTTTTCCTGCGTGTAGCACATCACATTGTTCAGCTGCTTGGGCCAACACAACGAAGCAGTGTATAGAAACAAGCCACAGTGTACAGACGAAGCAGCAGAAAACAGCATCGTAGCAGCGCAGGTCGCGCAATTAATCCCACCTCTCCAAGCCACGAAGCATTGCTACACCGCTTGTATAAAGTAAAACGAGGGGACAGGACAGTAACTCCACAGTTGGCAACGCCTCATGCCCTGATAGGTGTTGAGCGTTCAGTGCTAAGGCTCGTTTGTTGCTTATTATATAACAAAAGAAGGTAATAATTAAGTGTCTGTATGGAATGTATGACAGGCATAGAATGTCTGTAATAATAAATAAAGTAATAATTAAGTGCGTGTTTAGTGTTTCGTGTTTGGTGTGGTTCCAGCTTATGGAACGTATGACCGGCATAGAATGTTGTTAACAAAAAATGAAAGTAATAAAACTCATGGAACGTATGACAAGCATAGAATAGAAAGTAATAATTAAGTTCCTATTTGGTGTGGTTCCGGCTCAAGTAGTGCTTCTGGCATGGAACAGGTGAGGAGGCGTGATCCTGGCATGGAATGGGTGACGAGGAGCCGTTTTGTTGTATGGTAGGCGGACCGGCTCAAGTGTCTATTTGGTGCGGTCTGCACCAAACTGTAGGCAGGAAGAGAATTCTAGCAAGGAGTGTATGGCTGGCATGGAATGTTGCTAATAATGAAATAAATTAATAATTACGTGCCTGTCTGGCGGGGTGGTTCCGGCTCAAGGAGCGCTGCCTGGCATGGAATGGGTAAGGAGTGCTTTCTGGCATGAAATATGTGAGGAGGAGCGCTCCTGCGTCGTGGCATGCAATGGGTGAGCTGGTGGAGTCATTTTCTCGAATGGTAAGTGGACCCACGATTTTGGTTTTCCGTACAAGTTTGGTGCAGACAGGAGCACTTCTGGCATGTAATAGGTGAGGAGGAGCGCTTCTAGCATGGAACGGTTGAGGAGCCAGGTTGACCGAAGATTTGAGGCTTCGGTAGAAGGGTTTTGGCTCTGGTATAGGAGCCACCTGGAACGGAGCCCCTCCAAGCAGCCTCTAAATAAAAGTGAAATAAATTTTTAATTGGATCTTACTTAGGATAGTAGTTGGATATATTGACAAAAAAATTCGGATATTAGGGATAAGTATCCAAATTCGTATTTGATATCTGAGAGAATTTGTGGATATCTAAAAAAATGTCTAAATTGCTATTTGTGGGCTAGTAAAATACCCATACTAGGCAATCCCGTGTTAGGGGCTACCCCACCATCGTGCGCTAAGGGCTGGCAAGCCTGCAACAGGGACTGCCCCTTCAGTGGCCAACGAGTACCAAGGGCTAGTGAGCCGGTGCCAAGAGCCCGCCCCACCTACTAGTCATGTACTGAGCGAGTGCCGTGTGCCTAGGGCCGGCAAGCCCATGTCATGGACCTCCGACCGAGCTGCTGCTAAGCGCAGAGGTTTGGTGTGCCCACGCCACTGATGGCGTGCTGCTGCTGCCGCTCGGAGGTGCTCTATATGCATCAGGAGGGGGAGACCAAGAAAGAGGGGGAAGAGAGGATAAGACAGAGCTCGGGAGACAGAGCGGGGGAGGATAAGCCTACAGAGAGAAATAGGTTCAGGCGTGAGCAAACTTTCTTAAATACGGATAATTTTCACTATGGGTTCTTAACATTTTCACTCAGCGGTGTTTGAATACCTTCTCCTAAACTACCCTGTCACATCGGATGTTTAAACCAAGAGAGGTTTTCCCTACTGATTCTTAACATGTTCACTTGGCGGTGAAAATTCGGATAATTTTCACCGCCGGTTTGTACAACGAACAGGTGGTAAAAATCATCGCCAAAAGTTTTCATAAAACCGGTGGTGAAACTGCCACTGTCAAGAAATACAAAAATCACAATAGAACACCATATTAAACTTTACTACGACTACGATACTACATATTTAACCTGTAATGAGATGTAAAGTTTGCTCAAACACACGACGTACAGCACCTCCTCTTCTCGGCTATGTAGTTTTTTCACAAAAAATGTTGGTACCCCAAATAAAAGTTCAACACTTCTAAGAGAAATATAAAATATTCTGTGAACACTTGTCGAGTCAAAAAAATCGATATGTAACATGTTCCATTCCAAGTAAAATTCGAATATCTCGTCGCAGCCTCTTCTCTTTCGCCGCAGACAACATGACGACGAATAACTTCATGTATTTCTGTAGTATATACAGTTCTAGTAGGTCGTAATATAGTACCATGACTTACTAACTTATAGTAAGTAAGAGAAAACTGTTGACTTACTGAAGAGCACCGAGAAAGGAGTTCATGGCCATGGCCACGCCTAGATGTCGTCGCCGGGACCGGGAGCGACGAGCGGGGCACGGCAGAGCGGGCAGGTGTCGTGACCGCGCAGCCACTCGTTCACGCAGGCGGCGTGGAAGAAGTGCATGCACGCCGGCAGCACCCTGATGGCCTCGCCGTCGGCCAGCTCCGCCAGACACACCCCGCACGAGTCCTCCCCGCAGCCGTCCTCCTTCCTGTACGTGCACACCAGCGGCGGCTCGGCCGCCTGAACCGGCGGCACCTCCACGGCGGCCATCATCGAAGGATCCCTGTCCGCCAAGCCTGCTGCTTGGCTGCTCGGCGGACCCACTCTGTCCCCGCCTCCGGCGACCTGCTCCACCGCGTCGTCCTTCCGGAGGCCACAGCAGAGGATCCTGAGCAGCACGACAACGCCAGTGATGGCAACGAACACTATGGGCATCACATTGTCGTTAGCGTCGCCGGGCTCGCCGGAATTCTGGCTGTAGTACGCCTGGCCGTACGCACTGCCGTGCTGCGAGGACGGCAGGTGGTCCTTGCTTCCACCGGCGGCATTGTTCGTGGTTGTGGCCATGGAATGTTCCATCATCGGTTTTGTAGGTGGCTTATGAGTTGACTGCGAGAACAAGGAGCTAGTCGTCGTCTTTTTGTAGGTGTAGCTGGGGTTGACGGCTGTTGCGAGGATTGTTTCTTTGTGGCCATCGATGGATGGATCCATTGCCATGACATGATGATGATGATGATGATGATGGCGATGGCGTGCGTTACTGCGTACGTCTTCATAGAAGAAATTCCCGGGAAGGATCTGTACGATTTGTCGTCACTATATATAATTCGTTCAAGACAGTACTTGTGTACATATATATTTATCACCACCGTTTTCACTAGAAACCATAGATTCAAGTTTGAACACTTATTTTGGATTTGTTATGAAATGAAATCGTGTGACATGATTACACCTATAAACTATACTGTCATGATTACACCATTGCAAATAATAGGCAAATACGAAAATCTGTACCTGCGATAGATTACATGGCGCTATTACGAGAGATCTCTTGTAGCACAGTTTACAAACCACCAAGACAGTGGTAGACAACTCAAAACAAACCGGAACAATAAGAGAAAGCAGGGGTAGGAGACCCTCATCCACGACACCTAACAAACATATTGAGCTTGTGAAATAAAAAGGCATCGACACTAAAACCATGGTGGCAAAGCATTCACCTGAAAAAGACAAAGAAACTATTAAAACTGGTTTGATTGGTTAGAAATAGTTCAGGGTTCACAATGCAAAATTGTTTAGGAAACTGAGATTGTTGGAGAAGGACAAAATCTAAGGTTTGCTATTCCTTCCGTTAATCTATTAGGTTAGCAAGTAAACTATACTAAACTTCTGGAGATGCCCTTATGAGTTGAAAGGGATATTTGGCAAATTTATTATTTTTATTAAGGAGCTCTTTTAACAAAATGCTGGAGGACATTTTTTCCTTTTTGCTATAATAGCAAAATAGGGAGTTGTTTTACAAAACTCTTGAAGATGCTCTAAAATTGCTTCTTGCAATCAAAATCGATAGGGCATGGTTAGCGCCCAGACGTCTGGCCGCTAGCCCCCGTCCAGACGCCCGCGCCTATCATGCCTGCTGCGCATGCTGCTGCTACCTGCTCCACCTACTGCACGCGCTTGCATATGCCTGCTGCTGCTACATGCCTACCAATGCTGCCCTGCCTCTGGGATGGAACGGGCACGCTCCACGGGAAGGCTTTCGTGAAGTCACAGTGCTTTTGACGTGCACCACCAAGCCAAATAAAGCAGTTTGGCTATTACAGAGACCATGCATATATATCCAGCAAGTATAGGAGTAGTTGGCAGTATGCATGCTGCTGCCGCATGCTCCGCCTGCGGCCTGCTGCACGCACCTGTGCATGTGCCTACTGCTGCGCATGTCTACGTCTGTTGCTGCGCGCCTACGCAAACCTCCTTATGTTACGCATGCTGTTGCGCGCGCCTATGTAAGCCTATTGTCGCTACGCATGTTGGTGCACATGCACGTGGGGACCATCTCCGCCTGCGCTCGTTTCTCGTGCTTGCCAATGAAAACACTTGAAACAGGAAGCCCTTGCTGCAACATACGTTTGAAACATATGAAACATTTGGGACATACTCATGTAATATATGTGTATAGCCACCGCAATATATGCAACATCTTGATAAAACACTTGCAACATACTTATGAAACAGCTGAAACATTTGAAACATACACTTGCAAACTATGTGTATAGCACTATAATATATGCAATATCCAGATGAAACATGCAACATCCTGATAAAATAGCTAAAACATTTGGAAGATACACTTGCAACATTCGTGTATAGCCATTTGCAACATCCAGATGAAACAAATGCAGCATCCAGATGAAACATATGAAATATACAAATGGAACGCATACGCCGGCGCCAAGCTCGATGCCCACGGTCACCCATCACGAGAGCAGCAAATGACACATGCAGATGCGGACACCAGGCTCCTCTCACGAACTCTCAGCGCCGGTCATTCTCCCTTGTCACTGCACATGTACAGGCCCCACACGCCGTATGGCACAACTGCATTTGCATATGCACAACATTGTTAGCACAGAACATGAAGACTAACGCGGGTGGACCTCTTTGCTGTGCTCCTAGCCGAGAATATTATATGCTTTGGATGCTTGCTCACGCGTCTCAGTACTCTACACCCCACATCGAGAAGAGTGGTGACACGCGCTCCCGCGTTTTGACCCACCAAAAGGACACGAGCGGGTCGTGTGACTGCAATACGCGCCCCTATTTTTTTCTTGGTCATCACGCCATGCGGACAGGTTCATCCGTCCGTCCGGACGCCCTCAACCAAGCGTTTCCGAAATCGATATATGGAACAGCTTTCATTCTCAAGCTGAAAATTTCGAATTAACCGTCTGCTAACTTTTTGCCGTGTACATGACCATTTCCTAAATGTACGTATTAAGAGAAATGTGTTGAGCAGCTGGAAGCAGGCATGCATGCATGCACGGAGATGATTACCACCACGGCACCACAGGCCTAGGTGGCGTCGTCGGCGGGAGCGTCGAGCGTGGCGCGGCAGAGCGGGCAGGTGGCGTGCGCGCGCAGCCACTCGCCGATGCAGGCGGCGTGGAAGTTGTGCATGCACGCCGGCAGCACCCTGACGGCCACGCCGTCCTGGAGGTCTGCCAGGCACACCCCGCACGAGCCCTCCCGCCACCCGTCCGCCATCCTGTACGTGCACACCAGCGGTGGCTCGGCCGCCCGCACCGGTGGCACCATCGTCTCCACGTCCGCGCCGGCTACCATCGATGCCGGTGCCCTGTCGATGACGACCCAGCCGCCGCCGGCTTCGCTGCTCTCCAGTTGCTGCGGCTGCTGGCCCACTCTGTCCCCACCACCTCCGGCCGCCTCCTGATCCTCCGGGTCCGTCCGGCAGTCGTAGTAGAGGAACCTGAGCAGCAAGATGATGGCCACGACGGCAACCAACATTATGAGGAACATATTCTGGTTCCCGTGGTGCTCCTGGCCGGAATTCTGGCTGTAGTAGTACAACGCCTGGCGGTACGGACGACCGACCTGCAACTACGACAGGTGGTCCTTTGATTATTATCACCGTGTTCAGTAACCTTATTATGACTGAGTTAAATACTGGATCAAGGTTTCTTTTTTGTAGGGGGCTGGGGTTGACGACAGTTGCGAGGATTGTGTGCCGTTGTGGCCATCGATGTATCCATGGCGGCCATGGGGTGGTGACATCACGATGATGATGGCAATCTGTGTACGAACCATGTATGTACGTCATGATCACTGGATCTATAGCCCGCTATTTAAAACCATGTACCCACGTCATTATTGAAATTCCTGGGAAATGATGCCACCGATGCGTTACTATAATTGGTTAAAGACTGTACTTACACAAACCGTGCAGTCAAGTTTGACCATTACGGCACAATTGCAAACACGTTCACAACTACTACCAATATACAATCTTTATTGTTACTTCTCTGATCTGTCACTGTAAAGCAGTGATAATTAAATAAAGGTTGCCTCGAAGAAAAAAGTATCACACTGTGTTAAAAATAAAAAGGTGACAATCTATTGTCCTACTAATTACTAACATAGTGTTAAAGTAACACTACCAGTACCCAAGATTTTTTCATTAATAACAAGCCGATACAACAATCCAACTAGACCCCTCTTAGAGATAGAGTTTGACGATTACAGTGAGAAAATGGGTGCACGAGGGCTTTGAGTTTCTGAGCTTAAAAACAACGTGGTAGTGGTGCCATCGCACGTACCCTTGTAAGGCCGGTCCCCATGAGAGTTTCATTGCTATTTTATCAGGTGGCATATCAATAAAAATGATGTCATGGAATATGAATTATGAGGTTAATCTCAACTGAGAGTTTCGTGGCGTTGTTTACAAGTCTTTCACATAATATAAATGAAATGAACCATATATAGATAAAACATCTGTCATTTATGCATAGTTTTATTTTGTAGTTTTGTAGGCATTTAATTCACGATCAGGATCCTAGCTGCACTAGTTAGGTGGCTCTAGTAGCACTCATTAGGTCCTGGATTCGACTTCCCGTGGGAGGGACGGCCAGGATGAAGGTTACAAAAAAATTTCTCGTCTGTCTCACGCCAAAGCACAGGTCTAAGGTGAAAAACCGAGCAAGATGACCAGAAAGGGGTGAATGGGAGCCTAATTCAATTTTCTTTCAATTTCGGCCACTACACCAACACGGCCAAATGCAACCAAGCGCTCAAAGAACGGTTTGGTTAGTTAAAAATAGTTCGGGGTTCCCAATGCAAGATTGTTTAGGGAACTATTATAGGACATTGATGGAGAAGGACAAAAATTTATGGTTGCTATTTCTTCTATTAACTCGCTAGATCTATTAGTTTAGCAAGCAAGCTATACTAAACTTCTTCTTTTTTGAAACTAACTATACTAAACTTCTGAAGATGCTCTTACGAGTTGAAGAGGATACCAAACTTTATATTTTTATTAAGAATCTCAATTTTTCTAAAGAAATTGATGGAATTCCTACAAAGCCGAAATCGATATGGAACAGTTTCCGTTCTGAAGGTGGAAATATCGAATGTATGTACCGTCTGCTAAGTTTTGCCGTATACATGACCAATTCCTAAATGTACGTATTAAGAGAAATGATGAGCTGTATAGCCTGGAAGCATGCATGCAAGGAGTTGATTACCACCACGGCACCACAGGCCTCTAGGTGGTGTCGTCGGCGGGAGCGACGAGCGGTGCGCGGCAGAGCGGGCAGGTGGCGTGCGCGCACAGCCACTCACCGACGCAGGCTGCGTGGAAGTAGTGCATGCACGCCGGCAGCACCCTGACGGCGTCGCCGTCGGCGAGGTCCGCCAGGCACACCCCGCACGAGCCCTCCCGCCACCCGTCCGCCTTCCGGTACGTGCACACCAGCGGTGGCTCGGCCGCCCGCACTGGCGGCGCCATCTCCACAGCGGCCGCGCCAGCCACCGTCGATGACGGTGCCCTGTCGACCCAGCCGTCGCCGGCTTCGTTGCTCTGCAGCTGACGCATAGTAGTGTCGTCGTCCCCACCTCCGGTGGCCGCCTCCTGCTCCTCCGTGTCCGTCCGGAGGACTCTGCTGCAAAGGACCCAGATGACGACGGCAAACACTATGGGCGGCACTAACTTATTGCCATCCACGTCGTCCGTCTTGCCGAAATCCTGCTGGCTCGAGTAGTACGTGTGCCGGTACGGACTGCCGTCCTGCGACGATGACAGGTGATTGTGGCTTGCACCACCATATATTGAGCTCGCTGGTTGGTTTTAGCCAGGCTTATTCAATCAGCAACAGTGTTTTTCACTCATAAAAAAACCAGCACCAGCATCAACCAGCGAACACGCTGATTCACTACGGCAGACGCGTGCTTTGCCGAGTGCTGCACTCGGCAAAGAGCTGTCGGCATATCCCTTCACGGCAAAGGCTTCTTTGTCGAGTGCCGCATGTCGGACACTCGTCAAAGGATTTTCCGAGTGCCACGACGGCACTCGGCAAAGATTTACACTCGGCAAAATGAAAATGCGAAAAAACCCAAAAATAATAGCAAAATTTTTCAAAAAAAAAAATCCGAGGGAGGCCGCCACCGGCCGATGCCCGCCCGTCTCCTTCGAAGTCGCTGCATTTTTTGCGCTAAATTCGCGGCTGACGCGGTCGGCAGGATTCGAACTCATGACCTCTCCCTCGCGAGTCTGCTGCTCTACCACTGCACTACAGTGTCTCTTGTGTCTAGATTCCGTTATCTATCCTCATATATTATACTAAATCGAGAGTAAATTGCTTGTTTGATGCCCTAAACGAATTCAAATCAAAAAGTGGTCAACTACAAAGTTTCATAACTTTTCGAGATCTACAATTTTCATTTAGAAAGTTTTTCGATCCGAGGTTTTTTAAAAAATTCGAATTTCAAATTTGAGATTCAAACGTAGTTTTGCATGATAAGATGATTTCAAATCAAAAAGTTGTCAACTACATAGTTTCATAACTTTTGGAGATCTACAATTTTCATTTAGGAAGTTTTTTCATCCGAGGTCTTTTGAAAAATTCAAATTTTCAAATTTTCAAATTCAAACGTCATTTTTGCATGACAAGATGATTTTAAATCAAAATGTTGCCAACTACAAAATTTCATAACTTCTCAAGATCTACAAAGTTTATTTTAGTCATTTGTTTATCCTACATAGTGGTAGTAACATTGTTCACAAATCTTATATATGTCTCTTCTATTTTCATGAAACTAATATGAGAGATATGAGAGATGTAGATTTTATGAACAACGTTATTGTCGTTTTGTCAAATGAAGAAATAACCAAAATAAACTTTGTAGATCTTGAGAAGTTATACAACTTTATAGTTGAAAAGTTTTTCATTTGAATTCATTTAGGGCCTCAAAAATAGCTTTGAAAAACTGATTTGCCGAGGGCCAAAAAAAATGCACACGGCAAAATGCCTCTTTGCCGAGTGCCAAAACAAAGGCACTCGGCAAAATACATCTTTGCCGAGTGCCAGAAAAAGGCACTCGGCAAAGACGCATTTTGCCGTGTGCCGAAAAATAGCACTCGGCAAAATACATCTTTGCCGAGTGCCAGTAATTTGACACTCGGCAAAGACGGCCTTTGCCGAGTGCGGCACTCGGCAAACTGTCTCTTTGCCGAGTGCCCTTGCTTCGACACTCAGCAAAGCGCCGAGCACTCGGCAAAGAGCGCGTCTCCCGTAGTGATTGTTTGTGTTCGTGGCCATGGAATTCTGAGTTGACAACAAGTACGAGACCATGGTTAGACCATGGAGTCATCGTCTCTTTTTGTTGGTGGCTGGGGCTGACGAGAGTTGCGAGGATTGTGTCTTTGTACCCACCGACGGATCCATGGCTAAGGGCAATGGCATCACCCTGACAATGGCAAATCTGTGTATGTACGTCGTTCTCAAAGAAATTTCCGGGAAATGATCTCTCCAATTTGTTAGTATCCGTTGAAGTCAGTACTGACATGCATGGATGTATAGTTGTATACTTGTCACCTACGATCCGTTTTCACTAGAATCCTTGCAGTCAAGTTTGAACACTCATAATAGATTTGTTAATAAGCAAAATCGGGTCAGTAGAGACACCATTGCAAACACATTAATAAATTAATACTTCATCATTTTTAAATTATAAGATGTTTTGGCTTTTCTAGATACATTGCTTCAACTATGTATCTATACAGTGTCTATCTAAGTGCATAGTAAGAACTATGTATCTAGAAAACAAAAACGTCTTAAAATTTGAAATGGAAGGAGTACTAAAATCTTTCCGTTCCAAATTATAAGTCGCTCTGACTTTTTTGGTACATAGATTTTTCAATGTATCTAGACATATGTTATATCTATATACATAGCAAAATTAATGTACCAAAAAAGTTAAGTGACTTATAATTTGGAACAGATGGAATATATCTCATTGTAAATTGATATAAAAATTAAAGAGTACCAGTTCCCTGGAAGAAAGAAGCAAGTGTCGTATTGTTTTAAAAAAGAAGAGAATCTATATGTAACAATCCAATGTTTACAGAGGCAGCCTGTTTAAGATGCGCGCCTCTGAAAATCCATTTTCAGAGGCCGGTATATTTTTTAAGTGTCTTTTAAATTATTGTATCTCCTAAAATTTCTTACAGAGACAGGCAAAAAAAAAAGTACCACCTCTGAAATAAAAATGACCGTTTTTATAGTAGTTTATGTATATTTTGGTTTCCTCTGTTTTAGGTTACATGATGGAGAAGATGGTATTGACCAGAGTTAATTTGGTTAGATACTTCTTGGGACAGAATTAAGAACAAAAAACCAGTTTCTGGGTTCGGTCTCGATTAGATCCATTTGGTTCCTCATATTTGGTTAACTATGCCCACCCCTAGCGCCAGGTCCTCATAGTGATGATGGGCTTGATGGCGGCTGTTAGGTACATCACCTAGCTAGCATATTTGCATTGAATAGCGAGACTGCGAGAAAGGCAATGTAAAGGAGGCGAAGTGCAAAGGTGGCCATGGAGATTAGCAGCGCACGCTTGAGGATGGTCTCATGCGTTGTGCCAATAGAGACGGTGGAAGTAGCTGGTTCTTCGAAGGAGAATGATGGGTCACGGTGAGGCAGGTGCGGCGGAGGGGCATTGGTAGAGGCACATCATTGGATGAGAGGGAAGGGAGACTAAGTTTTATATTTAGGGTTTGTTACATGGGTTTGGGCCTGCGGACCTCTTTAGAGAGCCACCTCTAAAAATAGCCTTATTTTTTAGAGCTTGTTCTCTTAAGAGGCCCACCACTATAAATTGTTTGCCCATTTGCGCACTAGATGATTTCTAGAGGTGGTCCTCCATAAATGATCAATAGACCCACCTCTATAAATGAAATACGGTGTCCCTTGAAATTATTTTTTCAGTATTGTAAGCTACAATATGGGTCTCAACGGCTATAAATGACCATATTGTCGAGTCAAAAGGGAAAGACCAACACATTTGGTTGTATCAACATAAATGGGTGATTTTAAATTAAACATTCATATCAGAAATTACATTGAGATTAGGTAAAGATCTATATTGTTGATTGTTATGGTCATCCACTGGTCCATATTAATCCCAAATATAGATACTAAATTAGGACAAAGCAATATCATTGATTGTTAACAATCTAATGCACAAGGTCACTTCAAAGCTTTTTCTTATATATACAACTAAAAGAAAAGAAGAAATATCTATACTTTTTTTATGATAGTCTAAAGGTCCAGATTATTTGGAAGGCGTCATATCAAATATTGCCTATTATTTATTTATCCATCTAATATCTTAACGTTTTGTCAGAGTGCTATAAAATACATCTTTATAAACTAAAAGGAACAACTAATAAATTTAGTACTATATTAATCATTGAAACAGAAGGTGTCAGGCATCCATGTTTTTTTTTGCGATGAAAGAAGAATTATATTAGATAATAGCTGGGTACATCAACATGTTACAAGCACTTTGGATTACACAAATATCCAGAAATTGGTTTTCATCTAAATTGTACCCACGCTGTGAATAGCTCCAGATCTCAAAACCAAACTTGTACGACGCTTTGCAGTATGGATGACCGTACAGGCAAACACTCGGCAAAAGGCCTGAGAACAGATATGCAACGAACGACAGCCAACATCTTCATCATTCTTTCTGGTGTCTTCCTCCTTTCGGCCCCCGAAGAATGAGGAAGACTGATTTGAAACTTATTCTCCCTACCCCTTCATCGTGACCAGATCTAACCACAATAAAACGAAGAAGAGATCGGAGAAAATTATTTCATGGCGGCAACACCATCTCCGCCTTGACGTCGCCGTTCGGAAATAGAAGTCTCCATGTCGTCAAACCGATGAGGATGTTGATGTCATAGTTGTCGCCCTCATCTTCAATAGATCCGCTATGGAGAAAACGATTCCACCCTACCCTTTTGCCGTCGCCGGAGATGAGGAGAAGGAAATAAATCCTGAAAACCAAGAAACTTGGCATGGATAGATCCTAACCCTAAAGACTCGATCTATTGGGAAAATTTATTACAAACGATGGATCCCGACCTCCGGCGATATGCCGGAGGAGGGAGGGAGGGGGACCAGCGGTGGTGGAGGCGGCGGCGGTGGCGGCAGCGGCGCTCGACTCGAGTCGCGAGACCCAGTTTGGGTCAGGGGTCGCAGAGGTGATGGTCACGTAGGAGTAGGAGGATTTCAGGCATCCAAGTTGTAACAATAAAGATTCATTTTATAGTAGATTGAAAAAATACAAGTACAGGTACAACTTATAATATTGAAATGTATCAAGTACAATATCCTCAATAATATTTGAATCAAAATTCCAATTGAAGTACAAAACGGAAGTGAATTTGAGGGAAAAGAAAGACACCGTTCTCAACAAAACGGGAAAGGAAAGTGACTGATGTACTTAGTTAATTATTTTCATGTCTAAGCAATGGTGGTGTCATGCATTGCCAAACGAGTGACTGATGTAAATTTTGAATACATCGTCTGCAAGCCTTTGCCGTTTACATGAACAATTCTATGTACTACTACTGATACATATGTAGTAAGTGAAAACTGCTGACCAGCTCGAACCATGCATGGAAGGAGCTGGTAGCCACGACAGGCCTGGCTAGGTTGCGCCGCCGGGAGTGACGAGCGGGGCACGGCAGAACGGGCAGGTGTCGTGACCGCGCAGCCACTCGTTGACGCAGGCGGCGTGCAAGTAGCGCATGCACGCCGGCAGCACCCTGACGGCCTCGCCGTCGTGCAGGTCCGCCAGGCACACTCCGCACGAGCCCTCGCGCCACCCGTCCGCCTTCCGGTACGTGCACACCAGCGGCGGCGGCGCCAGCCAACGTCGATGACGGTGACCTGCCGACCCAGCTGCCGCCGGCTTCGTTGCTCTGCAGCTGACGCACAACAGTGCCGTCGTCCCCACCTCCGGCCTCCTGCTCCTCCGTGTCCGTCCGGACACCGCCGGTGCATACAAGCCTGAGTAGCAAGATGACGACGAGGAAGATGGAGAACAGTATGGGCAGTATCTTCAAGTTCCCGTCGTCGTCCGTCTGGCCGGAATCCTGGGTGTAGTACTACGTGTGCCGGTACGGACTGCCGTCCAGCAATAACGACGATGACAGGTGATTATGGTTTCCACCGCGTCCATTGTTTGTGTTTGTAGCCATGGAATTATGAGTTGACTACAACTACAAGACCATGGTTACTCGATGGAGTCCCGTCTTCTTGTAGGTGGGTTGGCTTAATGACAGGCACGAGCACTACGTGAAAAATGGTTTGTAACAATGAAATAATTTTTTGTAGGGGCAGCTGGTGATGGAGCCGTCCCTACAGTGGCGTACTCGGGAGCCTAAAGACCAGCCGCCCCTACAAATAGAACAACAGGGACGGCTGGTGATACGAGCCACCCCTACAAATAGGTTAAATTTATAGGGACGGCTCACTCACTGGCCGCCCCCGATATTACTATTTGTAGGGGCAGCTCAATAAGCAGCCGCCCTTACAAATTGTTGGACAAATAAATACTCGGCTTCACGTTGTCGTTCCAGAGTCTTCTCTCACCCCTCCGTTCTCTTCGCTTTCGCCCTCCCTCGCTCTCCCGACGCCGACAGGGCGATGGCCGCTGGCACGCGCGGCGCTGCAGCTGCGGCCGCCCCCTCCTCTTCCTCTTCCCCCCTCGCATCATCCTGGCCAGCCCCCCACCGCTGGCTCCCCGTGCGAGGAGTCAAGGAGACGGACCGTGCCTGCGCGTCCTTCTCCTCGCGACAAGTCTCTCTCTCCTCGCGACGACTGGGCGAGACCGCCGCCGCCGCCCTTCGCCAGGTGCCAGGTTCCGCCGCGTCCTTCGCCAGAGGTCACCAGGTTCGCCGCCTGCCCCCTTCCTTTCCCTTCGTGCTGGGCGAAATCGATCTCCCAAACCCTCGCTTAGGCTCCCATTTGCGTACTTGCATCCGGATCTGATCTAGTTACAAGTATATAGCATGCTTGCATCCGGATCTGATCTAGTTACAAGTGTATTGTACTTGCATTCGGATCTGATCTAGTTACGGGTGTGGTGCAGTTGCATTCGGATCTGGCGTAAAAGAGTTTGCTAGTCTTTTACGAATTGGTCTGAGCTAACTGGATGCTTGAACTGGGGTGTCAGTTGAAGTTGTTGGTGACTTGGTGTTGTGATTCCAGTGAAGAGCCGTTGGTCTTTCGTCCGGAAGTATACCACCACGCCTATTAGCTTACTGGAATATGATGTTGCAAATTTCAGATGCTTTCAAATCTTTAATCTAAATCTTTGACATGAAGCTTCACGTTAACCTGTATTGATTTGAAATAGTTTATTATATATTCCTAAATTTATCGGCCATATTTTAACAAGTGTGACTTGTGCTTCAAAAGGTTCAGAATAGATGAATAATATAGTGTTTATGTTTGACATCTGACTAACTGAATTTCTGCATTCACTTGCTATGTTTTATCTGTTTGGAACTTCGGGCAAGAAGTATCAAGTGGTGCCAGGTCACCAGCAGGCAGCAGCCTACTCTGGTAAAGAGGCTACGGCTCTCCTGATGCATGTGAGTATGTGACCATACAGGGTGGCTTTCATTGAAGATAGTGTATACATTTTCAATGCATTCTAATGTAAAATCTAGATCATCTTAATTTCTAATTTTTAGTTTGCTTTACTTCCCGTCCACATTAACTTGCGCTATGGTGGCCTTCCTTTCATGTTTTGTGATACTGAAACCAGCAAACTTATGCAAATTATCTAACTTTCTGTTTTTTTGTTCTGTAGGAGATGCACAGATATTTGATAGATCGAGTGAATTCAGTCGTTAATTCAGGCAAGATTCCTGATGTTTCAAAATGTAAGCTTAGGGTCTTCAAGTGGAGCAAGAATACAAGTTTTAGAGATGACCCTTCAATAGTTCAGGTAAAGGTTTTGTTATGAGTGGTTTGATCAGAGCGAGACTACTAGGAAAAGGATCGAGACTACCAGGAGAAGGATCTGATTGTTGAATTCAAAATTTAACTAATAGTCCAATACATCTCTTGAAAGTTTGAAACACTCATGTAAGAAAACTATATTTATCAAGTAACTACCTTTAGCTAGACTATGCTAAATTTCTTCCTTTAGTTGGACTGTGATAAACTTGATGTGATTTCCTTCTCCCCTTTTTTCACACATGTCATGCTCAAAGTATCGTTTTTTGGTAATAGTACAAAACACACTTAATCTCAAATTATTGTGACATTATTCTTTTTTCCGTTGCAACATACGGGCATTATCCTAGTATTTTGGCTTGAAACCTTGGATTGAACATGTCACTGCATAGCAGTTTCTCTTGCTTCTGATTTGCCCCTTTATTTTCTTTGGATTGGCAGAGCGGCAACAAGTTTGTTGTTAAGTGGAGGCTTCCGGGCATAGAAGGTGTACAGATGATATTCGAGCACATCATTGAGAAGCTGTCTAATCACAAGGTATGAAGAACACAAAGTTACCGATTCAGGACAAAAATCAAGAAACAGTGTGGGTTTTAGCTCTTCTGCCGCTGTTATGTAGCAGAACTTTGTGCCGGATTGTGTCAACCAATGTAGTTACATGTTAATCTATGCATTTATGTGCATCCATTGTATACAACGAAAGATAAAAGTATCAACATTTTCCATGACCTGTTTCTCATGGCAGCTACATGAGGCAAAGGCAATATAGATACTTTCCTGAACAAAGACTACTGCCCTACCCGTATTCCTCATGATCTATTCTCCAAGATGCAACTCTTCTCATCTGAAACATTTGATGTGTTATTACTGCAATCTTTGTTTAGTACATAAAGCTTTTCTTACTCTAGAGAAATAGCGCGTGCTTTAGTACACATCCACATCTTGTATTACTCTAGAGAAATAGCTTACTGGAATATGATGTTGCAAGTCACGAATAAATTGTTTTCTTTGTGTGACCTTTTTCTGTACTAAGAATTTGATTTAGCGCTTTCAGTTAGCATGTGTATTCGAATCCAGTGTTCCTTTCAATCAATCATATATTGAAAATAAAAAAAATAATCACTGATGGATTCTCTTTATATGCCAAGCTGCAGCAATTCTGTAGAAATGGCTGATGGTGAGGACATCCAGCCTCTTGTCTGCGACAATGGCACCGGAATGGTCAAGGTCAGTGCTTTCCCCCCCTTAACCTGTACAGCCTCTTGTCTTTCTTATTAGCTAATAAAAATTCTTGGCCAACTGGGTCATGGTCGTCTTATTTGCTATGTGCACAATCAGGTTCTTACCCTGGTTTTATGTAGGAGCAATATTGGCCACCTAGTGATTTTGATCACTTATTGTCTGCAAAACTGAAGGATTTAGCTACCAGTGGGAAATTGTTAAACGTAAATATGATTTTTGTAGCTCTCTACATCATTTTATGCTATGTGATACTACTAGGTGATACCACGTGAGTAAATTCAATTAATGTTATCACCAAAAAAACCTCTTCTTGGGGGAAAGGTCTCCCCCAAGGCACTGCATTAAGGAGAAACCGTAATCAGAGGGTCAAGAAGGCCATGAAGGCTGACTGCCCAGGATGCAACTGTGTATATCTCTGAAAGCAGTTATACAGTGAGGGACCTTTTGTGGAAACCAGGGTTCAAACCCTGGTCCTATGGCACCACAACTGGGTGGCCACTGGCCAACCACCACACTAGTGCATTCTCATGATATCATCTAATGAAGTAGTCCTAGATAAATAAAATCTGTGCATAACACCATCAGAAGCCTAGTTTTCATCCAACTGGAACAACTCATATGCCATATTTGTGAATACAAGTATATGAAGGTTTACCGCATTGTAAGTGCATATGTTTCCCCACTTCATGCAGTAAGAAATGTTGGGGAATGCTTGTTAATTGCCGTGCACTATCTATTGCAGTTAGTTCAAATAATTAGTGGTTGGGGACAGTTGAGATTATCGGTACGGTACTTGGCCTCTACTTGTCTAGTTAATTTATGTTTGTTGTGGCTCTTGCAGGGGTTTGTGCTGGAGGATGCTACAGGCCTGATGAGCCAGTTGAGATTTTCATTGGCATCCTGTCATCAGCCAATCATTTTGCTGAGCGTATGGGTGTGAGGAAGACATGGATGTCTGCTGTCCTCAAGTCACCAAACAGGGTGGCTCGACTTCAATGTAATCCCAAATGCTTAGCTTACTTCATTTGTTTTTCGTCACAGGCCTGATGAGCCAGTTGAGATTTTCATTGGCATCCTGTCGTCAGCACTAAGTAATATGTTCATTGTAGTTGGATCAATACTCATGTTGTAGAGATTTGAGTTTCAGTACAATCGCAGAAGAAGATTAGTCATGATGGAGTTGTGCATGAAAAATATATGTTCTGGTTGAATTTGAATTTTTTTTTTTGCGAAAAATGCACTGTAGGGGCGGTTGGTACTGTAGCCGCCCCTACAAATCGATTTGTAGGGGCGGCTAGTAACATCAGCCGCTCTTACAAATCGATTTGTAGGGGTGGCTACAGTACCAACCGCCTCTACAAATATATTTGTAGGGGCGGCTAGTAACACCAGCCGTCCCTACAAATCGATTTGTAAGGGCGGTCTGAGAACCGCCCCTACAAATACATGATTTGTAGAGACGGTTGGGTAGGGGCGGATGGCCAAACCGCTCCTACAAATGGTCTTCAACCGCCCCTAAAAACCCTTTTTGACGTAGTGGAGGATTGTTTCATCGGAAATTCTCCTACACGGGTGTCCGGCCTATTTTCTTCGTGTCAGACGCTTTTTTAACTGGGCCACAATCAATACAACGTGCCAACGGCCCAACAGTGTTCACCATTCTCTCCCACGCCCCTGCTCATCTCCCTCATGCGGTTTCTTGTCTCCCTGACAATGGCGTGGCTGCTTGTCACCCCGATGTGGCTGCTCGTCGCCCTGACGCCGCTGACCTCCATACTCCCTCACTGCCTGCTTTGCTCCCTCATGGCCCCGCCCACCCGTTCTCGTCCTTGTTCTTTCCTCGCTGCTGCATCCGCTCGCCTTCCTACCTTGCCTCCATGGCGACAAAGTGGATCTAAGTGGACACCTCTATGGTGAGATATTTCTCAGCTATGAAATCCTCCATGGTCTGGGTGTCTCTCGACGACGAACTACACGCGGGGAGGTGTAGCCTCGCTTGTGACAAGCTACTCCATGGTGGCCGGGCTCCTTCATAGGCAAGCGCAATAGGGTCTGCACTCTACAAAGGGTTATGTTGTAGTATGTGATATGTTGCAACAGTAAATCTCAGATGTTACATGTTTTATGGCACTCTACATAAAATTGGATTTTACGGTGTTGCAACAGTCGATTTGAGATGTTGCAACGGTCTATTTGAGATGTTGCAACATGTTTTTCTGGATGTTGCAATAGTCGATTTAAGATGTTGTAACAAAATTTTTTTTGATGTTGCAACTGTCGATTTAAGATGTTGCAACATGTGTTTTTGGATATGAAACAGTCGATTTGAGATGTTGCAACATGCTTTTCTGGATGTTGCAATAGTCGAATTAAGATGTTGCAACATGTTTTTTGGATGTTGCAACTGTCGATTTAAGATGTTGCAACATGTATTTTTTGGATGTGCATCAGTCAATTTGAGATGTTGCAACATGTTTTTTTGAATGTTGCAACAGTTGATTTAAGATATTGTAACATGTTTTTTTGGATGTTGCAATTGTCGATTAAAAATGTTGCAACATGTTTTATGGATGTTGCACGAGGTTTCAGTATATTGCAAACCTGTGTTCTTGAATGTTGCAAGCAATGATTAACATCTGATCCATGTGTCTCTCTTTCCATCTCTCTCCCTCACGTACGGCAAGGTGCGGTGTCTGCAAGCGTTATTAGAAGCGCAACCACCATTACAGTGGTTTACTATTCCATCACATGAGAGAGGAGGGAGCTGGAAGGGTTTGAGCGCTTGGGTGGGATAGGTAGAGTGAAAGCCTCTGGATCCGAAAGGGAATGAGCGCAGTGGAAGCCTCTGGATCCGAAAGGGAAGGAGCGCCGGGGTGGCACGAGTAGAGCAGAAGCGTCCGGATCAATTGTTTATATCCGGACATGCGGGCGCTTGTATTTCCCTTGTTTCATTGTGGCCACCGATGAATCCATATGCATGGCCAAGGGGTGATGACATCACTTGATGGTGATGGTAATCTGCGTACGTACGTCATCAACTAAATTTCCGGGAAATTATCTCTCTGGTGTTTTAATATAATTGGTTAAAGACAACATACTTGCATATATATACTTACGAATCTTCATTAGAAACCGTGCAGTCAAGCTTGACCGGTTACCGCACCATTGTAAACACACTCATAAATTGTAGTACGATTTTTTATTATTAATTGTTACATCTCATTCTAAAGCAGTTGTAAATAAATAGTGGTTTCCTCGAAGAAAAAAGTATCACATTGTGTTAAAGATAAAAAGAAGAGAATATATTGTCCTACTATTTATTACTTAATTGGCAACTACGGAATAAACGGCGCCATGGAAAGAATGGATTGAGTCTGCACCAGGCAGTTATCTGGGCCCGTGACACAGCTTTTGCTCTATGGAATTTGCTAAAACTGATCAAGAACCCGATGGGTGTCCGAGAACTACCAAGATGGAAGCCTCTGGACCCAAGTGTTCTCAAGATAAACACCTACGCCGCATTCTATGCAGAAACAAGCAATGATGCAACTGATTGACCATCATGGAAGCTTTGTGATGGCACAAGGGAAATGGTATGAAAATATTCTGGATGCAGGAGTGGGGGAAGCGCTGGCAAGTCGAGATGCGGTGAAGCTGGCCGCACAGTTTGGCTTCCATAAGATTCATTTGGAAACTGATTGTTTGGAGCTCATTCAGATATATGGGAGAAACGTGAGACGCAGCCATCTATCATTGCACCAATCCTCGCCGGGATAGATGATTTTAGGCGTGCCTCTACGGAGTTTGCTTTTAGGCGTGCCTCTTCTAATAAGGTTGCTTATTTGTTAACCAAACAAGTCACGGATACACTTCGGTCGGAATTGTGGCATGTAACTCCGGCTTGTGTTCGTGACCTGATTATATTTGAGACTCCGAAATGATATGAATAGAGGCAAGTTTATCGCAAAAAAAGAAGAGGTTGCATGGAAGAAAAAAAGTATCACAGTGTACTCAAAATACTAAAAAAGAAAATCTATTGCCCTACTAATTAACAAGAGGAATTTGATACTTATAGTGGTAGCATAGCCGAGACAACAATCCAACTAGACCCCTCTTAGAGATTGAGTTTGATGATTTCAGTAAGAAGATGGGTGTGCCAGGGTTGTGAGTTTCTTAGCTTATATTATACAGCATAGTAGTGGTGCCGTCTCACCTATCTCTTGTAGGCTACTAGTTCCCTCATTCCTATTTAATAAGGTGATACATCAGTAAAAATGACGACGACAGTATATGAGTTTCATCCAAATAAAACCCAACCTGCATGGTTACCAACACACTAGAAACAGTGTGAAACTTCACTGAGAGTGTTTTGTTTCATCCCCACGAGCTGGAAACTAAATGAAACTCTACTGGGAGCATTTAATTTCATAACATCATGAAACACTTCAAGGCATAGGCTTATGAACTATGTATTCATCTTGTTTCATTTTATCACCTACAAGGTACAATTTGGATATAGTGCAATTAAATCTAGTATTAGGAATGGGTATCAAAATTAAATGTGCCATACCCTTTTTGTCTGTCTATCTCTCGCAACATTTGGATCATTGATGCAATGTTATCTGTTTGAAGATTCCTTGGCATTAATTTGTAGTGAGACTTGGCTTTTGGTGTGCTATAAATAGAAGGGTGCAGTGCAGGCATGATACACATCATTATTCAGCATTTTTTTTGGCTCGGTGGGAGAGAGAAAACACCAATACCATAGTATACAATGATTACTATAAAAGTAATGCTACGAGTCTTGGTGTTTTCTTTAGTCTTTACTATGCTTGCCACACATCAAGCTTGGGGAAGAAACAAGGAAAATTCTGAAAAAGGATAAAAATTTCATTAAGCGCCAATGCGAAAACTGCATTGCCGTCGGCCGTAAAGCCCGTACAAACAAACTATGTTGCAATGCTATGAAAAGAGCTGATATGGCCTGCGTCTGTCGTAGCATAACACTAGAAGAGCAGCTCAAAATAAGCGTCGTAAAAGTTGTGGATGTTGCAAAGGTGTGTGGCAACCCGGTGCCACCTGGAAATAAATGTGGAAGTGAGTACCTAACACTAATCTTTTCTTAATTTAAATTACTCTACTATTATGTTGTCTTCATCAAATAATTATTGCCAAGCTAGAAATCTAGAAAAACTATGTTTTGAGCGGCCAATATCTATGTAACCTGGACAATTCCATATAATTTGATTAACTTGTTTTTCAGCTTGGACTGTTCCACTGCAACTACCGGCAATGGTGCATGCGTAAGAGTTCAACAAAGCGAGCAACCAAGGGCGCATCCATAGAGTTCCTACAAAGTAAGCAACCAAAGGAAAATCTTGAGATAAATGAATGAATGTATTCTCTACTCGCTTTTGGAAAATTAATAAAAATTTGGGTCAAAAGAATATGTGTTGTGATTTATTTATATAGCCCTAAGACTACTCTTAATAAACCCCATAAGCCCATGGCTCCAAACGGATCTGAATCCTTACTAAGGTGCAGAGGAGCCAGTCATTGAGTCACATTGGCTTTATCGGCTCCTAGTTCATTTTTATAGTAGAGAAAAAATGACTCTTATTACTAAAGTTTCCTATTGACTATGACAAAAGTGCACAAGATGTTTGATGTAGCCGTCCTGTCATCAAAATTTTGTCTGGGATTAGGGTTCAAGTGAAGAGCTTGGATTTGGTTTTCCAAATCAAGTCAGTTGCAGTGGAATGGTTCAAAAGATCCAACAAATTGGATTTGATATGCCCGACTTAACGGTGCATTCCCCATTCGGAGTCTATTTTCAGGTAATGGAGTCCTCTACTACTGGCCAAATCTTGGAGCCGGATTCACTTGGAGATGAATTCCTCGAGCTGATCAGTAGCATTAGTTATTCTACAAAGTAGTGGTCAGATCCACAGATTGTTATGTGGCTATTGGGAGACATATTTGTTCTTGCGTTTAGCTAGGCTGTATAAATTTCGAGCCAAGGTTTATGGAGCCCTTCCATGGAGCCAACTGTTATGCTAAAATTTGGCCATTCTTCCATTACCCACAGTGACGTAGATAAGTTGAAAAGTACTAAGCCATCGGTGATGTCACCAAGGATTCCCATGCCAACCCAAGGTTTAGAGTTAGTTTATCCATTCTAGCGAAAGCCAATGTAACGTCAAAGCACTTAGATACACTCATATATAGAGTGACTGAGTATGTTATATGTATATACGCTTGTACTCCCTCTCCATTCCAAACTGTAAATATTTCTTGCTTTCTAGGTGCATATATATCTTTTGACTATTGCTATGTAACTAGGTAAACATTATGTCTAAATACATAATAAATTCTATGTATCTAGTAAAGTCCGCAGAACTTACAATTTGGAACAAGGGAAGTAAGTGAGTATACATTTATATCTATCACTACTGAAAACTCGAATACTTCTGTGGGTGTTGCATTTTTCTGTGTGTGTTTCTCTATACACACAGAAAAATTCGTTATTTTTCTGTGCGTTTCAAAAATCCCGACAGAAATATTCGAAAACCCACAGAAAAATTACGTGATTTTTCTGTGCGTGTCAATACACACAAAAAAATTGATATTATTCTGTCGGTTTGTTGAAAACGCACAGAAAAAATACATACACGCACACGAAAATTCTACCGGATAAACTGGCCCCTGCGCCGCTCCGAGCACGCCCCGCCCTTTTCTCTTCCGCAGCGCCCCTCCCCTCCCGGCCCCAGCGCCCCTCCTCTCCGTTCTTCCCCACGGGCGCCCCGGCCCCAGCGCCCCTCCTCCTCTTGCAGCGCCCCTTCTTCTTCCCAGTGAGCGGCCTCCTCTCCCCCCCTTCTTCACCGGCCGGATCCGGCCCTCCCTCTCCAAGATCCGGCCGGTGGTTGCGGTGGTGGTGGTGGTGGTGGCCGGTGGCGGGGCGTGGTGGTGGCGGCGGCCTCCCTCCCCTTCTTCTCCCTGCTTGGCCCCTCCCTCTCCCTTCTTCTTCCCGGCGGGTGCCCCTCCCTCCCCATCTTCACCCCGGCGGATCTGCCCTCCCTCTCCCGGATCCGGCCGGTGGCTGTGGTGGTGGTGGCGGCCCTCCCTCCCCTTCTTCTCCCCCATGGCGCCCTCCCTCTCCCTTCTTCTTCCCGGTGGTGCCCTCCCCTCCCCATCTTCACCCGCCGGATTTGGCCCCTCCTCTCCCGGATCCGACCGGTGGGCTGCAGTGGTGGTGATGGTGGCGGGCGGCGGGCGTGGTGGTGGCGGCCCTCCCCCCCTTCTTCTCCCCATGGCGCCCTCCCTCTCCCTTCTTCTTCCCGGCGGGTGCTCCTCCCTCCCCATCTTCACTGGCCGGATCGGCCCTCCCTCTCCCGGATCTCGCCGGTGGCTCATGGTGGTGGTGGTGGTGGCCGCCCGGGGGTGGTGGTGGTGGCGGCCCTCCTCTCCCGGATCCTGAAGCTGTTCTTGACTCCAACGAGCGCAGACGATTGTCGATTTCCTAGTTGTTGATTTTCTTTACTAGAAGCTGTGGATATTGTTTCTTTGCTCTTGCTTTAGCCGATGGTGTCCTATCTATTTGCATTCTCTAAGCTTTGTAGAATATATTTGAACCGGAGATGCTCGGGTAAGAAGTAAGAAATATACTTGCCCAATACCCATGAATCAAAACATTTTTGTTCGGAATTGTTGCAATCACTTGCTCTTGTAAACCAAATTATGCTGATTGATATTAACTTTTAATCAGATGTATGCCAAGTTGCTAGCTATCTCAGATCTGAGATATTTTTGTCTATTGAACTCCTAAAGTGAAAAATGACTAAACTTGCTAGAGATGGAACACAAAATTAACTAATCTAGGATTGTCTACAAGTAGTCTTGGGCAATGATAGAGCTACGAAAATTTTCTAGTAACTACTTGATAAAGGTGCAATCGGTTTGTTGAGAAGTTGTCCACTTTTTTATTTAGATGACTCTAATCTGCGATGATGTTTTAACTTGTTTGTTTTGTTACCACGGTTGCTTTTCGGGTGAGATGCTATGAAAACAGATGTCTGGAGTGAGATGATATGAAACCCAGATCTCGTGCGTTGCTGTTGCTCTCCCCTTCCCTAACTATGCCTTGTGACTTTTTTTTGTTTTGTACTACTCTTGAGTGGCTGTGATGAATTAAGTTTCCATTAGAGAACTTTCGCACTTTAGCACCTTATGAGCTGGTACTTGGGATATTTTGTTTACATTTCTTTGCTTAACTAGGATGGCTTGTACCAGTACAAGCAACCGATTCTGTGGCGATTCAATTCCCATTGAGAGAGAATTAAATTAATTTTCGGTGAAATTAAGTTGCAGTTGTCATCTTGATAATGGGTAAATCTGAGCCATTTCTCGAGTTCTTTTGCTCTTGTTCTTTTGCTCCGGTGAAATATATGTAGTTCTTGTGCTTTTGTGCTTCGATTGATGCTAAGAGTTAGGACTTGAATGTTTGTTCAGATTGGATCAGTTTGGCTCCTCTTTCTTGTGTGACAATTTGACTGTCGCCACCTATACATGTGTTCATGACCAACTTTGGGTGCTGTCAAGTAGGGTATCGGGGCTTGGGTGCATCGATTAACCTTGTCCATGAGATAAGTATGTATGCAACACCAAAGTTTCTGAAATCTGCATCGATGATGTGGTCTAGCAATGCACTTATAAGGTTTGCCATACTTGATTGTTCAAATAAGAGCTAGAGATTCCTGCTGAGCAGGTTGCAGTTTTGAACATCTTTGTAACCGGTAGAAACAACAGAATATTATGGGTTCAACTTCTAGAAGATTGTTCTTCTCCTCTATTGTTAGTTCAAACTGTTGTTCCCAACTTGAGTTCATTGTTGTGCCATTTCTTCTCCTCTACTGATCACTCTTGTAGTGAACTACTGTAACTCTCTTTTCATTTCTTGAGAATGAAATGTACATCCTATTTAATTAGATGTGTGTCTATGGTAAGAAGAGTCCATGTTTTCTGTGTAATATATATGCACTTGTATGTATACTTATGAGTTGCTACGATGTACCAAATGGGTTTCGAGTATAATCTTATAAGCTGGAATTGTTCTTATGTCATTCTATTGCACTTGTCTGTATCGGATAAGAACTTTTCTGTTGCTTTTGTATTATTCTTATGTCATTCTATTGCTTTTGTACTTTTATCAATGGGATGTCTGTGATTGCTAAATTGGGCTGTTTTTGTGCTTCTAGGGTTTGGAAATGTATGCTGTGTGGATGTGGACTACTTTTAATTATGCCACTAGTAGCTCACTACCTTGTGGTTGTGGATTACTTCTAAATTCTAATGTGGCTGGCTGGTTGTGGACCATATTAACTATGATGCTACTTATGCCATATTTTATTCACCCATGTTCCTGTTATTTGATTCCTAGCTTACACAACTTGTTTATATGTTTGCTACATTCCTCGTTGTTTCTAACGTTGCTGCATTCCTCATTATTCCTGTAGCTTGTGGCCTGGGAGAAGAAAAGAGAGGTCACATTAACAAGGTAGACTTGATCCATATTTACTTAGCTAATTCATTGGATTATAGTATTATACAACTTGTTTCTGTTACATTCATCATATAACAAATATGTTTTGACTTGCAAGGGGCATGTGTGCTACATGTAACAAGGGCAATTGGAAAGAGGAGAGCTCTACAATCAACATCAACAAGGTATGATTTTGCTGCTCCATTGTTGGTTAGGACATGTGTATGGCGTCGCCTCGCCACGCGCCTTAAACGCCTAGTCGACTCGAATTGGTGGGTCGGCGCGCCTCGACTTACCGCCTTAAAAACAGTGATCCAACATATCTATTTCTTTATAATAGTGTAATCCTTGCATGCATGCTGTCTCCTGTTACCTTGCTCACAGCTTGGCTTGTGGTTGGGTTCATAAACTTACTGAAATTTGTGGACTAGTGCCTAAACACTATCTTGAGTTATGGTTCATAAACTTACTGAAATCCTTGCATTCAGTTCAATGTCTATTTGAAATTACTTTTCTCTTTACCTCTGAATATTTTTTCCTATTCACAAGATTACTCTAATTAATGAAAAATGGTCTTTTGCAGGAGGCTTTGGGAATTTCTTAGTTTGAGAACAGATTGTAGATATGTTGATCAGTAGCTGTGCTTTGTTTATATGGTTTCAATAACATTGTGTTTTGTAACTGTATAATGACATTGAAACATTGAGTCCATTGTTATGAACAACAATGATATGTAACAACTTTCATGCTGATTATATGTATCGAGATTGCTGAATGTAACATGTTGATGCATGGCTAAATAATACTATTCATGTATGATGAAATATGATGAGTCATTAGTTATGAGCCGTGCTTGTAGACTTCATTACTATATGGACAATATATATTTTAATACGTTGTTGCTACTGTTTTAAAATAATTTTTTTTGTGTGTTTAATTCTTTTTTTCTGTGTGTTTATTTCTTTTTTTCTGTGTGGATTAACGCACGGAAAAATTAGTTTTAATCTGGGCGAACATAATTTTTCTGTGCGTGTGAGACCCACAGAAAAATTGTTTCTGACGGTGAACCCACAGAAAAAGTCGATTTTTCTGTCATTCTATTTCTGTGGGTTATTTTCTGACGGTACACCGTCAGAAAAATATTTTTCTGACGGTATTCGAATTTTTCCGTGGGTTTTCGCACCCACAGAAAAAATCGAGATTCCAGTAGTGTATGAGTGTGTTTGCGTTTAAAAAAAAAGAAAAACAGAGTAATGTCCTTAAAGAAATAGTTTGAATTTAGAAAGCCGTTATTTAATTATGAACACATAAGAAAGGCAGTCAGTACCAATAATAGGTACACGAAGAGGCCAAGTTAAGCAGGGTGAGCAGACGGAGGACATCACTAGGCCACAGCGGCAGGACCGACGAGCGGGGCACGGCAGAGCGGGCAGGTGTCGTGGCCGCGCAGCCACTCGCCGACGCAGGCGGCGTGGAAGTAGTGCATGCACGCAGGCAGCACCAAGAGGACCTCGCCATCGGCGAGCTCGGCCAGGCACACACCGCACGAGCCCTCACGCCACCCGTCCGCCTTCCTGTACATGCACACCAGCGGTGGTTCGGCCGCCCGCACCGGCGACACCACCTCCACGGCCGCGCCGGCTACCGTCGATGATGGTGCCCTGTCGACCCAGCCTCCAGCTCCCCTGCTCTGCCGCCGCTGACGCACTCTGTTCCCTGGTCCGGGGACGACATCCTCCTCGTCGTTGTCCTTGTGGATCCAGAAGCAGAGCAGCCAGAGCAGCAAGACGACGAGGATGAAGACGGGGAGGCCGATGGCCACTGTCTTCTTGAACTGCTCCTCGTCGTCCGTCTTCTGGCTGGGATTATTGCCGTAGTAGTACATGCTCCCACCGCCATTGTTTTTGTGGTTGGCCATCGAAATGAATGATCGATCACTGGCCGGTTTAGTCGCCTAATGAAAGTAGACTACATGATGAAGGTTTACTGGATGGCGTCGTCTTTTTGTGGGCGGCTGGGGGTTGACGACACTAACGATGATTGTTTCTTTGCTGCCGTCGATGGATCCATCCCCAAGGGCTGACAATGATGGGAAAACTGCTATGTACGTTCTCAAAGAAATTCTATATGATATATATAATGGTTTCTCCTTTTCGTTAGTAGCTACTCCGTGTTTATTTACCACCTTTGTCTTACTAATTAATGACAGAGGATATGACGATGGTTACTTGCATAAAGATTATTTAAGAAAGTTTGCATGAGGTTGATCATTGATCAAGGTCAGGACCATCGTTGGCTTAGGGTTTGATAAGAGACGGGTTAGGAGGTGTCACGCGCCTAAATCAGGGGCCAGCACTGACCCCTGACCCCCTGAGCGCGTGGTAGCCGGGGCGCACGGCCAGGGCCGCAGGCCACCACCGCTCCACCAAATTTCCGACATCCAAGCAATTCAGAGTAAATGAAGGAAATTCAGAAAAAGTAGGAAAATTAATAAAAGATTTGTTTAATAAAATAGATTACAATTTTGTTAGAGAACTAAATAGTTACTTGTAATGAAAGCATTCCAGAGGTATAAGGACATTTTTTTATAAAATTAGGATGCTTGAGAGGCAAGTCTCGTAGGGACTATAAATATAGGGGCATTGTAATCATTCCGATTGAGCAAAGAAATATCTATTCCCCTACTCCTTCTCTCCTCTCTCCTGCGCTGCCGCCCCTTCCCTATCTCTCTCTCTCTCTCGCCCATGCGGCCTGACCCTGCCACACGCCGCCACCCCTGCCCTAGCACACCACCGACACCTCCTCCCCCACGCCCGGCGCAGCAGCGCTGCCGCCCCACGCCGCCACCACTCCACTGCCCTAGGTCGCCCAACCAGCCACCACCGAGCAGGAGCGTGACACCTAGTATCCGTAGACAAATCGATCCTTGCCACATCTTCATGACGACAGACAACCACATGGGATCCAGGAGCAACAACTCTGACCTCTTAGAACTCCGCCAGCTGATCAACAATTTCAGCACCACCATCAGCAGCCAGTTCGAAGGGTATAATAGCATCCTCACCACCACTGACGCACGCCTGGCCGCAGTCGAACAGGAGCGTGCAATCGACAACGTCGCACCAAAATCAGCAGTCAAAACAATCGAATGCGCAGCGACAATCAAGCAGTTGAAGGTAGACACAAAGAACGCCATGGATTTTGTAGGTCATGCCTTCCTAGGCTCCAAGATGAGGGAACCACACTCTTCACAATGGTGCACATCATACAGGAAGTGTGCAACAATTTATTTACCCGCATAACCTCCCAAGCGGCTGTAACATCATCACTTCCTCAACAACGACCAACGCCACCAGCAGCGCCAGCAGAAACAAACACCGTTGCAGCCACAACAGCAACCAGCCCCGCCAACAACAACAAAGATATAGGAACGGCAGCGATTCAAGATAGACATTTCAACCCTGACATATGATGGTTCCACAAACCCAATAGCAAGGATTGGATGACTGGACCTGCTTTTCAGAGGACAGCGTTTCACTATCGGCAATAAAATCACATGTGCCGCCCTACACCTAACGGGTGCAGCAAACAGTTGGTACATCTGTCTCACCAAGGACACACAATTTCTTAATTGGGACCACTTCGTCACTTCCATCAACAAGGACTTCGGGCACCTAATCGACAACAACAAATTTGGGTCCTCCGCAACAGGCAGTGTAGATGAGTACACCACCAACAAATTCGAAATCTATATGTTGCATGCCAGCATATTGAACGAACAACGACAGATCAACTTCTACATCAACGGGTTAAAGGAACCCATAAGATATTCAGTGGCCAAACACATTGCCTAGGAATTAGAAACCTACGTCATGTGGGCGCGAGCGCATGAGCAACAAACGACGCAGTACAACAACCACATGATCAGAACATCAATGCTCCAATAGACAAACAAATGGGCACCAGCAACCTCGAGAAAAGAGCAACATAGGCGCCCTACACTTCTAGCAACACCCCCTACAACGGTCACAACACCACTAACAGCTCATCAACGTCCCAACGACGACCAAAATATCCATGTCTCAAAGGTGCTAGTTGCTTGCCAACCCAAAATGGTGGGAACACCCGCATCAAGCTACTCGAGAGGAACCTCAACTACGAGCCATATCCATAGCCATCATCAACAAAGTAGCGGGATCAAATTGGTACATAGAACAAGGGATGGTCTTTTACAGCAGCCACTACTACTTACCAGCAACATCACCACTATTGCCAGAATTGTTAGAATGCCTCAACACAATAAATCTATGACTACTAGTGGTAGGCTTCCATAATACTACCAAGGCAATCACCACTGCATTCCCAAACAGTATCTTACAAGAGTGAGGCCACAACGCGTCCTATCATCTACATCAATACTTTTATTCAACAACACGGGCTCCCGATTCCTCTCCATTGATGACATCTATATCACCAACAACAACACATCAGGACAACACTGCATCTCACCATCAGAACATGACATGGGCAACATGCATTTTGGCACCTTGGAGAATCAATCAACTCTGCCCCCAAAAAGGCTAACAATAGCCTTATGTGTCCGAACCCCAATGTACACCTCATTATAGCTCCGGTATACAACCTCCATCGACCTCCAAAAACAATGAAGGTAATTCCACTATGATCGAGCACTTTAGAGCAACATGTTAGCTAGAGCAAAAAAACTCGTGGACTGACAACCAGACCAGGCACCTACAACTACTACATTTTCGGTATATCTGCAGCTGCCAATATTGCTTTGAATTCTCTGCCAACAGCAGTACAAGCAACAACACCGCGACATGCCAACGACTTGTCCGCTTACAGGCAATACCATACGACGGAACCTTCCAGTCGACGGCCTCCAGCAGTAGACCATGATTCGGCGCGAGGACGCACCGAGTGGACACGGTGGGGAGATGTCACATGCCTATGTTAGAATCATAGGTGTGTACCTCTCTGTGTGTAACCCGTAGATTCGGGGAAGACCTCATCCTTGTCTTCTCCATAGATGTACCACAGCGGGTAGACGCCGGTGCCGCGGTAGCTCCCTTGGCTCGGTGTAGTCCGTAGTGGTACTGCAGTGGTCCGGTGGTGGCTCTGCAGTGGTGCGACGGCAGTGGTGGGGCACATCCCGTCGCTGGCAGCACGGCCTTTAGATCGGATTAGGGTTTTCTTTGTAGGTGGGTGGCGGCTCCGGTCAACCTCATGACCCGAGCCCAGTTCCCCACTCCTCTATATATATGTGCTGTGCGATAGGAGCCCACCAACCAGTTAGGGTTGGGCTCCTCCGATCAGGGAGCAGAGGCAAGGGCCCAATAGGCCGTTGGGCCTATTGGTGGAGATCAACTAACATTCTCCCCCTTGATCTCATTCCATCTTTCAATTTCATATCATTTACTTTTGTTCATTCCATTACAGATTAGCGCATAGAGCATGTCTCATCGTCCCGGTCCATTGCCGATAGATTTAACACCTACAACACACTACTCTGTTCTGAAATAAATACTAATCTTTGGGCCTTCTTTTGTCTAGGAATTTTAGGCTTCCCTTAAACCTATGCTAGCTACATGTTCTCTGAACATGTTGGGTGGTAAGCCTTTTGTAAGCGGATCCACGAGCATCCGTTCTATACTTATATGCTCAAGACTTATGACTTGATCCCAGACTTTATCTTTCACAACATAATACTCTATGTCAATGTGTTTGGCAGCACCACTTGACTTATGTTGTGAGCATACTGTACTGCCAGATTATAATCGCATTATAACTTTAGTGGTCTATAGATGTCGTCAACCACCTTCAAACCGGGTATGAACTTCTTTACCCAGTTCACCTACCCGTTGCCTCATAACACGCTACAAACCGTCATACATTGTGGACAATGTAGTGACAGTGTGCTTTGAGCTTCTCCATGAAATAGCTCCCCTTTGCGAGATGATAGAAAATCCACGTCTGGATATGTATTCACTCTCGCATAATCAGAATCTAAATATCCCACTATGTGGAATGAATCAGATCTTTTATATGTCATCATGAGGCCTTTCGTTCCTTGCAAATAATGCAAGATTTTCTTTACTAATTTCAGTGTTCTATTCCAGAATTGCTCTGGAATCTGCCAAGTAAAACCCGGTAACAAATGCCAAGTCAGGGCGCGTACATACTTGAGCATGTTGCAAGCTTCCGACAGCTGAAGCTTATGGAACCACTTTCACTTTATCAATTAAGCTCATATTGGTTCCTGGGGCATTGAAAATCCCCATATCTGTCGCCCTTGACTATAGGAGCAGGTGAGGGACTATATTTGTGCATACAGAATTTCTTTAAGATCTTTTCCATGTATGCCTTTTGTGACAGTCCTAATACCCCTTTACTTCTATCTCGGTGAATCTCGATCCCTAGAACGAACGAAGGTTCACCAAGATCTTTCATATCAAATTTTGAGGACAAAACTTCTTTGTCTCCTGTAGTAGACTGACATCACTACTAGCAAGTAAGATATCATCCACTTACAGGACAAGGAAGATAAACTTCCTATTCTTAAACTTTGCATAGACACAATTGTCCTCTACATTTTCTTTAAACCCAAAATTCTTTATTGTCTGATCAAACTTCAAGTACCACTTTCTTGAAGCTTGTTTTAATCCATTAATGGATTTCTTTAGGCGGCATCCCATTCGTTCTTTTCCTTCCATGACAAAACCTTTCGGTTGTGTCATGTACACATTTTCCTCCAAGTCGTCGTTGAGGAATGTCATCTTTACATCCATCTGATGTAATTCTAAATCGTAATGTGCCACTAATGCCATTATGATTCTAAAGGAAATTTTACATGAGACTGGAGAAAATGTCTCATTGTAATCAATCCCTTCTCTTTGCATATAGCCTTTTGCCACAAGTCGCACTTTATATTTCTCTATATTCCCTTGAGAGTCAAGTTTTGTTTTATAGACCCATTTACAGCCTACTATTTTGGCTCCTTTAGGAATTATTTCCAAGTCCCAAACTATATTGGCATTCATTGATTTCATTTCATCTTCCATGGCCTCAAGCCACTTTGATGAATGATTACTTTTCATGGCTTATTCAAATGAGGTGAGATCATCCTCCATTTGAAATTCTTTAGTGTTGTACACTTCATAATCAGCAGGAATAGCTGATTTACTAACTCTTTGAGACCTTCTAGGGGCCTCCACTTTTAGCACATCTTCTGTTTGAGGCTGTTGTTGCTCCCCCTCATGTGTGGCAATAGGTTCTATAGGATCTTGAAGAACATGTTCCTCATTTTCATTCATTGTTGTCATAGGTGGAATAACAACAGGTGCTGGCACCATAGTATCTAGCATTGTTGGTACAGCTACAGCAGGTAGTGAGAAAAATGGCTCATGAATCATTGGAGTGGGCGCTTACACCCGCTTCACTTCAAGTTCAATTTCTCGAGCTACCATGCTCCCCTTCATCAATTCGTCCTCTAGGAAGACAGCGTGTCTCGTTTCCACAAACTTTGTATGTCTCTCTGGATAGTAGAAACGAAAACCTTTTGACTTTTCTTTGTAGCCAATGAAATGGCAACTTACTATTTTTGGAATCTAACTTCCCAATGTTTGGGTTAAATACTTTAGCCTCAGCAGGGCTCCCCCACACACACGCAAGTGGTTTAGTGAGGGTACTCTTTCTGTCCACAACTCATACGGTGTTTTGGGCACCGACTTTCTTGATACTCTATTGAGAATATGAATGGCGGTTTTTAACGTCTCCATCCACAGGCTTAACTGTAAGGTGGAGTAACTTATCATACTGCCCACCATATCCATCAGGGTACGATTGATTCTTTTAGCTACTCTATTCTGCTGAGGTTCGCCCGGTGTAGAATACTGGGCTACTATGCCATTCTTTTAGGGTATGCCGACCGTAGTACTCCCCCACGGTCAGACCTGACTATCTTAATCTTTAATATCTTAAATTTATCCAATACATATTTTCTTTCTATGATTGGATAAATATAGCCATAATGCGAGTAATTATCTGTGAATGTCATGAACGAATCATAACCATCCACACTCTTTACAGGAAAGCTGACCACAGATGTCTGTGTGAATAATCTGTAAAATTTCTACGCTTCGTTTGTCATCTTTCTTTACATATTTTCCTTTTATGCATTCTGAGAGCTCTAATGGAGGAAGAACATCATTCTTAACTTATCTTTCTATTCTCTCCCTCGAAATATGGCCTAAACGATAGTGCCATAATTTCGACGACGCATCGTGAGCTCTCTTATGCCATTCTTTTATCAGAGTAACACTCTGTCACCAGCTGCTTTATCAGCTAGGTAGTATATGTCTTTGAAGAGCCAGTGAACTGACTCTTTATTCTATCGAGGTACTCGGTGACCATGTCACACTCTAGGATTGAGCCCACAATTACAGGTTCAATCATGTTCTTTATCACAGCCAAACATTTCTTGTTTGCAGTGACCCACTTCCTATGCTCCAAAGCCATAGGACATCTTTTAGGATTCAAAATCCCTTTCTTTAGTTGCCCAAGTGGCATCATTCTCTTTTGTCTCCCTCACTGGTGCCACAAACTCAGTGGAACACGGTGAGGTGACTACCCAGTCCATCTTAGACAAGATGAAAACTAGGTCAAAACTTTTCTTATCATATAAATAACACCATTTGCATGCCTTGATTCCAACGTTGGTCAAAATCAAAACATACAACTATTCTTATACACTAATTCTACATCACCGTTGGACAGAAATAGAATTAATGCATAAATCATTAACTTTCACAATTGTTCTTACACACTAATTCTACATCACCGTTGGGCAAAAATAGAATTAATGCATAAATCAATAAAATTATCAACTTTTCTTATATACTAAATCTACATCACCGTTGGGCAGAAGTAGAATTAATGCATAAATCATTAAAATTATGATATTGTTATTAACAACGTTGGTCAGAAAATAACAATATCATAATCATGTCAAATCTTTTTATTCTCCAATTAAATACCACATTGATTCAAAATAACTAGAGAATCAACAACTTTTCTTTGGTTGTGGAAAAACTCTCTTTTTCTTGAATTTTTACCCACATGGAAAATTGCTTTTTCTATTTCCTTAATCCATTAATCAATTTCCAGGAAATAAACCTTTACTGGAAAACCTTTCTTTTTCTCTAGTTAAATATCACATCGGTTCAAAATCACTGGAGAATATACTTTTTATTTAGCAGCGGAAAACGTATACTCAATTTCTTGAATTTTACCCACAGGGATAAATTACTTTTCTATTTTTCTTTTGAGTCAATTTGCATTTTCAATTTACTGAAAAGAAAAAACAGAAAATGTGGGCTCATTCTTCTTCTCTCGGCCCAAAACCAGCAAAAGCCGGCTCGGCCCACCGTTCCGCGCGTGCGCAGGCCGCACCCAGGCCGTAACCTGGGCCTGGGCCGGCAAAGTGCCGCGGCGCGCTCGCGCCCGCCTGGGCCGGCGACAGCCCGATTTGATCTGCGCCGTTGGTTCTGATCGGACGGTCGCACGCGCGGATAGGGAGAACAAAACCCCGCCCGTGGCCGCGCCCTCCAAAACCCTAGTCCATTTCCTTCCTTTGCTCTCTCTCTCTTCTTCGCCGCTCTCTCCTCTCTCTACCTCATCTCTTCTCAGCACAGTGCAACAGCGACCGAGAGCGAGCCAAGCGAGAGCGACGACGGTGGAGCGGCCATGGCGCCGTCGCCGGCCCCCTCGCCGGCGCGCGTGCTCCCCAACGGGTGAGCACGCCGCTGTCGAGCGGCTTGGCCGCGGCGCTTCCTTGGCCGAGCCCAGCGAGGCAGCTCCCCCGGCTCGGCTTCTTTTCCCGCACGACGGCGATGTCGGCAGCGCGGTGCACGGCGAGTTCGTTCTCTTCCCCTTTTCCCCTCTTTGATTTGGATCTGTTTTCCTTTTATCCGAACCATTGAGTGTTGGGGATTAGGGTTTAGATCTAGGATTAGAGTTCGGTATCCGACCCTCCCCTTTTCCCCTTTCTCTGATTTGCTTTTGTGATCTTGCTTTTCTTTTCGGAGTTCTGAATGGATTTAGGGTTAGGGTTCGTGTGTCGACCCCTGTTCTTTTCTCTTCTTCCCCAATCGGATCTAGATCTTGTTTGCTTTTCTTTGTTTGACCGATTGGGGTGGGTCGTATCTTCTTTCTTTTCTTTTCGCTTGTTCACCCGAAAAAGGGGATCTAGGGTTAGGGTTCGATTGAACCCAATTCTTGTTTTCTTTTGGTTTGATTCAAGATCTGCGAGATTATCCCCTTCCCCTCTTCATTTCTTTGATTCTTGTGCTCGGATTTCATCCGATTTGGGTTAGGGTTGGGATAACCCGAGAACATGCGCCGTCGAACGGTGCAGCTTCTTTCCCCCTTCTCTGATCTGAACACGGATCTGTTCTTTCTTGCCGTGTCAGTGCGGCACTTTTCCCGCGCGGTGGCGGTGGTGACCGGGGTTCCAGTAACCTTCGCCACCCCCGGTCCCTTTTCCTTTTCTTTTACCCGGTTAGGGTTAGGGTTACACAGAGGCAACCTAGCTCTGGTACCATTGTTAGAATCATAGGTGTGTACCTCTCTGTGTGTAACCCGTAGATCCGGGGAAGACCTCATCCTTGTCTTCTCCGTACATGTACCACAGCGGGTAGACGCCGGTGCCGCGGTAGCTCCCTTGGCTCGGTGTAGTCCGTAGTGGTACTGCAGTGGTCCGGTGGTGGCTCTGCAGTGGTGCGACGGCGGTGGTGGGGCACATCCCATCGCTGGCAGCACGGCCTTTAGATCAGATTAGGGTTTTCTTTATAGGTGGGTGGCGGCTCCGGTCAACCTCATGACCCGAGCCCAGTTTCCCACTCCTCTATATATATGTGCTGTGCGACAGGGGCCCACCAACCAGTTAGGGTTGGGCTCCCCCGATCAGGGAGCAGAGGCAAGGGCCCAATAGGCCGTTGGGCCTATTGGTGGAGATCAACTAACAGCCTAAATATGGGGCCCAGCATCGAGTCAAACGGGCCAAGAAGGGCCCATGACCCAACCTTGGCCAACCCTAGACCCCCTATGCGCGCGGCAGCCGGGGCTCATGGCTAGGGGACGGGCCACCACCGCTCCACCAAATTCCAAACATCCGAAGCAATTCAGAATAAATGAAGAAAAGTCAGAAAAAGTAGGAAAACTAATTAGAGATTTGTTTAAGAATATAGATTACGATTTTCTTAGAGAAATAAATAGTTACTTGTAATGAAATCAATTCAGATCTATAAGGACTCTTTCTATGAAATTAGGTTGTTTGAGATGCAAATCTCACAGGGACTATAAATATAGGGGCATTGTAACCATTTGGATGAAGTAAAGAAATAATCTATTCCCCGGTCCCTTCTCTCCTCTCTCCTGCGCCGTGACCCCTTCCCTCTCTCTCTCGCTCTCGCGCGCCCAACCCTGGTGCACACCACTGCCCCAGCCCTAGCACACCGCCGCTACCTCCTCCCCCACGTCCGGCACAGCAGCGCCTCCGCCCCACGCCGCCACCGGTCCACCACCTGAGCAGGAGCGTGAAAGGTGGTGAGACTAGGTTCTACTTGAGTCGACGGTATGTTCGTGGATGGAAATAATCGAATGTAACTAGGGGTATGGAGTCCGATTTCAAGACTATAACGTATTCAAACAGATGAGGTAACTGCTGAATGAATTGCTAAGCCGTAACTAGTCCATGTAACCAAGCAACAAGCTATGCATTTCATGGTAACGCATGGGTATATTTATTAGTACAAAATAAAATAGAGAAGGTTAAGTAACATCGAATATTGGAGTACTTATAAACTTGCAACCCTAGTCTTACCTTAGTAGATATGCTAAGTTAATCACAAGGTATTATGTTTCCCAATAGTTTGAAAACTAGTATTCAAGCAGTGGCAATTTTTTTGCCCTCAATAACAGGTGCTCCATATACATCACTGTTGAATGTGCATAAAAATATGTATAGACAGAAGACAAATAATATATTATAACTCTCTAACTATGCAACTATATGCACACATATACACATTCATTCCTGGTGTGCAACTATTGTCAAAAAGAATCCTGGTGTGCAAGGTGCACATGCTGTTAAGGGCACATTTGGTTCCCACCGTGACTTCGCCTAGCCTTTTTGCCTTGCCTAGCTTGCAGATATGAACAACAAAACGCTTGCTAAACCAAGTGAGTAATTTTGGCTCTCTCATACAAGCAAGGGAAGTCTTGCCTGAACAGGTTACAAGATGCACTACACACATGTACACGTAGAGGCCAAGTTAAAGCAGAGTGAGTAGAAGGTCAACACATGGCACCACCGGCAGGTGTGGTGTGCGCGCAGCCACTCGCCGACCCAGGTGGCACGGAAGTAGTGCATGCATGTCGGCAGCACCCTAATAGCCTCGCCGTCGGCTAGGTCCGCCAGGCACACCCCACAGGAGCCCTCTCGCCACCCGTCAGCCCTCCTATACATGCACACTAGCAGTGGGCTGACTGCCTGCACTGGCGCTGATGCCACCTCGACGGCGGTAGCCACCGTCGATGGTACGCCATCCCCGCCTCCGGTTTTGTTCCTCCATGCCAGAAGAGACCGGAGTTGAGCAAATATATACCCACTTCGGGTGTTGTTGCTCGGTAGATACCTTTGCCTCCGCCGACGGTCGGCGTCGGCGTCATGCTCCTGCTCCTCAGTACCCGACTGTAGGTGGGAACAAAGGCACAGCAAGAAAATGATGGCCACAAAGAAGGCGGAGAGCATGGCGACCAGCTTCGGCTCCACCGGGCCATCAGAATCCTCTTGCTGGCCCTGGTCATTGTTGTTGTATGTGACCATGGTGGATCGTCGACTCATCGATCACTGCAGGTTCAATCACAGCTTAACTCACTAGTGATTACAGGGATCAATGTTTTACTCCGTGGTTAGTCGCTTTTTTGTAGGGGCTGGGCGTGGGTTAGCAACAACTACGAGGATTGTTTGTTTGTTGCCATTGGTGGATCCATTGCCATGGGGTAATGATGAGATGACTTGCATCATCATGATGGCAACCCTCTGTGTGTAAGTTGGAATGATCTTTCCCGTTCCTTATCTTAGTACCTATTAAATTCGTTGAAGGACGTACTTACATGCAGTCAAGTTTGGCCGTCAGTTATAGATTTGACACTAGCGACACCGTACCAACATATTGTGCAAACACCTTATTATCACTAACAGGAGTTGTAATCTTTATTGTTGCATACCATTATATTGTAAGTAAAGTGATAAGAATAGGTGCTTCGGGAGAACAGAACAAGTACCATAAGGGGAATCATTGAAAATTCAAGAACGCACCTAATTTCTAACTACAGATATAAAATTTTGCACACGGTTTTGTTCTCCTATCCTTTGCTTTTTTTTAACTCTCCTTTCTGATCACCTAGCATGGCAAAGCTCTTGCCATGTTTTTTTAAAAAACACCTTAGTAGAAACCAATGATGACACATACTAATTACAGTCCATGAGGCAACAGGCAAGGATAATCGGCCGGCCAAATTTGAAGAAGTACTACAATAGATGATTTAGGTAATTACTAGCAAGTGCAAAATGACCAAACTAGATACCTGATACGCCAAATTAGGATTAATCATCAATACCATGTACCTGCAAGTCTGCAATAATGTGCAACTGAAACCTGCTGTAGTTTTGCCTAAGCCTGATGCCGAACGCGACTACGCCAGCAGCCAAAATAAAATAAACGATGAGTCGAGAAAGAACAAGAGGCCAAGGGTGACGACTAGGCACACGTAGCCTGCCCACCGGATTTTGTTTTTCTTAAAAGGTCAGAAGGGGAGTCCCCTACCTATTTTTTGGTATTTTATATATATGGAAAAGAATACAGTATTTACAGTTTACAAGGCTCTCAAAGCCCAAGGGAAAAGGAGAAACAAACATTAAGAAAAATTCTCGCACCTCCTAATGGGGGGGTCCCTAATTTTCTGATTGGCCTTGATACAGAAGGATTGCCTTTGTTAGCAGAACAGAAGGCAACAGCATAGTGCTCGGAAATCAGATGATTTATTCATTCATCATCTGCTATTCTGCTGGGCGTAGTTAGACTATTAGAGAAGTTTGACTTAGACAAAGCTAAAACAAACTATAATTTGAAACACAAGGAGTATACAGTAATATTAAGAGGCCATGGGCGCAGAAGGCTGACAGGAGAGGTAGGTTCCGTCCATCCTCTCTGCAGTCTTCTCCTCCTCATTCATTGTTCACCAGAAGTACAGGCCTCCCCTCTGCAAGTGCAACAACAAAATCATCATCAGAAGAAGCCAAGACAGGCAGGAACCTCATCACCAGCATTCAACAAAAGGGGACATCAGCAAGGCATGTATATACCACCATACCCTTGGCATTGAGTAGCCTCTGCATAGCAGCGATGACGTGCCTGCCATGTGGGTACCTCTTCAGGTTGTCTGCATTGTTCCTGGCCACGTCCAGCAGCAGGCCCACCTGCTGCTCCTCCGCCGTCACCACCATCTTCTGGATGACAAAGTTCGCGTATGGATTGATCATCATGTCCTGCACACATACACATATATTTTGTCAATCATGTTCTCTGTATTTCCTATATAGTAACTAGTAGGAAAATCTGCCACAGGTAACCAACCACGAGATGTTCGAAGTGCTGGCTGCCGGTGTCGCCGAGGATCTCATTTATGATGAGCTGCCGGTCCTCCTGGCTCCCCACCACCAGGCACTTCTCCAACACATTGGACGCAAACTTGTGATAACACATGCTCATCACGCGCCTGTCAAATTTCCTCACTATCATGGACTGAGTGGCCTGGCCTCCATGCTCGAGCAAGTGCTGCACCACGTAGTTTCCGAATGGGTCTGCTGACAGCTTGTTAGCAAACTCGATAATCTCCGCTGTCAGCGTGTGGTAAACCTCGGGGTTGTCACAATGGGCCAGCACTTTCTGGAAACAGCAAGCAGTTGGGAAAAAGAACCGAATCAGATCAGATGATGGTAAGTTGAGTTGAATTAGATGCATGATTGCATACAAAACACTGAAAATACAAATAATCGATGAGCAATCATACCTGAATCACACGGCTTCCGTAGGGATGGATGGATAGTGCCTTGGCCCTTCCACAGAAGCTTCGGAAAATGAATTGGATATGCTTCGGTGGCAGGCACTCTACACATTTCTGAATCACATGGCTCGCGAACTGGTCGCGAACACATTTCAGCAATTTGATTTTGAGCTCTTTGGCTATCACAATCTTCTGATCGTGCCCCCCTACATCCAAAGCCTGAAACAAAGAAAACAATTGGGTAGTAGGATCAGTGATACACTTCCCTGCTTCAAAAATATGTCGTTATTAGTATCAATGCACATGACTAAGCAATACATATTAATATGAACACTAAAAAACAGAGGTCATAAAAAAAAACATGAGTGCATCCTTCCAAGTCACAGAAATACTGTATATGTACATGTACATGGCTATATAGTGAAAATACTTTCTGAATTAGACAATATTGGCTAGCTCACCTTCTGGATGACTCGGCAACCGTACATATCACGGCTTAGGGAAAGCACATGGCCCATCAGACGACTGATGAGCTCACGTTTGCAGGACTGTGGTCCATGCTCTAGAATCTGAAGGCGAAACAAAGATAATGAATTAGTAATTTAATTTCTACAGGCATGCTCAACTTATGTCCTTGTGCATGTGATTCAGAAATTCTAGTAAAAAAGAAACAATGCCACAGCATACATATATAATATATTGGATCGAGTTGGAGAAACTTAAACCTTCTGGACGGCATGATTTCCAAACACATCAATGGCAAGCATACGGACACAAGGCATGATTTCCTCATAAACCATAACGATCTCTTGAGGCGTTGCCACCTCGATCGCCTGCTGTACAAAGCGGCTCCCATTGGCATCAGCACTGCATGCAAAAGTTGATTAAATCTAGGAATTGAAGGTAAATCATATATAGTGCAATATTGGAAGGCTAAAAGTAATTAAATATTTATGCACACCAGGAATCTGCTACTTGGCCCTTGATGTGCATGAGCCTCAAGGAAGGGTTCGTCACCGGAGCCACCATTTGCTCCTGGTGAATAGAAGGGATCGTATTGTTCAATCCACTAGCTCCATAATGCTGGACATGAGAGGAGCCAGCAGAAGGAACTCTTTGTTGTTGAACAACCGTAGTACTGGTATCTGCCTCCACTAGATTGTCCCCATAACTTGACACCTGAGCATCATGAGCACGGTGGGTGTTCTGCTCCTGGACAACCTGCTGGGGGAGGCTCCTAGAAGTGGTCATGTAAGGGACATTGCAAGCATGAAAATATGCCACATGGACCCCAATCAATTGTTCATATATCTTCATGGCATCCTCACTCAACAGTGTAGCTTCTTCATAGTCCTCCTCAACATTTCCTGGGGCACCTAAATTCTTGTCACCAAAGACAGAAGCGGGGGCAGCAATAGGCACAGGGTTTTCGGTAGTTCGCTTCACATTGTTATCCTGCACACACATTCCTTGTGAAGAAGAGGAATGGATGCCTCTAGGAAAAAATGTTGGTAATTGTCTCCTGGCCTGAATATGGAGACACGGTTGCAGTGTTGCAATTGCCTTTGAATCAACCTGACGAGGAAATTAACAACATTGGTTCAGATGTTCAGTACCAGATATAGTGAGAAACTTAATCTTGATGCCCAGAAGAAGTTCCAGCGTGCATACTTGCTATGTATTACCATGAATGCAACCATGCACACCGCACAATGATTCATATCCAGTATAAATCAAAGAAAAATAAGAATCTCCTATAGTACATGAACAGTTCCCATGCTAAAAAAGAGTAAATCCCTGCATCTTATTACCATAATAGAATTATTTCTTCAAAAGCAAAATAATAGGTAAGGTGACCTATTGTCCAACAAAGTATTTTTTTTCAAGGGACAATATCACTATTCGTAAGCACAAAGCGTTATTAGAGTAAATACCTGCGTGTAAACGCTCCATATAGACCACGAAGGTCACCTATTAGGCAACCTTAGAAGAATGAATTGTGATGAATCCACATTGGATTGTGCAAATAGATAACCCCGCTCTCCCCGCCGCTCAACCCCCACCCCTACTTCTATGGTCCATAGGATCTATAGATATTAGATCGATGTGGCCAGTACCCGCAAAAAAAATAGATCGATGTGGGCCGTAGGACAGTTACCGCATCCTCTCTTTGGCCAGATCTAAGATCCCCATCGTAGGAAAACCATAGGTGGTATACTGAACCCAAATCATAAACCACTCTTGCCTTATGTGATTGGATTGCCTCGTCCACTACTTGGTTAGATCTAGAATCTCCACGGGTAGGAAAACTATAGGGGTACATCAAACTTAGATATAAGACCACAAAGGTATCCTTTGAGCTACACCAGGCCTCGATCTTAGATCTTTGATGACCAACAGGGTCTTAGGAACCAACAAGAAAAAAATATCATAGGTCAACACTCATATAAAATGAAATTAAAAATCCTCATCTTCCAAGGCCCCAACTTGCAGAAGGTGGTGTAACATATAGTGATTTACCTTCTGGTGACCTTAAAGGCGCCATGGTGTTAAGCAAAGTAAAAGGAGACCCCATAACGATAGTCCACACTATAGATCTAGTGGGGGAGGCGCAAGCATGGTGCCAAGGAATATTTGGGGAGTATGTGTGTTGTGGCAGCGGAATTGGGGAGATGTGATTCAGGAATGGGAACCAGGCAACTTTATATAGAAAAAGCCTAGTTATGATGGTGCATTGTAGTGGGCCGAGCTTATTCATAATGCTCAGCTTGGGCTAAAGTTTCTTCTAGTTGGGCCTGCCATATACTTAAGCACAGTGTAAACCCAAAACAAATTTTGCCTCTGAAACTAACTGGGCCAGATATTGTAGAATCATTACGCTGATGGTTCAGGGGACATTAGAAAATTTGGGATAATGAGCCAAAGGTCATATATCAATCAATGTTCCATCTCTTCTTTTCGATAAACATCCTCATCAGCGCCCTACAATGTTGACCTCTCGTGATGTGGCAATTCAACCAAGGTTGCGACATCTACTCTCACTCAATTTTCCCAAAATTTCTATTTTGGGAAGAATCCTTTACCCTAGTAGGAAGGAGAATAGTCAACCACCTCCAAATGAGCACATAAATGTACAAGTCTAAAGTGATTGTAGGACCAATGTATGTCTTCTCGGTGTCAACCAAATCCTATGACATCTTAAATGTGTGATGTATGTTTTAATTATGAAAAAGCCCACCAAATAGCTTGCACTAGCATAGGCATGACCTTCTATCGTACATCCTAGTCAACATTTGATTTGGTCAAGTGCCACCTTGTAATCCTTTACTTGCTACGATTTTCCAAATTTGCCGCGTGTTTTGTAGCAAGCAAAAAGCTTGTTTTGCTAGGCGATCTGCTTAGCTCATCAAGGATTTCTTTGCCCACTAGGGCCAGCCAAGTAAGCGCTCCTATGAAGGTAATATTTGGTGCAATTACCAAGTCTATGAGTCAAAGGTGGATGGCCACAATGACTTCGACAACACTAAAATTCAACCTCCACTAGTTCCACTGGTCCCCTAGTTGGATCAAGTTACCATGGTGAGCTTCGTCAATAGGATTGTAGTACTTGTGCGTTGAATGATGGTCTAAGATACTATGGTTAAGCTTCTCTGCGTGGGATTGACAAAATACTAGCGATGCCAAAAATGAACTCTTTGGCACGTCAAGATAGTCTACATCATGTGGTGCTAGTGGCCTCTATGTTCTACAAGCTTGGAACTACAATTACCAACGGAAGTGAGAACGATAAAGAATGTGATGTGGTTCATTAAAGTAGACATTGAGTGGAGGATTCGATTGAGCTCCTCCAAACGTGATCTAGTGATCAACAACTAAGTTGTCGTCCTTACCACTAGAATTGAAAAAACCTCTACCAACATGGAGGTACTACCATATGAGTCACTTGGCAAGGCGTCGGGGGAGGAAAAAAAGCATCAACGAGGAAACCAAATAAGTACACTAAAGCATGCTCTGCTTTGCTATGCAAGGATATGGTAATCTTGATTTGCAGGGCAAGCTGAGTAACGGTTCCAAACATAACCTAAGGTATTTTTATAGGGTATTCTTGATGGGTGAAATTTTTCAGTGTTTTGAGATAGCATGAGTTAAACCCAAGGTGTTATCAAATACTCCCTCCGTCCACAAAAGAATACATTTACGTCTCCAACAAGGTTTACTATGAAAAATATTACATAAGTAATTTAATGGTATTTATTTTGTATTTATTTTGTATCGTAAATGTTAGTATATTTTTATTTAACTATGGTCAAACTTCAAATAGTTCTATTCCTGGAAAAGTGAGAATTACATTCTTTTGTAGACAGAGGGAATAGTTCATCATGTATTCAATGAACATCTATATTATGGTAATGTGTTGAATATCAGGGTTTAGGGCTTGTGCCACGTAGAATAGTTCGGATGGCCTATAGTACTATGCTTTGTATCTTTTGACTCTGGTTATGGTAGCATGGATGATATAATGAATGCTCTCTACTCTATGCTGCAACTTGTGCATGACTTGATGTTTCCATGTAGGTAGGGTAGATCTTGCATACAACAACAACATATGAGAGGTGGGAATAGTCATGACCAATTAGTGGTATGAGCGTGAGTAGTGTATAAGAAATTCGGCGCATTAGTTGGAACAAGCAAATGGTCGTGTTTCATTGATTGTCCCCGAGGGTCACCTCCGTCACCACCTCCGCGGTCCTTATCTGATGCTTCCACCACCGAATGCTGCCATCATTTGTTTGACTTCCTCATTGTAGTACCAGCTCACTACACTACTATTGCAACAGTTTTTGGTGGCGTCCATTTTGGCTTTACGGAGGCAGATAAGGAAACTGCCTCCGGCAAAAGCGTCACTGTTAATCATGCTTTTTAGAGGCGGTCAGCTTAAGGCGTCCGCCTTTGTTAGTGAGATTAACAAAGATGGTCATCATAGTTCGGCCGTCTCTGTTAATATATTAACAGCGCCCACCTATGTTAATCTATTAATAGAGGCAGTTGTACTAAGACGACCGCCTCCATTAATGTATTAACGAAGGCATCTAGAGAATGAGGGATGGTAGCTGATGAAGATGGAGGCTCCTGTAGACGTTGCACGATAGTGAACAACAAAAGGAATTGCCAGCTAACATTATCTCTTTTGTGGTATTCACATTCGTTGCAGGACCTCAGGAGCAGCATGTCCAGGTAGAAGCCGGACACCACCACTAGCATTGGTGATGCCTTTGTTAGCTCCCTCCTCATCCATGTCGGCACACACGACTCCATCTTTTGTGTAAGATCGATCGACCTTGTTTTGTGTGTTTTCTTAATCATGCCATATTCATTTATTCCTGTAGAACGAGGAGAATGCTCGAGTTCTCCAACATGTTGCTAATCACGGCCTCATCACGAAGCACAGAAAAGAAGCACGCAAAGGCGTCTTGCATCTTGTTTAGGTAGTGGAAGAAACAATCATCATAAGAACGTTGTTGGAATGGTGCCTGTGGATGTGTAGTGATGTCGCCATCGCTGCTTTGTTTGTAAATGAGTTCCACATGCGGGTGACTTAATTACCCATCTATGGAAATAGCTTTTTAGATAAGGAGGACTGCGACTGACTCTACAAAGTCCTGGTTTACATTTTTTAGATAATGGATTCATTGATCTGACCTCTATATCCACGAAGGATATACATAGCCAAAATGATACAAGAGCACATAGACTCACACATCAACAAAGAGGAGAACACAAAACCAAAAAAAGGAAAAAAATACTACAACCTCGGCACATCCCTCCTTTCCGGCATCCTCTCCTGAAATGGTCAGATTCGGCAAGTGGAAATCTTCAAGTCATCGCCGCCCCTAGTGCGCCATCGCTGTGGACCTCCGCTGGTGCCATCTTCATCTGCTTCATGTGAGGTGACGCCACTTGTTGCCGGTTAGCCCACCTTCATCCATCGTCATCTAGTTAGAACTACCTAATCAGACGTGAGCCAATAGGATCCGCTTCCGCTTTGCTAGATTCCAAGGCCTCCGCCGCCCATAGGGCAGCCGCCGTCATTGGGATCATGGCCATCACCTCTGTCGGAGTCCTCTGTCACTACCTCCGAGGATATCCTCTTCCGCCCAAACTCCTAGGCCTCCATTGCCCCTAGGGCTACCGCTGCCGACAGGATCCGCCTCTACCTGGTCCGCCTCCTCCTTGCTGAGATCTTCACCAACACTCAGGCCGGTCTCACCAGATCCAACCTCACGGCCGCTCGATCCAGTGAATGGCGCACCAGGTCGACTATGGGACACCGTAAGATGTCGTGCCACTGTCGCGTGGCCCAGGGGGTGTGAATCCGTCCATAGCAAGCCAGATCCGGCAATGAGATCGTTGGATCGGGATCCCAAAGGCTCTGTGAAAAGGTCGTCGGCTTGGGTGACTCGACGATGGCATCGGGCATAGCCGCATAGGAGAACTGGGTGGCGGAGGGCAACGACGAACACCGCGGGCGACAAAAAATGTCGAGGAAGACCTTGCATCTTGTAAAGGTGGTCTGTTCAACTATCTCAGCAAATCACTTTTGCCCTATGGAAATAGAGATTATAGTTGTGCCTCCCTTTCAGGCTAGTGGTTACCACCACATCGCCATGTTGCCCTGTCATCCACTCTCTACCTCCTTGACCCTGCCCCACCTAACCTCGCCATCATGGTGCCCCCAACCTTAGTTCCCGTCCGCAGTGGTCTTTGGGGGTGGGGTGGGGGAGGGTGGAGCAGACATCAAACCCTTAACTTATTGGCTCCTCTTCATTATAATTTTCTTGGAGCAACATATATGACATAAATTGAATGACCAAGAGATAGCAGGCAAATCGGCTAGAGTAATCGGACAGAGGTGTGCCAACTAACCAGCTGTCAGGTACGGAGAAAAAGAAAAGAACCAATTTCAATTTGATCAAAAGAGAAAACGGTACTCAATAAGGCATATCATCATTAGCAAAGCTGTCTAGCAGAAAAACCTGTATCATGCCATTAATACATTAGCAGATAATCAAGCAGTAGGAAACGTAGATGAAAATATATACAAATCAGCCGGGAAAGTAATTAATAAGTAACAACTAGCGCTAGCAGGAAATAAATGAAATCAAAGCAGATATGGAGTATATATCTAATAGTCTGGCAAAGAATTAAATCAAAGATGACAATAAATATAATAGCTAGTAGCATTACAGCAGTAGGGATATATACACAAAGGAAAGGAATTAATTAAAAATGAAGAGGTATACCTCCAGCGGCTTTGGCTGCTGGCGATCCGCAGAGAAGAGCTCATGGAGCTGGAGGCTGCCACTGTTGCGCCCTGTCTCCTCCGGGAACAGGCAGTAAGAAGGAGCTTCTGCCATTGCGCCTACAGCCGATTGCTCGCGCATAACCTCCTTGTGCTTGTTATCACGTCCAGCACCAGTGGTGCTCCTCCTTGATGAACTTCCTTGGCATGGATCCATGGATCACTTGCCTATATATATATATTTCTTAACTTGTTATAAATAAGAAAATCATGCTTATCTGTTTAATAAACGGAAATACTGCAGGTTGTAACTACAGAGATTGTAACTACATGTACTAGCACCTATATAGTAGATCTAGAGCAGAGAAATTGAAACAACAGTACCAGCGCGCTCTTTATTTATACAGAAGGAGCACAAACCTCTCAGAACAGGAAACAGACCTGAAATTCTTGACAGAAAGAAGAACCGGAACACAGTTGAAAATTGATAGCGCAGCTGTACAGGTACAGTGCCTGCGATGAATCGCAAATAAGAGCATATACATATAAATACACACACATCGAAATATAGATTAACATGATTTGGAGACGACTCACCTCTCGATCTGCTTGAGACTGAGAAAAAGCCTGCTATATCGGAATTTAAGAAGTGAATAGCTAGAACAGAATGGGCTCTAGCTATCCTGGGTACTGCTGATTTATTCTGCTGCTAGCCTGCTACTACTGGTTAATAAAGTTAGAGTAAAGTTCATGGCCGGCCCTCGAACTTATAGGGGTGTGTCGTCCCGGTCCTCGAACTCAGAAAGTATATCATTTCAGTCCTTCAACTTTGTTTGAGTCTCGTATTCATCCAAATGGGTATGGATTCGAGAAACAACCATGAAGTTTACTCTTTGTACTATGGAAAACAATAATAATAATTAAAGCAGTAGCACTATATGACATAATCTGGTAGTTGTGGCTTGGATTTCATCCTCAAAAGAGAGAAATGTCCAAGTAACAAGCACACCATGCGTGACAGATCAGTTACTAGTGGAGGCGACGACCAGAGAAGAGAGCAGAGACCCTGCATGCATGGCTGCAGGTTTTCGTGAGGATTTGGTTGGAAAAGTAGTCACGTAGTAGTAACGGATATGGCTAGTGGCAGAGACCACTGTCAAGGCGGCCTGCCATAGCCACAGTAGGCTACAAGATTTTGGCCGAAATTCACTTATTTCAGTGTTTCCCGACTTGCAAATATAATGTGTGTTACCGTTCAATATTTTATTTTTATATGCGAGTTTTAAAGAACCCAAGAATCAGTTCCAATGTATAATATAGTTGAAAGCAAATTCTTTGTGTAACATGAGCGTCAACAAATTGATTTCTAGTTGCTGATACCCTTGTCATATATTTTGTCTATGAGATTATTACTAGTAGGTCCCACCACTTGTGTACTTTTTTTGTCATATTTTTTGTGACTTTACATGGTTGGTATTTGAAAATTATTTGTGGTAACTGATAACTAGAAAATCTAAAATATCAAAAATCTATCAATGATAGAAAAGAATAATAAGCCAAATCTAAAAGGATCCTGGTATCAAAAATATTTTTCTATGATTATTAGCAGTGGCTCTACTTCTACAAGAAATCAAACTTGCAACCCATATAATGTGTGTTCCCTTGTAAAGCATCATGGTAGATGACTTTTTTTAAGATTATATCTACATCTATATCTATATTTGTATCTATCTATATTCGTATATGTATCTGTATCTGTATTTGTATCTGTATCTGTATCTGTATCTGTATCTCTACCTCTATCTCTATCTCTATCTTTATTTATATCTATATCTATAGTATTAAAGAATGTTATTTTTGTTGTTCATCTGTCACCCGCATTCTCCTCCTGGTTCTAGCTATCGGTGAGCCCTGACCTCGCGCCATGTGCCACCGAGAATTAGCGATTGGGATGCAAAAGGATTGGATACGAACCGATATTGTTGATATCATATTTGTTTTCATATTTTTTCCTCGGATTCGGCGTCAGACACGGATAGGTAACAACTACGATTTGTATCAGATATGAATACGAATAATATATATCGAATACGGGATGAGTTCAACATGGATACTGTCAGCTATGAATATTTCTCTGGACATTGAGTAAAATCGACATCCACATATATAAGATGTGCTGCAGTCATTTGACCACTCTATGATTCCTAATTATAACTAGATTATATGTGTAGAAGCAAATTATATCGTTCATATACAAGTCGCATTGTCATGTTTTTTGAAAGTTGAGTTGCATTATTGTCATAGCTTTCATAACTTATGCACACCTAAGCCGATATCTTATGAGTAGTTGAGTACATATACAAAAATCATACAAAAAATAAGAAAAAGAAAATGAGCTGGCACATACAAACTAATTAGACTTGACCAAGCAGGCTGTGGTGTTGTGTGCTTCATGGGCTTGGGCCAACACATCCTGCTAGTCGTGTTGGGCCAGCAGTCAAGTCTCAAGACTAAGCAGCGTGGGAGTATGCTAGTTTTAGTGCCACCTCGATGCCCCACCTAGCGTTACGGGAGCAAGCTTCCTATATGACTATGCGGCCACAACATCAGTATGGGCCTGTTTGGAAGGAAAGAATTCAAAATACAGGAATATAAAAAAAACGTAGGAAAAGGATATGATAAAAAGTTAAAAACTACGGGATTACGAGGCCACAACACCAGCAAAGGGGTGAGCCACAGTCCAAGGGCACGGCCACACTGCTGGGCTACCCTGAGGTTCAAAGGATGGATAATAATATTGTATTATTATGTAAACACATTTGCACATTTATATTTTATTTATGTTTATATTTATATTTTTTATTTATATTATATTTATTTTAAATTTGAATTTGAATTTTTTTTTAAATAGAAACTTTAGTTTATATATATTTAAAAGTTTAAATTTAGATATGGATATTGTTTTTGGATATCATTCAGATATCTGATATCCTGCAGATATTGATGAGATTGTATTTGCATTCATCATCCGTGTAAAGAATTCTAATTTGTATTCGATATGAGAAATCATTCTAATATCTGACAAAAATATTTTAAAAAAAATCTGTATCAGCATGTCAATCCCTTAGGACAGACGGGCGATTGGATAATATTTGTACGGTTTGCATCCCTAGTCGCCCGAAGTGCCAAAGCGAGAGAAGCATCATTCCAAGACACGGCAATTAAATATAATGGGGAGCTTATTCCTAAGCTGTCCTTTTCCTGATTTTGGGAGTACATACCTAATAATATTATCATTTTTAGGAACATTGGTGTTGTTATACTATCTACTCGGCGTCTTTATTAAGCAAAAAGGCCCAACCAAGATGAAGTGGGCCAGGGGAGCTATACAGGAGGCCCAAATTGGATAGGATACTTCATTTACGTGGTGGACAAGGCATACCAAGGTATACTTAGCAACCAACTCTATCGAACTAGACTTTCTTATAACAAGCTAGGTGTGGCAGAACCTCTCAAGTTATGTTGTGCACTGTCATTGTCTTGGAGACTTCTGATCGACCAGTAGTATGTATGGTGTCCTCGAGGGATCCCGAATCATCAACTTTGTTCAACTGTTGAGGATCATTACAGATAAGCATTGCAGTATTGCAACAGTTGATAGAAATATTTTACATCAGAGTAAATGTGCGGAAGTATTACAAACCATTTATTTAAGTCTTACAAACCATAAGTTTTTTCCTTCTTAGACATAGTAGGGTAGCATGTACTAACATAATATACAACACACAACAAAAGATCATCCTGCCCATGTATGAGAGGTAAAGCACAACACTTACTGCTGGCTATCTTCTTCCACAACAGTCATACAGTATGGGCAAAAACCACTTGCTGCCGAGGTTCACCTGTAGCAGGGGTTAACAAACCTAAGTACTAAATTGTATTCTGCAAGACATCACCGGAAAAAAGAAAAAACTCGAAGAGTATAAAAAGATTTAAAGGGATACAAGATGGTCCATAGCAAGTATCAAAAGTAACTTTGCATAAAAGCTTACTATTGATGATCCTTATTTTCAAGTTTTAGCTCAAATTAAGTCATTATCAGTAATCCAGGTTTGCACTATACTAATTCAAACACTTCATTAAGTCTCACATCTCATGTTCATAAGTGTCCTTGCAATTAATTAAGGGTGTGTTTGGTTGAGCTGTGGCTGTGGGAAAAAGCTGCTGTGGGCTGTGAGCTGTGGGAAAGCTGCTGTGGGTTGTGAGCTGTAGAAAAGCTTAAAGCTGTTTGGTTAAACAAGTATAAAATATATCTTTTATCTTTATCTCTCTTGAAACAACTATGGAAGAGCTTTTTATTCCACCAATTTCGAAAAACAGAAAGTCAAAAACCAAAAGCAGGGTCAAACCAGCTTTCAAAAATGAACTACGGAAAAGCAGCTGCTTCTGGAAAAGCAGCATCAAAAACAGGCCCTTTGGTTGGGCTTTTGGCTTTTGGGGCCAAAAGCCAAAGCCAAAAGCCCAACCAAACGGACCCTAAGTATGATGATGGTGCGAGGATCAAAGGTACTTCTTATCCGGGAAGAGACTGTGATTTAAATCGATTGTAACCAACTGGGTGAATCTAACCACACGATATATGCAGTTCCAAAACCTACATATATCAACCATTCTCTCGCATCCTCCAAAACACCGAGAGCATAGTACTCCACCACCCAGGTTCCGTCCCAGGTGGTGGCCTAGTAGTCGTGTGTACACGGTACCCTCGCCATCTCTCCACTTCCAATATGCGGTTATTATAAAAAAAAAGACCTCGAGTGAGAATATTTTAAGAAAAAAGCTACAACTGCACCGTCCTCTTTTGGTTTATATGTCCTGTGTGCATACGAGGTACCAACACTGGAACAACGAACATGCACCCACTAGTAGAGAAACGACTTTTGATCTAGTTCGAAATTTGGCTTTAGTCCCGGTATTTTTCGCGCCCGGGACTAGAGAAACCTTTAGTCCCGGTTGGTAGCTCCAACCGGGACTAAAAGTCTCTACCCAACGGCTACTGCGGTAGACTTTTGCTGTAGGGAACCTTTAGTTCCGGTTGGAGCTACCAACCGGGACTAAAGGTTAACTTTTACTCCCGGTTCGTCCCTCCAACCGGGAGTAAAAGTCTACTCCCGGCTGGAGGCTCCGTCCGGGACTAGAAAGAGACCTTTAGTCCCGGTTGCTGTCCCCAGCCGAAACTAAAGTTGATCGAGCAGGTGAGGCATCAACAGAGGTAAAGCTAATGGACTATTGCAGCTGGGACTATTGCAAATGGAGCTAAAAAGAAAGCTTCTTAAACGCGACACGACACCAGATGTTGCAACTGTAACAGGCAGTCTTTTGAGCTGACACTGACAGGGTGCACGTTAGCTACTAGAATATACGTAGCCTAGCCTAGCTATTGTGGTTGTTGTTGTGTTTGTGCACGTTAGCTACTAGAATAATGATTGAATACACTGACAGGGTGCACGCAAAATATTGAGTCTGTTCGTTCGGCTGCTGTGCCGGTGGGGGCTCAGCTATAGCCTCAGACCGTCGTCAGACGCATTCACGGTTGCACATGCATGGGTCCGATGCAACTGAACACGACCAAATCAATTAGTCCCGACTGGTATTACGAGCCGAGACTAATGGTAATTATCTACCGGGACTAAAGGTCTTTTAGTCCCGGGCGTTTACAGGAGCCGGGACTAAAGGTCTCCAACCGATTGAGCTCTGTCGATGGGCCGGCTCGACCTGAAGCCCACACAAAGGAGAGAGCATATATCAGAATGGAGCGGCCCAGTACGCAATATGCTGGAATTGTTGGCCAATCCCACCTATTAGCACCACCTCGCTTGCTCAGAAGAGTGAAAGATAACTTAAAAGCTCAGCTCTGGAGCCATGCACCATGATCTTACTTGAACAGGATCTGTTCTATAGGATCGTACCGCTGCATCCTTGACTAAAGGTCATTCATACTTTAGTTTGCACAAAATGTTCAAACATTATATTATAAACGTGTAGAATACGTATATTCTAGCAGCGTAGAATACGTATTCGAAAACCAAAACGAATCATCAATTGAAAATAGAAACAAAAAAAAGAAAAGAAAAAAAATTGAAAGTCCCAGTAGCAGCGTAGAATGCGAACGAATCATCAATTGAAAATAGAAACAAATAGAAACAAAAAAAAGAAAAAAAAAAGAAAACCTTTAATTCCGGTTGGTAATGCCAACCGGGGCTAAAGAGGCCTCCTAACCCTTTAGTCCCGGACGAGAAACCGAGACTAAAGGAGAGGCCCTTTAGTCCCGAATTCGTACTCCCGATTGGGAAACCGGGACTGAAGGGGTTTCCCAACCGGGAGTATAGCTTGTTTCTCTACTAGTGACCAGCTTTGCCGCGTGTCCACTATATATGTGGAAACCTCAGAATAGTCACCATTCGAGGAATGCCTTGGCTTGGCTATCTCGGTCTTTTGATCAGGTCCAGGACGTTGAGATCATGATCAAGCGTAGTATTAAATTAATTTCATTTGTCCTGAACGTATGGATTAAGTCACCGTACATTGACGAGCACGTATAGAAAGCGCAGTCAGTCAATCTGTACGCACACATGGACAAGTTAATTATGGCGCCGGGTTGCTCATGGATCGCTCACTAGGCGGCAGTATCGTCGGCGGCAGGAGGAGCGAGCGGGGCGCGGCAGAGCGGGCAGGTATCATGCGCGCGCAGCCACTCCCCGACGCAGGCGGCGTGGAAGTAGTGCATGCACACCGGCAGCACCCTGAGGGCGTCGCCGTCGGCCAGCTCAGCCAGGCACACCGCGCACGCTGCCTCCGCCGGCCACCCGTCCGCTCTCAGGTACGTGCAAACCAGCGGGCCCATCGCCCGCACCATCTCCACGGCCACCGCCGGCGGCGCCGGCGGCTGCTGACGTGGCGCTACTACACCGTCCCCGCTTCCGATGCCGACCGTGCGCACACGGCGGCGTTCGGCGTCGCTCGGTGCTCGTCGTCCACTACTGTCGTCGGCGGCGTCGGCCTCCTGCGCGTCCTTGAGGGAGCGGAGACAGAAGTGGAGCAGCTTGGCGAGCAGGGCGATGAGGCCCAGGGTGACCACGGCGGCGGCGGCCACCTTGTAGAACGGCGAGATGTGGTGCGATGGCCGCTGCTGCGTGTTGGAGTACGGGTTGCCGCCAGTGCTGGTGGCCATGGACGGATTGATTCGGCACTCAGGAGTGACGAAACTGCAATCCTGCTGATGAGTTGTGGAATCAAGGAGGGCCAGGCAGTCGTCCTTTTTGTTTGTTTATATAGGGAGCCTGAGCTAGCTAACGGCAAAACGACGACACCGACGTGGCTTGGTGCTGAAGCGAGAAAGCCTGGATCTCTCCGATTCCTAGAATCCCACGATCGTGCCGGCCGGGCGGAGCGATCTTTGTGATCACTAATTAACTGCACACATTTTTACTCCGGACAAATATGTGCTGGAAACCACCGTGCAAACATGAAAACCATTTTTAAAAATGTGTCTTAGTAGTTCCAATATTTTTGAAATTTGATATATCCATAGCGCATACAAATATGTACTTATGTGAAAAAAAAGTTGGGATTCAAACTGAAATTAGAAAAACTTATACAAACAACGATAATTTTTAGATGTTCTATAGATGCATGTTTTTGTCTTTTACTGCATATGTACCTCAAATTTATCATTTTTGTATGAATTTTTCAAAAGATAGTTTGCATCTCAATTTTGCTAGATTTTAGATTTTTTTAACAACCAAAATACATTTTGTGAGTTGATTTCCGTATTTCCACTTAGTATGTGGTTTGTGCCACGTATTTTGCTTTTTTACTCCCTCAGCCTAGAAAGAATGGAAGTCTCATGGAGCAGGTCAAACAATCCTAAATTTGACCAAGCACATACAAAAACTACTAACAATTATGATACATAACAAGTATCACTAAATTAAACAAGACAAATATTTTCATAGTATAAACATATTTGAAAGTATAAATATTGACAATATTTTTTATAAATCTAATTAAACATGGTTTTATTGACTCCTCGAAAAATGATATTTCTATTTTTTAGAATGGAGGGGTACCCTGTTCATTGTTAGGGCTACCAGTCTGTTCTATTGTGTCTTGTTTTTTCCAAACAAAAAAAAATATTACAATTACAATGTGTACGCGGATGGATATATATGATGTTGAGTGCTGGTATCTTCGTCGTATATCAGAGTTTTCCATTTGAAGTTTAATTATTCCTTTTCTTTGTCTTTTCCACAACCGGGATTCCCTCTATTTGCTTTGACAAACAGTCAATTTAACACGTCCTTAGTGGTGATGATCAACTGCTGACTTCATTGACGACCTAGCTAGTGGTAATAATAGTTTAACATGTGTCCCTCTATTGCTCAAGGGGGAAAAGCCTGGATCTCTCCGATCGATTGTACCGGAGCAACCTTAGTGGTAAGAATAATTAACTGCGGACTAGTCCCCCCTCTGTCAACAAAAGAACGCAACTATGATATTCGTGCCTATTAAAATTGTTCAAGTTTAAATAAGTTTACAGTACATATATGGTATTCAAATTTACATGTCCAAATCAGTTTATTATGAAAGTATATTTCATGACGAATATAACAATATTTATTTTGTATCATAAATTGTTGTATTTTTTGTATAAATTTAGTCAAACTTGAAAGTATTTGGTTTCTCAAAATGTGAGAATTGCATTCTTTCGTGGACGGAGGAAGTATTTGGTGACTAGGGTGTTTCGGTACGTGTTCCTCTTGCAATTGTTGTACCTTGTTTCGAATTCCTTTTTTTTTAATCTAGGATTACCATCCGTGCTATTCCGTACGTATTAGTTTTCATCATTATTGCACTAGAAGATTAAGATAGATCTGTAGGTGTAGAAATGTTGGCAGAAGGGTCAACATTGAACTTACTTGGTTGGTCTGCGATGATTTCAATGACCGTGGCAAGGAAATATGAAGTAAGCCGGTAAAATGTCAAATTCGGTCAAATGTTGGAACAATAAACTAAACACTATATTAACAATTTTCTTTATGGGTGGGCTGGGCTGCTCATATACAAACGAAGAATATAATGTCGATCTCACCTTACATTTTTAACAGTTTAGATAGTGCCGCTGAGATCACTCGCATTTACAGAGAACAACTTGCTGATCAATCTCTTGCATTGACCAATGACCATTAGCGTGCTATATCTTTACTGGGAGATAGTTCCAAAATTTGAGCAAATGATAATAGGCCCTCCGTTACAGCACTGCACAGTGATTTATGTGGCTGGCTGAAGAGTGGGAAGCCAGCCGCAGGTGTCCGTCCATGCATGGTGTCCACCCCCAGCGTGAGCCAGACAGCATATATGCAGGCATGCAGCCGGTGCATGGACCATGTCCAGCGCCTCCAAGTGGCTCCTGCAAATTAAGTCAGATGGATGGAGCACGCAACGCAAGGGATCAGATCAGCAGGAGTAGGAGCATCCACGTCCACGGCCAATGTCAGAAAGTTTGTAATCTGCAGCAGAGAGGTCCTGGATCGCAGCAGAGCAGAGGAGCGGATCCAGACCCGACCGAGCAAAGGAAGGACGTCGTGCCTTTGCCGGCCATGCAGGTGTGGCGCGGCCTCAGCACGCGCCTCGGCCTCCGCCAGCCATGTGGGAGATGCTCAGCAGCAACCCAGCAGTGGCGGCAGAGGCACGCACTACTACATAAATGATTTTATAAGCTAATATCTTTTTATTAATCGATGTGGTCATAAAATTCAACCACCTCGATTAATGCATACGATTAACGGAGGCAGTCATTTTTTATTTATCGAGGCGGACTGAAAGTGACCACCTCGGAAAATGAATTACGGAGGCGGTCGTCGTAAGGCAACCGCCCCAAAATGATCTATTTTTTTTTAGGCGGTCGCCTAAAGATGCCCGCCTCCATAAATCTATTTTTCGAGGCGGGCACGATGTAAGGCCCCGCCCGAAAGGCCGAGGCCCAACAGGCCCCGAGATCGACTTTAAGTATAAATACATAGACTTTACGGTTTCACTCTCTCTCTCCCTCATCGACCGCCTCCCTCTCCCACCGAGCGGCCCTCACGCGAGACCGAGCAATCTCCTCTCCGAGACGCTCACCTCCCTCTCCACTCGGCTTCCCTCTCCACTCGACCTCCCTCTCTCTCGGTGGCGCTGGAATCCCCCCATGCGGTGGCGGCGGCGCGCCTCTCCTCCCACCGGCCTCCCTCGTCGCAGAACTAGCAGATCTGGTTGGGGCGCTCGTGTCCTGGCGGGCGAGCTCCTCCCCATGTGGCGTCGAGCTCCCTCCACCATGGCTGCTTTGGCGCTGGTGCGCAGGTCATGGTGGTCGGGTGGCGCATGGGGCAGCGGTGGCATAGGTACGCTGGAGCCGTTCGAGCGGCTTGCTGGTCACACAAGCAAGGAGGACGCGACGGCGGTGGAAGCCGCCAGATCTGGTGGAGGACGGCCAGATCCGGTGGAGGACGGGCGGATCCAGTGAAGGACAGCTTCGTCGGTGGCGGGGGGTTAGTTACGGCTCGCCCCATCTCCCTCTCTCTTCCCCTCTTCATCTCCCTCACTCTTCCCTCTCTCCCCTTTGCAGATCTGTAGCGAGCAAGCACGGCGGCGGCGGACTGGAGTCTGGAGCCGGTACGGACGACTGCGGCTAGCCAGCGGACGGTGACGCATGGACTGCCGGCCTTGGGGATGGCGACAGGGGCTGGAGCAGCGGACGACAATGGCGAGAAAGCACGGACGACTGCGGCGATGACGGCTCCAGAAGCTGGAGCCAGCTCCAGGGCCTGGAGCTTTTTTTATTATTTCAATTGATTTAGGCAGGCGGGCGTCGTACTATGCCCGCCTCTGTTAATCGGACCGCTTCCGTTAATCGATTAACCGAGACGGGCAAAGCAACCGCCTCCGTTGTTCATCGTTAACGGTGACCTGTGATCGAAGGCGAAATGCGGTTGCAATGTCCGTCTCCGTTAATAAAAAACGTCGGTCTCTATTAAGATTTATGTAGTAATGGCGGCCGGGAGAAAGCCTGTGGCCGTCGTCGCCACTGGCGTTCTACTGCTGCGGGCTCTGATGATGTCATCTGGCTGGTGTGCTCCGGGCAGAGCACAACCGAGCCCCGAGCGGAGGCGGCGGAGTTGCTCTGCATCTGCTCCGTGGATTCAATTCAATTTCAAGACAGAGGGACCGGCCGGTTCTTGTCCGGCCTTCTTCCTTGCTACTGCTGGTACGGTGGCGGGTCTTGTCATTGTTTGTACATACACATATACATACAGGTGGAGGCGGCGGGTGCTACTGCTGATGATGACTTTGGTCCATGTATGTCCAAATTCGGTGCTATTGCTGTGCTGTGTTGTTTACCAGCGTTGGAACGAAACATATTTTGTTAGGTTGCGTCAATTTTCCTTGCCGTGGTTCTATGCACTGTATATGTTGTTTCTGTGTGCTGTTACCAACGGGTTAATAGTCTTGGGCCTGTTCGGCTGGCTAGAAAAACGGCTGATGCTGATTTATTATGGGAAAAAAATATTGTTATTTCGCTGAAACGGTACGGCTAATAAGTTCAAGCGGACAGGGCCTGTTTGAGTTTGAGTAATAAAAGAAGAAGACGAGTTGGAAACATTAACTCGCTCACTGACTGATACAGGCACAAGCTCAATTGATGACTGTCTTGTCTTGTGCACCGTTGTACGTATTGTATGTGTATGTGCAACCCTTGGTCGTCCCAGACAGACACAGTTTGGATTCAAGTTCAACTAACGTGCTTTTCTTGTGTTGGTTGAAGCAGCCGACTGCTGACACCGACAGGGAGGGGCTGTCTAACAACGTACAGTCTGACAAGAGATTTCGATCAAGCTAATTAATCACCCACGCATCCCCCTCCCTACCACAGAGCACAGGTCTTGTTCTCCTGCGATGAAGGCCCACCAAACATACTACGCACACAGACCAACTGAGATGGGCCGCGCGCGAGACCAGGATGGGCCGGGCCTTTTCTGCTGCGTCGTCGTGTAACGAATGGAGGGCCACCTCCCCGGTGGTAATCAGCATAAGCATCAGCGAAAGATATAATCACTGGTGGTAATTATAAATAAATAAATAGGGTCTCCAATACAGTTACAGCACAGTGATCCTACTGCTTGAGTTGAGGACCGTCACTGTGCTGACACGCGTTGTGTTACGGGTTACGGCGAGACCTTATTACATATTACGTGATTTTTTGTCAAATTTTGCTCTGGGTTTTAACGTACGCGCGGCGTTGTTTGGAGAACCTGAGATATAGCACCGCGTTGTGTTTTTTAGTATTTAATAGGAAATTAAATACTATTAGCGTGCTATATCTTTACTGGGGGATAGTTCCAATTGATAGCCAATGCCAAGCATAGGTAAACGAGAATTTTTCTTTCTTCATCACAAGATCGGTAGAAATGATGGACAAGCTAACTTAAAGCATATATATCACAAAAGATATGTTAAAGGGATTGTTTGGAGAACCTGAGGTGACTTCCTTTACTCTTGATGAGTCTATAGGAACTTGGAAGCTAAAAAACATTTCGATAAATGCTAATGATGATGTTAGTAAGCTTTTCCAAGCAATAAAAGACATTCCATAAGGAGGTTCGCTTTCTGCTCTATCATCTTAATAGTGTCACATACCATTGATGATAATTTATCTATTTTACAATATGCGGATTATACATTTCTACTACTAGAACATGATCTAAAGCAAGCTCACGTGGCAAATGATTGTTTCACGTCCTTACAATGGTTAATACAAGTTCAATGGAAATCGAGGACTCTTATTTTTGGTCTTGCCTTTCAAAGGTTAAGTATGATTTTGTTCGCTTTGGGTCATTGGTAGCGAAAGATGGAACACATTTCATGTTTCCTAAGATAAATGTGTGAAATGCAACATTGCAGCCCCAACATCCTTGTCTTTATAACATAGCCGGTCCTTCTATTTAATTTGTAATTAGCAGAAATTTTTTATAGGGTGTTTGGTTTTAGGAATCAAACTATTCTGGACGAGATGGTGCATCATGAATTCATTCGTCAAATTTACTGAACCAGGTGATGATGCATCAACCCATTTCATTCCACAAATCAAACAAAAATGTGAGCGATGACAAGATGAACTAATCCATTCCTGAAACTAAACACCCTGTCTGTTCCTCCTCCAAATTCCTCTTGGCGTAGGGATTTCATTGGTTGTACGTTAGTATCATAAGAGCGAAAAAGTTACGACACATTGCTAACATTGAAGTAGAACAAGAGCAAGATTTAATTTATTGAAATTTAAATCCGAATGGGTAATTATTCTCAATAAAATCACTTTGTATTATTTAGCACTAATTCATGAGGGTGTCCCTATAATATAAACAAATGTCCATGCAAATTGAAATCACCTTTAAATATCTAGATTTTTCAATGGTACCAACACCCAGAGGAATAGTGGCAACCAAGCATAATCTTCCTAATAAGCCTTCATGATTTAGCAAAAACATGCTATAGTTTTAAAAGCAAGAATCTATAAAACGAATTTGACATCAAGAGAAATAAAAATATCTGAAGCTAATTTAAAATCTTCCTGTCCTATGTCCAAAAATGCAAGAAATCCCCGCCATGCGCCATTACTCTGCTTCCATGCAAACAAACGAAGCAGAGCAACCAGCACTCTGCTTCGCCTTCCTCCTCCTTTCGTTGCTCTGTTCCTCGCTACGCTTCCAGCGACTGGAGCGGCGCCGCCGGTGCGGCGCGCTGCAGCCGCAGCCGCAGCCAACGCCGTCGCTGCTCCAAGGAGATGGTCCGAGCGCTGCTACGCCCTGACGAGGATCTCCTCGAGCGAGACGGAGAGCTCGAGGTGGTGGCGCACGGACGCCGAGCTAGGTGTTGGCGTGGGCGACGGCGTGGGCGTTGTCTCGGCGCGGCACATCGGGCAGCTGGTGCTCCCGCGCAGCCAGGTGTCGATGCACTCGGCGTGGAAGTAGTGCATGCACTCCGGCAGCACCCGCACGGCCTCGCCGTCGTCGAAGTCCGCCAGGCACACCGGGCACGTCGTCTCCTTCCAGGCCTCCTCCTTGCGGTACCGGGACACGACCGCCGCGGCGACGAGGTGCGTGTGCGACGTCGCGCTCACCTCCACGCTGACGCTCGCCTCCTCCTCGGCGTCGTTGTCCTGCTGGTGCCGCTGCGCGTCGGCCGAGGTCGTGGTGACCACGCCGACGACGCGGCGGTGGTGGTGCTGCCTGCGGCGCCGCCGGTCGGCGTCGTGGCAGCAGTTGACGAGGACGCAGTGGTACAGCAGCAGCACGGCGGCCACGCACAGCGCGCTCACCAGGGCGATGAACGCCGGCGACTTGTACGCGTCGCTGCTCGTCAACCACGACAACGACATGGTGGCGGTGGCGATGGATCTAGGAGAGGCCCTGCAGCTGAGGCAGCGGCGCCATGGCGCATGGTCGATTTGACAGGGCGTGATCGGAGCGCCCCCCCGTGCAGTGCCTTATGAGCGGCAGGGCAAGCGGCCAAGCCTCGCAGCGATGGTTACGAGGGATCTCTCAGCTGTTGTTGTCTTGCCGTCGGATGCCATTGATGGAATCGTCCATGGCCGTGTTCTTGTGCCTTCGTGTCTCCTTGTGCTTGGAACCGAACAGCTCGGTCTTCTTCTACTCATCAGTGGCCAGGCCAACATACTTAAAAGATCGATCGATACATGATCACTGTGTTGGGTCACTAATGACACGACTAGAGAATCAGTACCAAGCTAATACAACTGCTACAGTAACAGCTGTCACGACTAATTGCAGCCCTAAGCACTCTGCTTATTCTCTGACCATAAGTGCAGGTCACGTGGCACGGAGGATGCATCTGGCCGGAGACGAGACGACCCGAGAGGCAGCCAAGGCGACGGACGCTAGAGGTGGCCGGCGAGGACGCTGTCGGGCTTGGGGCAGAAGACGACCTTGATCTCGCCGGGGTCGACGCAGTCCTGGGGCGTGACCTCGACGTCCGTAGCGTTAGTCCTCGTATCAGGGCACAGGTGTTTGAACAGCGCCGCCTGGGTCGCGCCGGCGCCGCACCCTCCCCCTGGCGCCCGTGCCGCAACAGGGCACTCGGCGGCGAGGTCCACGGCGCATCCCAGCGTGGGGCACCGCCGCCCGCGCCGGGCGCCCTCCGGCGGCGGCATCCCGTGCGGCGTCACCACGACGGCCACGTTGAATCCGTCCACCAGGCTCACGCTGTACGCCGCGGCGCCGCCCGGCCCGCCCACGCTCACCTGCGCCACCGTCACCGGCGGCGCGTCGCCCGTCGCGCACCGGAACGGGGCCGGCGGGACCGTGTTGCCGTACGCGTCGACCTCGTCGTCGTCGTCCCCGCCGGCGCACCCCGTCCGCGCCACCACGCGGCCTAACCACGCGCCCGGCGGGAACGCTAGCGTCGCTAGGCCCTCGCCGTTGCCGTCAAGCCGCCCCGCCGGCTCGCCGTCGGCGTCGGTGGGGATCGAGGGCACGCCCGCGTTGGGGGTCACCAGCGGCCAGACTGGGTACGGGCAAAGGTTGTGGAGGGTCAGGTTGGTGGTGGTGGTGGGCACTCCCGGCGACGGCGGCTGACGGGCAGCGACGGCGACAGTGGCGAGAACCAAAGTCATCATCAGCGCTCCTATCGTCTTGGAAGACGGCGACATGATGGCCATGGCTGCTGGTGGAGCTCGATGGAACTGTACGTCGGCGTCGCAGTGACGGATGGTATAAAAGAGGGAGGAGGTGGATCGGGAACGGTGGTGGTTAAGTCGCAGTAAACGCATGCATTTGCATTTCGTCGGCACGCATGGCGCCGCCAACTTTCATCACTCATGCACTTCTTCACTTTGCATTGGCAGGAATTGCATGTGCAAACGACATGACACCGGGCCCACTCGTCAGGGTCTCGGGGACACAGTGGCACAAGGGCTTATTTCAGGCCTCAGAAATCTGCAGAAAGCCTTTCATCTACCACCAGCATGCATGGGCCCATATGTTCACCGTGATGGCTTGTTTGTCTTCTGGGCTTCATTCACGAGCTGCAACAGCCTCTGTAAAAAATGATTAGGCCCATTCGTGACAGGCCAGGCCAGACAGGACACAACGTTGGGGGATGGATATTAAGTGAGGCCGGCCCATTACCTCCCACCAGCGCGCCAGTCACTAAGCCACCCCAGCCCAACAATGTACTAGTAGGCTTGTAGTCACTACAATATAGTGTTTGGGCCATGTTGGGTTTCAACTTTGCAGATGGTACTGGTCGTAGTTGGTTGGGTTCTCTGCGGCAGCGATGAAGCCAGCGGGGGGGCTACCCGTGCTCCAGCCCCCCCTACGGCCATGATTTACATGGAGCCCGGGCTTAGCCCGGGCTACCGCCATGAGGAGGAAGAAGAAGGCAAGGAGGGGCTGGAGGAAGAAGAAGAGGAAGCCAGCCCTGGCTTCGTCGATTCCTGGCTTCGTCGCTGCTCTGCGGTGCACCTGGGTTCAAATTCCTTAACTTCACATGGTACTCGTATTTTTCTGGATTTATTCCAGGATTTAACAACGCTCTGCTTTCCGTGGTAGGCGACGTCACTGTCGACAACGAGTCGTCCATGGTGACTTCGTGAATTTTAAGATCGGCCGACTCAGTCTTTCGAAGGTGCTCATAGGGATAGGGTTTCCGTACGCGTGTTTATAGGATTGAGTGCGCGTGCATGTTGTAGACGTCTATGTTGTATTGTATAATTCTAAAAAAATCCATTGCAATAAGGCAGAACAAGCTAGTTCAAAATAAAAAGAAAGAAAAAAAGAACAACAAGCTTAATTAAACGATTTCTCTGCCATAACATCAAAATTGACAAAAAACAAGCTTAATTAAACGGTTTCTATGAGGTAACATAAAAAATGGTAAATAAGTTTTGGGAACTTGACGTTGTACTGTGTAATTGTCAGGTTCATGAACCCGGGGTCCCCCAATGAAACCGCTTCCCGGCAAAAACTTGGCCCAGCAGATGGCATAACGACAATGCGCGCCTCCCGGGCCGACCCAGATATATAATGACAGGTCGGGACAACGATCCGGTCTCCGATCGGAAGGCCTGGCCAAGATGGGGACACAGTCCGACTCTGACCTCCTTTTTCGACTGGGGATACGCTGGACCTCTGCTCGCGACTCTTTCTCAACCGACACGGTCGGGGCCGACTAGGAACGATCGACCGGGGACGCCCGCTTGGTGTGGGCCCGGGGATCAGGCGGAGCAGATAAGGTAAGGCGCTCAAGTCAACCGCAATACCGAGGCCCGTACCTTGTCATACCCTGCGCACCTGCAGGACGGTGCCACCAGGCCAAGCCAGACGGGCACTATGCAACCTTCCAGGCGTGTTAGAGCACAAACAGTATTGTAGGCGCCGATGTTTACCATACCAGACGAACACGGTAAAGCCTGCCACATGCATCTGGACATAAACAGTATTGTGTGCACAAACAGTATTGATAGCGGTGCCGTACAATTCTTTTTTATGTCGGCTAGGGTAGTCTATGAGTGGGAGTTCCACGGTTTTTCCGTTTACCTTCACTACTAGAAAACAGACCTTTCATCCCGCCTCTATTTTTGCCTTTAGTCCCGGTATTTTTGTGTTCGGGACTAAAGGGACTATTAGTCCCGGTTGTATCCTCAAACAAGGATACAAAGTTCCTGCCCCAAGTGTGTGGCGACGGCAGACAACAATTAGTCCCGGTTATAGCCCAGAGCCGGGACTAAAGATTATCCTTTAGTCCCAGCTGAACCCTCCAACCGGGAATAAATCTTTACTCCCGGCTTGAGGCTCCAGCCGGGACTAAAGGCGGCTCTGGGCTATAACCGGTATAAAATCTTTCTTGATAAAATAATATAGTCGCGCTGGACAAAAAAAAATGGGCAGCCAGGCATTGAACCCACGACCTCATAGCTAAGGTCCAAACCGCAGCGCACTAGCTAGCCATCTGAACTAAGTCACTTTCTAGATAAGAAAGCACCCAAATATTTATTTAATAAGAGAAAAGACCCTTTAATTGATTATATTCTTTTGTTAACTATACTTTGAATTTTTTGGTCCATGTGCTTTCTAGTGCCTGATTGATCTCATAATTTTTATCAGGGTTTCAAATGCCCAGTGTGAAGCCACCACCAAGTTCGAGATTTTTCTGAATTGGTTTGGTAAAATTTTCACTTTAATTGAATTTCCACGCGACTTCACCGATTAATTATACGTTGAACTGAGTCCACCCCGAAAAGATCCGGAATGGTACCAAACTTTGCCAAATGGTCTCTTGTGCCCTAGGAGACAAATATTTGTGGAGGTTGATGCAAAATTATATTATTTTCAATAGGTAATTCACCGTATTTCGTCTCACACGGCACAAAGAAAAATGTAATAATAAAAATAATTATCAGAAAAATCTAAGATCTTGTGTGGGGCCATATTTTGGGTGTAAATGACTGCCAAAAAAATTTCAAGCCATTTCGACAGAGGCGGAGTCGACGTGCTTCACAGAGATATATAGAACCTTTCGTTCAACCCTATCTATACACCTAGGTTCTCTGGGACTCTGAAGTACATTTGCTTCCCAGTGCCAGATTGGTCTCAAACTTTTTCTCAAGACTACAAATGCCCTGTGTGTAGCCACCACCAAGTTTGAGATTTTTCTGAGGTGGTTTGGTAAATTTTTAACTTTAATTGAATTTTTGCCCGAGCTCACCGATTAATTATACAATGATTAATGAAGAACCTAAAGATTTACGTTACAATTATGTGAAAACTAATTTCCTATCGAAAACCAATAAATTTAATAATTTCAATTAAAGTCTACATTTTTGCATTAACGAAAATAGTGAGTATTAGTTGCATGATGTTCAACATTTATAATAAAAAACACAATAGTTTAGGTCACATATTTTTTGTGTGTGCAGTAAATGAAAATAAAGTTTATTACTTTTTCTAAAAAAATTTATGCCTAGTATTGAATTTACTGCACAAATAATAAGACTTAAACATTTAAATACAAAACATATATAAAATAAACTGATCTGCTTAAAAGTTGGCGGGAAATAAAAATGTAGCCCACCTTTAGTCCCGGCTCCTGCCACCAGCTGGGACTAAAGGTGGGCTGCATTTGGCGGCCCACCAAAAAATCCTTTAGTCCCGGCTCCTTCCAACAGCCGAGACTAAAGGTCCCCCTTTAGTCCCGGCTGGTGGCAGGAGCCGGGACTAAAGGTGCTTTAGTCCCGGGCGGTGTATGGAGCCGGGACTAAAGGTCCCTCTCCTATATACCGCCGCCTCCCTTCTCTCTTTCTCATCATCGATCGTCTTTGTCTTCAGCGCGTCCCCAGAGCTCCGCCGTCGCCGATTCACCTCCCCGGCCACCCCCGACGCCGCCTGCTTCCTCACCAGAGGGCACCCTGAGGCTCGCCCACCTCGTCGGAGTAGCCCCGACGCCGCGCCCCTCACCGAGGAGCCCCCGTCCGCCCCCGACGCCGCGCGCGCGCCACGCCGCCGCCGATTTCGCCTTCCCGGCCACCCCCGACGCCGCCTTCCTCACAGGAGGGCACCCCGACGTCCGCCCACCTCACTGGAGTAGCCCCGACGCCGCGCCCCTCAAGGAGGAGCCCCTGGCTGCCCCCGATGCCGCGCGCGCGCCACGCCGCCGCCGATTTCGCTTTCCCGGGCCACCGCGCCTTCTTCCTCACCGGAGGGCATCCCGACGCCCACCCACACCTCGCCGGAGTAGCCCCGACGACGTCGCGCCCGGCCAGGAGCCCCCATGCCTCGATCCAGCGCCGCTGTCCACCACCGCCCATCGCCAACACTCCATTAATTCTAAACCGCCGGTATATATATATTATATTTATTATATTTATTAATTATATTGACGAAATGTGTATTAATGTATATATGTATGAAATTATATATGCATGAAATGTGTATATATATATCAATTAATGTATATATGTATGAAATTATGTATGTATGAAATGTGTATATATATATATCAATTAATGTATATATGTATGAAATTAAAGTGTGTGTGTATATATATATATCAATTAATGTATACATGTATAATTTTTCCTTAGGAAAAAAAATCAATTGTGTTATATTTTGATACCATGTGGCCTATACCCTAAACCCTAAACCACCCTAAACCCTAAACCCTAAACCACCCTAAACCTCCCTAAACCCTCCCCGGCCACCGACGCTGGCCGGCCGCCCCGCGTAGGCACCACCGCCCCGAAATATGTATGAAATGTCTATGAAACCCTAATTGCATAATTATTGTTTTATAATTGTTTAGGCTCTCTATGGCCGACCCGAGAGACGATGACCTGGAGGCGGAAATGATGGATATTATCAACGCCAGCACTGAACATTGTGTAGATGTTGATAATGACCAGCAGGAAGACGACGGGAGTCAATACTTGAATCTCGATCATATTGTTGAGGAAGTTGTTCATGAAGATAATTCCGGCGAGGTATAAATTTCTCAATATCTAGCTTTCATTTATTTATTATGCATACATGTAGCCCACTGGATCGACCTTCGTTTTATAATACTTTTTGTGTTTCTATGCGTACATAGCCGTCTGGATCGACGACGATGACGGGGAACACAAAGAATGTTCGAGGGGCCAAAAAGCCATTGGAAGGCCGATACATCATCTCAGAATTCAACGTGGCTACAGGCAAACCACTAGGACAATATGCATAGAAATTCGTGTACCACTATGGGTACCTTGTAAGGGACAAGCTCCCGATCAATGCCCGTGAATGGAAAAAAATAACAATGCTCCTCATATTAGTTATGTCTCTGATAAGGACAAGGAGCTGATTTGGCAAGATGTTCTTGCACATTTCACGCTCCAAACAGATGATTATCATGAAGACATCACCCACGAAAGGTTGACGGAGCGAGTTAGGCACTGGACAATGAAGAAGATGGCCACCCAATTCCAATCTTGGAAGAAGCAGCTGTACAAATCATACGTCAAGAAGAACAAGACTCCAAATTGGAACGATAAGGGCCCAATCACAAAGGCAAGGCCCTCTCGAGGAATTTGTAAAGTATAAGACATCGAAGAGGGTGCGGAACAGGCGAGAAGGAACCAAGAGAATTCGCATAAAAGCAATACCACCATAACATGGGATCGGTGGCTACGTGACTTCCATTCCCAAGTGGCAAAAATGGAAGCGGCACCTTATTGCCAAGGGGTCGTGACACGAATCAAGCACCATGGCCTCGAACGCACAAAGCGTTGGTTTTTAGGTCATGGGGAGGATTGGACCCGACCACCGGGAAGCTCGTCCATGGCATAAAACTCAAAAAGAGCAAATGAAAGGTTGATTCAAATTCTAAAAGCTAGAGATAGTGGACTATTCCGCCCAACAGAGAGAAAGATGAAGTGACATATTCCATCGGGACTACTGAGCATTGTGGACGAACTAGAGGCAAAGGGGCTGTTCCGTGGGTGCAAGGTTTCCCTGAATGGATCGATTCGTACAGAAGCCGCCAGAGATGGAAGGATGAGGAGGCAGAGAGGATCCGCATCTTGCAGCAATATGTTATTGAGTCATGGGAAGCGGTGCTTGAATCACAAAGACGAGAAAAAGAAATGCAAGTAAAAATGCAAGAGGAAGTCGCAAGGCAAGTGCAAATACAATTGAGTGCCCACAGGATTACAACAGCTCCGGAAATCAACATTAGCCCCCCGATCAGTTGAGAAGCAGTTGTGCTTCTACGGAGCTGCCTGATGCCATAAAAGATGTAGAGCTGCGCTTCCCCGTGGATGACATCATTGAACCTTTTACATCATGTGAGCTGCACATTCCAAAAGATAATGGCACAATGAAGGTGGCTATTGGTGTTGTAAACCCTATCGACCGTACCAAGACACCAAGAATCCATGGGGCAGTAGTACCAGCTGGATATGCTACCGTCTCGGTGGATAAAGCTATTAAAGGTTTTAGCGATGTGCCTCTTGACATTCATGGAGGTGATGGGGAGAAGACCGTGGGAGAAGCAGAGAAGTCATTCATTGCATGGCGCAAGCGCTACATCAATATTCCTGGGAAGCCATTGCCGCACAATAGGTACGGATGAAAGTGAACGAAATAATTTTTTTTATTAATTTATATTGCCTCTTAAATAGCAATTGACTCATTGTCTTCTGTATGCACACAGCGGGGCCTCCCCCAACCTAAGTCCAATAGTACAATCACCAGACCAGCATAGTGCTCCGGGCGACGGTTACGATGGGGTAGAAGACACGGCTGCATCCCCACCATCTCCAAGATGGTCTCCACCGCCGCCGCCACCTCCTCCAAGGCGTTCCCCAACGCTGCCTCGAAGGTCTCCAACACCTGTTCCCCCACCTCCTCCCATGAACCAGGGAAGACGGCTGCAAACAAATAAGCCATCTGCCCCACCGGCGAAGACGACCAAGAAGGCCCCCGTGAAACCAAGGCCTATTCCACAGAAATTGCTTGGTGAAATGAGTAAAGAGGAGTTAGATGATGCGGTTAAAAAAATCGTCGAAGCATTCTTCTCAGGCACAGGGAAGAGGAAGCAGCAGGAGCAGAAGCACTTCCACCTACCTCCAGCAAAACTAAGGCGGATGGTGGAAGCTGAGCAGAAAAAGAGGCGGCAAGCTCGTAAGCCCTCGCCACCATCAGACTTTGACCGCACTCTTAGCAAGATAATCAAGAAAGCTGCTAAAGCAGGGAAAACTGTTGCACAACTCGGAGAACAAGAATTACAATCCGTCCCTCCTCTAGTTATTTCTAATGAATATGGTTCAAACATAGATATGTTGGATATGATGGAAATACCTGCTGATAAAGAAGTGGATATGGCGGAACTTGCTAACTTTTATGCTATGAGAGGTATCAACCTTGGCGATTTCCTCTTCGAAAGTGTGTCGGTAGCGGATGAATGGCAGAAATATGAGCATGGCAGGAGTCTGTGGAATCCTAAGACCATCAATGAACTGGGTACACAATTGTTCAAGCTAAACACCTTGTACCTCAACGCGTGTCACCGGAAAGAGTTCTATATTTCTGTCAGAATCAAAGACGACCATTGGTTCCGTGGCGATGACGTTATGTACATTGAGTTAGCTGAATTACACCAACTAGTCCACCGGAACTCTCTCGACAAGACTCTCATCAGCTGCTATTGTCTGTAAGTGATTCTTTCTACTAATTAATGATGCATGTTTGAGATGGGAGAGTGCAAAAAGAGAGGGTGTACTGATATTGATTTCATTGATCCACATATCGTATTCAAAAACCCTAAACCCCAACCAACATGCAAAGCAGAAACGGAGGCCAATATCAAGATGTTCTTAGAGAAGCAACATGACAAGAAATGTATACTCTTCCCCTACAACTTCAGGTAAGTGTTCATAATGTCGACGATCGTGTATCCATATATATATATATTCACTGTACCTGTTAGCTAATTAATGAGTGTTAATGAACATGGCAGTGAACACTGGATATTGATGGAACTCGATCTGGAGAAAGGTCTTCTAGGCATCTGGGACTCGATGAGAAAAGAGTAAAAAGAGTTCCAAGAGATGATAGATATTATTCAGAGGTAATTGCAGTCTCACTAGCAAAACTATTCCAGTCTCTCTGCATGCAAATTAATGGTCCAAATATTTTTTATGTTATTTGATAGTTGTTGAGAAAAGGTCTGTCAGGAACACCATATGAAACGTAAAGTGCCACTGAAAGTAGTGCTATACAAAGTAAGTACTATGTACCTACCTTAGTTCAATTTCCCTATGCTCGGATGATGACGAATCTTTTTCTCGTAAAGTGGGTTCTGCTGCAGCCCCAGGGGACCAATCTCTGTGGATACTATGTTTACGAGTTCATGAGAGTGTGCTAAAAAAGAACTAGTCTAGAGCAAAAAAAGGGTAAGTGTACACACACACATATATATATATATTCTTTGTACACACACATATATATATATATTCGTGATAGATACAATTTATTTATCATTATTCTTGATATATATATATATATACTAATATACTTTTTCTTTATCTCATATCTCAAATTGAAGACTCGTTGGTTGAAGGAAAAAACCCTAGACACACACCATTTCAAAGCAATCCAAGAGACAATAGGTGGATTTCTGAATGATCAGGTTTTAACTCCCGGCGGCGAGTTTTACTATGACCCAAATATGTGATGATGAAAGCTAAATTTCATATTGATCCAAAGAACATGTGATGATGAAATGTACAATTAATGCAAACTTTACATGTGACGATGAAATGTAATATTATGTTTTAGTTTACTTTTACTTGTGTTGCTTGCGTGCATTGATCGAGCGAAAACTTTACAGTACGCGCGCGTATACGTATATTACTTTGCAGCGAATAATGCGTATTCGAAAACCAAATTAAAACAAAAAAGAATCATCAATTGAAATAAGCAGGAAAAGAAAAAAAAACCCTTTAGTCCCGGTTGGTAATACCAACCGGGAATAAAGGGGCCAGCCCAGGCGCTGGCGTGGCTACCTTTTTAGTCCCGGTTGGTATCACCAACCAGGACTAAAGGTCCACTTCTATTCCCGGCTACTAACCCTTTATTCCCAAACTCCTATTCCCGGCTGCGTAACCGGGAATAAAGGGGGTTGGCAGCCGGGAATAGAAGCCCTTTTTTTACTAGTGCTTGCATGCTTTACGGCTTATTCAATATTAGCTATGTTTGGCTAGCTAGTTGCCTAGTTGGCTAATAATTAGTTGAAAAATTGGCTAAATAATTAGCCACCTATTAGCTCTTCTATTTGGAGGCACTAGAGCTAATTTTGACTATTTTTTAGTTAGCTAGTAATTAGCCCTTGTATCCAAGTAGGCCCTTAGTTGCATCACTTGCAATTGCAGCTATCTGCAGTCATAACAGAGTCACCACTGAACAACCCGGGCACTGTGGCAATGCTTGCTGGTTAGATCGTTGCTTGCAATACCATGGGCACTTTCCAGTCCACGGGTCATAGGCGGCGATCCGAGAGTCCCCTGGGTTTTCTACTCCCACAGACTTTGCCACTTGCACAATTGCATCACCTACAGCTATTTGCAGAAAGAAGGGAACCACGAGGTGCATCATCCCCACATCACATGTATAAGACCATGTCATTACCCCATTTTGCAGAAAGTGTTGGGAGCCCTTTTTGGTTTGATGCGTACACACATGGAGTGACATTACTACTTATAGCATCCCGATACATGCATGTACATTTCCTCATTTGCTAGCTCTTGTCAGTTGTCAGATGGAACCCTGTCCAAGCTGATGCCTCAACTCTGAAGAATTGCCAGCATCGACTGTATTGGTTTCGGCAGAAAGAGGTGAATTTAGCGAGGACCCTCAGCCCTTCTTTTACATGTAAGTGACGCATTACCTACATTTCGTCTCTCTTTTTGTTTGTCTGACTTGTCTAAACATGAACAGGTGACCCAGTTCAGATTACGAGGAAACAGATTCTTCAGAAAAAACCATGTTGCATGCCATCTCTTCCAGATTTTACTTCCAGGGAATGGATGATCGATCGGAAGCGTTTCCGGCTCTGCAGTTACAGAGCCATCCAAAATCTCTTGCAGAGGCTACAATCCTTGCCTATAGGCAAACTTGTAACAGTCACTCGCATTTCTCTTTCTCCACTCCAGTGCTGATTTTTCAGAGCAAGAAAGAGATACATTGAGACATCAATTACAACATTATGAACTTGATTTACCTACAAATCATAGATTTCAGAACTTGAGAACAATTCTTGACCTTTGTTGTCGACTAGCCAAAACTAGAAAATCAGATGATTATTAATTGATCGACAGGTATGCAATATTTATTCTTTTAATTTAGTCGATTACATTGTATTGATTATTATTTTAAATGCTAATAATAATTTTCTTGGTAGGTTAATTCGGCTTGTTCTAACCCTACCATTTTCGACAGCAACAACAGAGCGTGCCTTCTCTGCAATGAAACTTGCTAAAACAAGACTTCGAAATAAGATGGAAGATGGGTTTCGAAGAAATTGCTTAATAACTCATATTGGAAAGGACATAGCAATGAAGTTTACAACAGATAAACTTATTGATGACTTCGATACAATTCAGTCACGTCGAGTACCATTCACTTGAAGCATGTAAGTTCCTTTAATACTTTTTGTTTGTATAGAATTTTACATTATAGACTTGCTGCATGCGTAATTAACGGTGTTAGTGATATATGTAATATATGGTTAATCCCTAAATATATTGGGATTTACATTATATTATACTATATGTATTTTGGTAGTACGCCCCCCGCCCCCTCTATAAAATTCCTAGCTCCCCCCTGTTTCCACATGCATGGACAAGTAGCAGTAACAGACGTCTGAAGATGGTAGAGATGCTTAGTCACTGATGGTTGTATTGATCTTGCAAGTTCTTTGCCAAGGAAAGGATAAGCATGCCACGACCTTTTCACGCAGAAAACTTACTACAAGTTGGAGTTACGAGGACCGAATTATATTCTTTTAATAGGATTAGGATGTGTTGGGAGAATCCTCATCCTCTAGCTAATGGAACAGGTGGAAGTAGCCAAATGAACTACTGAGGACCTAGAGAGCTAGTATTTATTTTACCAGCAACAATGCATGAGGATCCAATATCGTTGTGAAGAATCATGGGCCGCAAAATCAGGCCATCATCACGGGCAGATTCCACCATTTGTATTTATTTTACTTGAGCCAGGTCGCTGACATGTCGCCACCACATCGAGGCAAGCAAGATGTGCAAATTGCAGTCTAAATTATTTTCTTTTCAGCAACTTTGCCGCCTGAATTATTACCGGACCCATGCTGGAGTTCAAAACCAGCTGTGTTTTGTGAGGCGGTTTTTCGCACCCGTCGCATGACTATTTCTGGGAAAGTATCTAGGAAAATGATGCATTCATTTGCAGGAAGTCAACAATCACTGGTAGAGAACCGAGCTTTACTCCCGGTGGAGAACCCCCTCTAGTCCCGATTTCCCACCCGGGAGCAAGCATCCGGGACTAAAGGGGGTCCTTTAGTCCCGGGTTAGGATCCGGGACTAAAGGAGGACCAACCGGGAGTAAAGGTGCCTGCTGACATGCCACGATGGTCGGCACCTTTAGTCCCGGTTGGTAATACGAACCGGGACTAAAGGTTTTTTTCTTTTTTCTTTTCTTTTCATTTTTTTTGTTTTCGAAGTCGTATTGTACGCTGCTAATTATACATTTATACACGCGTATAGTATGTTTCGGTTCAAGCACAATTAACGTATTAAATCACACAATTCAAGCATAGAAAAATATATATATATATATATGCATGCATGCATCATATATATATTTACATGCATGCATGCATATGTGTATTTTACATTATATTATTTCATGTGCATATATTACAAAAAAATTGCATTACAGTTGTTGTGATATAACAAGTTTTCTCTCATCCTCTAGCTTGGCTTCCATGGCAGTGTTGGGTCGAAGTAGAACTCGCCCTTAGAATCGATGACCTGCTCATTAAAAAATCCGGCTATAAACTCTTGAATTGCTTTGATTTGGTCTTGCCGTATGACCTTTTCCTCTAACCATCGAGTCTACAGGTTTGAATTAAAGGAAAATAAATTAATATATGTACATACATTTATATAAAGACATAGTAACACAATCAATAATAATAATTAAATGAATATATAGTGTATTTTTAACGTACTTTGAGTCTCTCTGTAGGAGTTCTTTGGGAGATCACCTTGATAAACTTGCAAACATAGTAACCACAGTAGTTGTTCCCCTGTTCCTGCCTCAGACACCACTTTACGAGAAAAAGATTTGTCATCCAATCTGGTGATCCGGTGAAAGCTATATGTTTAATTAATAAAGATGATGCGATTCAGGGGACTTACTTTCAAAGGGATTACATTCAGTGGCGCTTTGCATTTTTTCATGTGTTGCTTCTCAATAAAGGTTTTCCAAACACTGCCCAATAAAAAATTTGCCACGTCATCAGATATAGTTAATCATCATGTTTGTGTGTATATATAGCTGCTAGAGATCCTGAAATTACCTCTGGATAATATCTATCATATCTTGGTAGTCTTGTTGTGGTTTTCTCATCGAGTCATAGATTATCAAGTGACTTTTCACCAGATCGATGTCCATCAATATCCAGTGATTGCTGCATGTGTTTATAGGATATAACGCATAACACTCATTAATTAACTAGAATCAACATATGAGTCATTAAGGATGATCGATATTATTAACACTCACTTGAAGTTATAGGGAAAAAGTATATCCTTCTTGTGGCGTTGGTTCACTAAGAAGTTCATGAGGTTACTCTTTGACTCAGACTTCCAATTAGTCTTTGGAGTAATTGGGTCTTTAAATATTATATGGGGATCAACAAAACCAATTTCATTGCAGCCTTCCTTTCTGAGTTCTGTCATTGTAAATCTACATATATATAGTACTTGTTAGGATAATTTATATGCATATACACACATATGATGAGTTTAATAATAGATCGAAAGAATTATTACTTACAGGCAATACCAGCTAATGATAACTTTGTCCAGAGAGGTCAGGTGGCATAGTTGATGAAATTCTGCAAAGTCAACATACATAACATCATCGCCACGGAACCAATGTTCGTCTCTAATTCTGACACCAACGCAGAAGTCTCCACCGGTAGACGCCTGCATGTACCACTTGTTTAGCAGGTACATTTGCGTCCCTAGATCAGATAAGGCTTGAGGGTTGTATAGACTCTGGCCTAGTACAAATTTTTTCTTCCAAATATCAACCTCCGCCGCACTCTCAATGTTTTCATCACCAAACATCTGGTACAGGTCGAGACCAGTCTCATCAATAAATTCACCAAGGTGATCCAAATCGACATCCGGAGGTATGTTTGCCTGATGCATTAATCCTAAATTCGAACCATATTCATTACCAACAACTAGCGGGGGACTGATTAGCGCGCTTGTTGTCCGAGTTGGGCAACTCCTTTCCCTGCCCGCTTTTTTTTCGTGTCGCCTCAATTGACTTGGTGAGAGTGCGGTCATAGTCCGATAACGTTGATTTGGATGACTTACGAGATTCCCCGTTGTTGTTGCTTTGGTAAGAAGCCACCCTTTTTCTTACAATATCTGGAGCTACTAATGGCACGGTTTCTCGGGTTTCTCCTTGCTTCTTGATTCTTTTTAAGTTTATCATAGAATCTAGACATATCTTTTTTTTATATGCATCAGTTCCTTCTTCCTTCTCTTGAGATATTATTTTGGGAATAGCCCTTGGTTTCACGATGGCTTTTCTTTGCAAAGGGACCTGGTTCTTCGTTTGAGGGACCGGCCTCTTGCTAGGCTTCTTAGTAGGGTGGGCGGGGAGGCGTTGGAGACCTCCTTGGAGGTTTGGCGGCGGCGTTGGAGACCTCCTTGGAGGTGGCGGCTGCGGCGTTGGAGACCTCATTGGAGATGGTGTGGATGCAGCCTCGCCTTCCAACACAATGTCATCGTACAGAGCACTATGATGATCTGGCGATTGAACAATTGGATTTAGGTTGGGGGAGGATCTGCTACAAAAAAAGGAATGACATATTATTATGAGCAGATTGTTAATTATTTAAGCCAATACAAATTAATGATGTAGTGTTTTCATCCGCACGTACCTATTATGAGGTAGTTCAGGAGGAGGTGGAGCCGACATCCCTGGAATGATAATGTAGCGCTTGCGCCATAGAATGAATGTCTTCTCCGCTTCTCCTAGAGTCTTCTCGCCATCACCTCCAGGAATGTCAAGAGGCAAATCACTAAAACCTTTTTCAGCTTTATCTACCGAGATGGTAGCATATCCTTCTTGGATTATATTCCCATGAATCCTTGGTGTCTTAGTTCGGTCGATAGAATTAACAAGACCGATAGCCACCTTGATTGTGGAATTCCCCTTCGGAATGTGTAGCTCACACGTTGTACAAGGTTCAGTGACGTCATCCACAGGGAAGCGCAGTCCTATGTCCCCTTGATTTGGTATCTCCGTGGAAGCGCAACTGCTTTTCAACTGAACATATTGGCTAATGTTGATTCCTGGCTCTGATGCCTGCTTGCTTGCACTCACTGCTATTTGCATTTGCCTTCTGATTTCCTCCTGCATTCTCGCTTCAAGGTTTTTTTCCCGCTCCTGTGCTTCACGCACCGCTTCCTCCAACCTCTAGAGCCGCTGTGCCTCTTCTTCCTTCTTTCTATGGCGGCTTCTGTAGGAAGGTCTGTCCTGAGGGAATCCATGCTCCCACGAGACACTTTCTTTGCCTCTAGTTCGGCCACCATGTTCAATAGTCCCGATGGCGTATGTCAGCTCATCCTTCTCTCTGTTGGGCCTGAACGCACCACTAGCAGTAGCTCTCTGAGCATAAAACAATCTTTCTGCTGCTTCTTGTAGTCTTGCGCCATAAACGCACTTCCCTGTCTCCTGGTCCAGTGTTCCCCCATGAGCGAAAAACCAATTCTTTGCACGCTCTCCCCACTCGAGTGATTCGGGTGTGATACCCTTGGCAAGAAGGTCTGCTTCCATTTTGTTCCACTTCTTAATGGCAGTCGGATAGCCACCTGATCCCAAGTTATGGTGGTATGTCTTCTGTTGGGCATTACGTTGGTTCTTTATCACCCGACTCGCACCCTCTTCCGATGTCTTGTACTGTACAAACTCATCCCAATAGGGCCTCTGCTTTGAGATCGGGCCTAGGACAGTAAAATCTGGTGCTATGTTCTTCTTGACATACGTCGTGTATAGGTGTTTCTTCCAAGTCTGAAACTAGGTGGCCATCTTCTTCATTGCCCAATCCCTAACTCGCTCCTTCAATTCATCACCATCTATAATATCATCATAACCATCTGTTTGGAGCGTGAAATGTACCAAGACATCTTTCCAAATTAACGTCTTGTCACGATCGGAGACAAAACTGATATGAGGAGCATTGGTCTTCTTCTTCCATTCGCGGGTACTGATCGGGAGTTGGTCTCATACAAGGTAACCACAGTGGTGCATGAATTTCATTTTATTTGGCCCCCCTGGTTCGCCTGTATCCACATTGAACTCCGAGATGATGAAGTAGCCCTCCAATGGCTTTTTGGGACCTCGAACATTTTTACTCTTCGTTGTAGTTGTTGATGTCGATCCAGAGGGCTACAAAACATAAACATTATTTTTAATGTCATGAGCACACATAAGACATATGATAATTATATATCTAATAATAAAAAATATATACTTGGCCAATATGTTGTTGCTCATTTTGTTCAAGAGCTAAGTACTGACTCTCGTCATCTGCATCCTCTTGCACGTTATTTTTAGCACCATCATCGCCGGCAACTTGAGTGCCAGTGTTGATCAAATTCATCATCAACTCCTCCTCATCCATGTTTCTCGGGTCGGCCATCTAGCTTCAAAAAACAAAACCAATATATAGTACGTCAAATCTTTGCTTACATGCATAAAATCTACGAACAATATGCATTATTAAATATTGCCCCTCGGTCACGGACGCAATTCGCCACACTAGGGCGAACTACGTCGGTGACTAGGGCGAACCACGTCGGTGACATCAACAACGTGGCTCACCCTAGTCACCGACGCAATTCGCCCTGGTGTGATTGTTTAGCGTTAACGATAACGATAATACGAATGTTGATCGACTAGGCCGCGAGAGAGGGCGGTGTGACAAGAGTGGCGGTGCTCTACTCTGCCGTATATATGTTTGTACACATGGGTGAACGAGGGCGGCGATGCTCCGCCGTATACATAGAAACGCATGGGCGAACGAGGGCGGCGGTGCTCCGCGACGTATATATACATGCATATGAATGCAAATGACGTATATAACCGTGTCGGCGCGGTGGCCGGTGTGCTGACGACGACGACGTGAGGCAGGCCGAGGCGGTGTCAGTGCATGATGTTGTTATATATCCTATGTACCATGTGAACCATGTAGTCATTCATCATATATCTTAAACTAAACATAGTCACTTTATTAACTATAATATATTTTATGCCGACACGTAATACGAATGTTGATCGACCAGGCCGCAAGAGAGGGTGGTGTGACGAGAGTGGCGATGCTCAACTCCGCCGTATATATGTTTGTACACATGGGTGAACAAGGGCGGCGGTGCTCCGCCGTATACATAGAAACGCATAGGCGAACGAGGGCGACGGTGCTCCGCGACGTATATATACATGCATATGAATACAAATGACGTATATATACGTGTCGGCGCGGTGGCCGGTGTGCTGACGACGACGACGTGAGGCGGGCCGGGGCGGTGTCGTCGGTGCGTGATGTCGTGATGTTGCAAGTTTCAGCTAGCTACGTCTACCACTGCTTCGAACAAGACCTCGGCATCCACCTCGGCAAGGCTGTTGACTTGCACGTGGCGTGCTTCAAGGAAATGATTCGCCGCAGCCATGGCATGCCGTTGCCCCCAATTAAGATGCCATTGTTGAAACTGACAACCATGCATGGCATGCCCCCAAGACGAGCAGCTGATGGCTCCTCTGCTATGGACGACAAGCAGCAAAAGACCCCAACCATATGCATGGGCCCTCACTGACGCCGTTTCACCAGAGAACTCTCACCTCGGGCGGGCGCGGTGGAGGGCCACGGGCGCGCGCGGTGGATGTCGGGCCACACGAGGTCGTCGGCGCGAGGTCGTCGGCGGTGGAGGGACGCACGAGGCGAGGCGCGGGCTCCGGTGTCACGGGGGCGGGCTGATGCGCAGGGGAAGACGAATCGGCGGCGGCACGAGGAAGAAGAGAAAGGGCGGCGGTGTTCGACGAGGAAGAAGAGGATGGGATCGATCTGCGCCTGGCACTGGCGGTTATATACCTAGGAGATTTACTCCCGGTGCCAGCCACCACTCCCGGTGCGTATTACCAACCGGGAGTAAAGGGTTTTTTTTTGCGGGCCACGAAACTGCAGCCCACCTTTACTCCCGGGTGGGCTTCCCACCCGGGAGTAAAAGTGGCCTGCTGTTTTGTTTCCCGCCTGTTTTAAGCAATAGTCTTGTTAAATACAATAGAAATGCAATAGTTTTTGTTAAATACATAGTAAATTAAATAAAAGGCATAAAATTATTTTGTTAAAAATATGGATTTTCTTTTTCTTTATTGCACATAGGAAAAATCTATAACCTAACTTTTTTATTTTTTGTTACAATTATAAAACATAATGTAACTAATATTTATTATTTCGTTAATGCAAAAATGTAGTGTTTAATTAAAATTATTAAAACTATTGGTTTTGGACAGGAAATTTGTTTTCACATCATTTTAACGTTAATATTTTAATTTTTCATCACTCAATATCCTAATTTACCTTTTTAAGAGAGAAATACCATCAAATCAAACATTGATTTAATTTGAAACATTACATAATAAACATATGAATTCACAATTATTACATAATATCTCAAACACACACTACATTAAATCACTATATCATCAAGTGGGCACAGCAGTGAATTTCTTCTTTACGTATGTCCCTTGGTTATGATCGCGTCTTAACCATGGAGTGTCCTCATCATTTACCAAGATGCTAGGGTCTTTGTTCACTTTGAATGGCGGAATTCGGTCATCCTTTTCATAATCTTCTGACATGTCCGACTTGTCCTCAATTTCCACGATGACTCTTTTTCCTAAAAGAACTATGTGGCGCTTTGTCTCTTTGGTTGAGTCATTATCGTTTTTCCTCTTTTTGGTTTGGTAGACATATCATTGACATAGAACACCTGATTCACATCCTTGGCATGGACGAATGATTCGTCTTTGTACCCAATATTACTAAGGTCTACTATTGTCATTCCATACTCGTTGTCTACTGTTACCCCGCCTCCGGTCACCTTGACCCATTGGCACTTGAACAATGGGATCTTCAAAGTAGGTGCATATTCTAGTTCCCATATTTCATCTATGCATCCATAATATGTCTGCTTATTCCTATTCGGGTCTGTGGCATCTATGCAGACACCACTGTTTTGGTTGGTACTCCTTTTATCTTGGGCTACTGTGTAGAATATGTTCCCATTTATCTCGTACCCTTTGTATGTGACGATATGCCATGATGGTTGCATAGCCAATAAATACAGTTGCTCATGGATGCTCTCATCACCTTGACATTTTTTTCGCAACCAACCGCTGAAAGTTTCCATGTGCTTACACGTAATCCAAGCTTCAGTCTTCCCTGGAAACTCGGATCGTAAGAGATCCTTGTGTGTCTCAATATACGGATCTACCAAAGAGGAGTTCTGAGAACTGTGTAGTGCGCTTTATTGAAATAATCATCATCCGTACCAATATATGTTTTCCTCCCTAGTGTCCCCTTTCCGCTTAGTCTCCCTTCATGTCTCGATTCAGGAACACCAATCGAGTCAAGGTCGGGAATAAAGTCAACACAGAACTCAATGACCTCTTCTGTTCCATAGCCCTTGGCGATGCTTCCTTCTGGGCGAGCATGGTTGTGAACATATTTCTTCAGGACTCCCATGAATCTCTCTAAGGGGAACATGTTGTGTAGGAACACAGGACCGAGAGTGAAAATCTCCTTGACTAGGTGAACTAGGAGGTGTGTCATAATATCAAAGAAGGAAGGAGGGAACACCAACTCAAAGCTGACGAGACATTGAACCACATCATTCTATAGTTTAGCTAAATCAGTTGGATCAATTGCCTTCTGAGAAATTGCATTGAGGAATGCACATAGCTTCACGGTGGCTAGACGTACATTTGAATGCAACTGGAAGTAATTGCGTCATGAGAACGTGATAGTCATGGGACTTTAAGTTACAGAATTTCTTCTCTGGCACATTTATAATACCCTTTATATTCGAGGAGAATCCAGATGGTACCTTGATGTTGTTTAAGCATTCAAACATGATTTCCTTCTCCTCTTTGCTTAGAGTGTAGCTGGCAGGTCCCAAAATATGGACTTCTTCTTCCACATAGGTGCGTGACCGTTAGCGTCGTTCGGAACAGGTTGGCTTCCATGTCCTTTTCCAAAGACGACTTTCACATCATTGACCATATCGAGTACATCCTCACCGGTTCAGTTGCGAGGCTTGGTCAGGTGGTCTGCCTTCCCTTTAAAATGCTTGCCTTTCTTTCTTACGGGGTGATTTGCAGGAAGAAATCGACGATGGCCAAGGTACACGACCTTTCGACATTTTTTCAAGAATACACCTCTAATATCACCGAAACAGTGTGTGCATGCATTATATCCCTTATTTGACTGTCCTGAAAGATTACTTAGAGCAGGCCAATCATTGATTGTTACGAACAACAATGCTCGCAGATCAAAGTGTTCCTGTTTGTACTCATCCCACACACGTACACCTTCTTTATTCCACAAAATGAGAAGTTCGTCAATAAGTGGTCTCAGGTACACATCGATGTCATTGCCAGGTTGCTTCGGGCCTTGGATGAGCACATGCATCATAATAAACTTCCGCTTCATGCATAACCAAGGAGGAATATTGTAGATACTTAGAGTAACAGGCCAAGTGCTATGACTACTGTTCTGCTCTCCAAAAGGATTGATACCATCTGTACTTAAAGTAAACCTTAAGTTTCTTGCGTCATTTGCAAACTCCGGGAATTCTCTCGTCGATTGCTCTCCACCGGGACCCATCGGTGAGGGTGTCTCAACATATTGTCTACCTTACGGTCTTCTTTGTGCCATCGCAACAATTTTGCATGTTCTTTGTTTTAACAGACGTTTCAAGCGTGGTATTATAGGAGCATACCACATAACCTTGGCGAGGATTTTCTTCCGTGGGACGTTAGCCCTCAACATCACCAGGTCATCTCGCTTTGATCTTATACCATGACGCATGGCATACCGGGCATGCATCCAATTTCTCGTACTCTTTGCCACGTGCACAGGATGCGGTCATTAGGACATACATGTATCTTCTCTATTTCTAGCCCCATAGGACAGATAACTTGTTTTTTGCTTCGTAGGTAGTGGCGGGCAATTCATTGTCCTTCGGAAGCATCTTCTTTTGAATTTTTAGTAACTCTCCAAATCCCTTGTCAGATACACCATTCTTTGCCTTCCATTGCAGCAATTCTAGTGTGGTTCCCAACTTTTTCTGCCCTGGATCACAAGTTGGGTACAACAATTTCTTGTGATCTTCTAGCATCTTTCGAACTTGATCTTCTCCTTTTCACTTTCACATTCTCTTTGTGCGCCACGAATGACTGAGAAAGATCATCACCGGCTCATCTTCTGCGGCTACCTCTTCTTCTTCGACTTCTCCCATTGCAAGTATCATTGAAGCACGCACCATCGGGAATAATATCATTGTCGTCCCATTGTTCTTCTTCACCTTCTTCCATTACAACACCGGTTTCTCCGTGCTTTGTCCAACAAATATAGTTTGGCATGAAACCCGACTTGAACAAGTGTGAATGAAGAGTCCTTGAGCAAGGATATTTCACCGTATTCTTACATATGGCACATGGGCAGCACATGAAACCGCGTTTGTTTGCCTCTCCGCGACGTAATAAAGAATGCACGTCGTCAATGAACTCTTGGGAGCGGCGATCAGCATTATACATCCAATGATGGCTCATCTGCATTACATGACATAAATACCATATTAAAACCTAGATCATAATTAATTATTTATACAACATGCGTGCCACCACAAAAGATACAAATTTATAAAAGTATCGCTACAATGTAGACAATCCCAACTACCACTAAAAGAACTAAAGCTAAAATACATTTCAGTAGCACTAGGATTTCACGACCAATCTTAACTAAAACAGACAGATCCCCCGATTGTGCAACATCTTTGGGCTTCTTCTTATTTGGATCCTTTGCCTCATTATTAGCCAGATTCTCCTTTGTTGTGCAAGATATTTTTGCACGAGTTCAACATACTCTTCCTCCCAAAGAGAAGCCCTGAACATCGCCCACCTTTGTCATCCCATTGAAATTAAAACAAAAATTAGAACTTTAATCACAACCATCATGAAAATAGGTATAAACTAACCATAATCATTAAATACGATAAAATAACTCACATTGCGATCCGGACACTTGTAGAAGATACGATCCTTGTTGGGACCCTCCTTCTTTACTCGGTACTCCATCACAATCTTCGTCTCATCACGACACTTACCGCATGGAATGAGAGGGAGGCCCGGCCTAAGTCGCTTTGGAAACCCAAGAGAGGCCAAGGACCCGGAAGCAGTTGCCATCTACTCTCTATACTCATTTTTTAATACACTATAAATTTCTTCTTTTATAAACAAATAAAATTAAGAAACTATAAAATTATCTAGATCTCTAAACAATGATATTTTTAATGGTCATTGTGTTCTCAAATCTTTTTCATGCGGGTAAGTAATTCACATGATATTTCCGCAAATTAACAGAAGAATGGGAGTGTACACACATAACAGACTACTGCGATGATATCGGGACGTGTGAATAAATAACCATCCGTACTAGTTGACCTTGCTTACGTGATCATCTCGGCGAGCATTTCTCCACCGGACGGCACCGTACTTGGCCACACTCCATTTTCTCGTCAGAGAACGTGCTCGCCGAGATGAACACGGTCCGCAAGTTCAACTAGCTACTTTAACCTTATTTCATGTAAATATGCAAGCTTGAAGTGATTTTGAGCTCAAATTGCTTACAAATGAAAAAAACCACAATAAAGAACCATATATATATATAGTGAACAAAATGAGATAAGACAATGATAAAAAATGAGAGTATGAGATTGGTAACCTTTACAACTGAAGAATCGACGGAGGAATCGAAGAAATCGACGGAGAAATCGAATAATGGATGGAGGAACAATGGAGGGAGGGATGAAGCAAGAACACTAGTGCAGTGAGCTTCAAAATATGCTGAGCTCGGGGAGGAAGAAGGAGACGATCGGGATATAAAGGGGGACCTTTAGTCCCGGTTGGTGGCTCCAACCGAGACTAAAAGTAACTTTTCAACCCCGGACGCAGCCACTGCCCGGGAGTAGACCTTTACTCCCGGTTGGAGCCACCAATCGGGAGTAAAAGTATACCTTTAGTTTCGGTTGGTGTCTCCAATCGACTAGCGTCCTCGCCACCTCTGTCTGGCGCGATTAGCCGTTAGTAGAGGATTTTAGTCCCGGTTGGAGACACCAACCGGGACTAAAGGTATTTCAAGTCCCGGGCGCAAAAAATTTCGGGACTAGAGCCAATTTTAATCGAGGATCAAATGTCTGTTCTCGAATATGTGTTCGTTTGAAAATGAAGAAAAAAAAATTATGTTTGTGTTCTCTGAACTCCTTCGGGAATCAGGAGTGCTAGTTGGCATAAAAAAAACGCTAAATCTATGCGGCACTCGGGTGTTTTAAGCGCTCGTCTCACTCGATCACTCGATCTTGCTGGCCGTCCGATGTCGAGCCATCGACGGAGACGAGCGGTCAAGGCCATCAATTCGTGGTCTGTTTCCTAAACTACAGGAGGACCCGTGACAGGTGCATGTGGCAGCTTTAGGCGCATGCTGATCCATGGTTCTGCGGGTGCATGCTGACCCGTGGTGCAGGTTGGTGCAGGTGGATGCTTTGGTGTGGTCCTGAGACGTCACATCACCATACATGTATGTAGATTTAGTTTTTTAATAGGACAAGATTACGTCTCATTGCACCATATTTTTACTATTTCTGTTTGGGTGTAAATTCTATGTTTAATTGGTGGAAATTGACTACTTATGAATAAGAATGGTCAGAATTACTCGAACAATTATCTGATTATTTTTTGTTTTTTTTTGTATGTTTTATTTGGTTTCCCTTTGAAATTTTCTAAGGTAGTTTCCATAGAAATAATCTAGCTAATCTTTTTGTTTTGTCTATTTAATATTTTGCATTGTTTTTATAATTTTTTTTTGTTCATTTGATCTGGATCTAATGGTCATGAGAATCAAGTGTTGAATGGATCAAAAACACCTGATGCGCCATCCTACACTCGAGTGTCCAAGGCCCCTGGGACACCCGACCGCTGACTAGATAGACCACGGCAGGGGACACTCATAAACACGATACCATACCATATATATAGAACCAGGTACACAAGCTTATTTGGCATACACATGCAGAATCTAACGAGCAAACACATGCAGTACTATGACATATATGATTATTACACCAGGCAGCAAATGTCTCGTAGCAGGGAATCTAAGTCGCCATCAGCACCGTCGATCGTCCGGTTGATTGGTACTGTTGAACACCAACATCGTCCTTTCCTGAACCAAAAAAACAGAATCTGATAAGGAACAGAAAGCTGGTGAGTTGGTGATGAATTCAGATGCTTACAAGTTACTACAACTGAGTAGGAGTACAGCTGATAGCTAGGGCATGTCAGAAAACAGAGCCGTCGACGGGGAAGTCGTCGAAGCTCCACAGCCTGACGCCGTTCATGTCGGTGTTCACTTCCTGCTGCACGGCCTCTGCGGCGAAAAGGCCGTCCAGGGAATCGTACTCGTACCCGCCCGAGTAGGTCATCTGCAGTAACATAAATGGATCCAACGCCAGCTCGTGAGCGAGCTCTAGCGCGGAGCCACCGCCTCTGCCGGCGAAGGAGCTCTCCATGGCCGGCGGCGCGGCGGGGAAGGTGGGGAAGGTCATGTCGAAGAAGCTGCCCACGTCGAAGGAGTCCATAGCTTCAGGCTTCACGGCAATCCCTTCCTGCCTCTGCTTCTCTCCTGGAAGCAGCAGAGCGGGCTGTGCTACTGCTGCAGCACCAGGGTGCTGCGGTTTTCGGCGCGGTTCGTGGGTTGCCGCGGCTTGCTCCGGGGAAGTTGAGCTTGGCCTTGCTGCCGCGGAGGCGGCGGGCCTCGACGTCGTAGGCCCGGGCGGCGTCCTCGGCGGTATTGAAGGTGCCGAGCCAGACGCGGGTGCCCTTTGCGGGTCGCGGATCTCCGCCGCCCACTTGCCCCAGGGGCGCTGCCGGATGCCGTGGAAGGGGCGGCGGCCTCGCTTGTTCTGGCTCCTCGCCGCCCGCGCAGCGCGCCCGTCGTCGTGGGCTATAGTATACACAAGAGTTCTTTCCCTTGAGATTACACTAGCATGCAGTTCTTGCCAACGTCATGCCCAAATAAACCCAAGGACGCGCGTGAACATTCTGTCCATACAGATTACAACATTTGCACCTTGATATGAAAGAGAAACAATCGATGTTGGTTACCTGGGGAGAAGGCGGATTTGGAGGAGAACACCAAGTGGTCCTCGTCGTCTTCAAGCACGTCGAAGTCGTCGTTGAACTCCTCGAAGGCGGCCTCAAAGTCATCGTCGGCGTATTCGTTGTGGTGCCTCTTGTCCCTACCGCTGCCGGCTTTCTTGGAGCTCGCCGGCCAGAGGTGGCCTTCAGTCACCGGCTTCGATGCCACGCACCGCGTTGGCGGGATCAGCTCCGCGAGGATGGCGCCGCCGCACATTGTTCCGTGTGTATTTACTGAAGCTTTTCTTGATGCCATGAAGGTTGCCGGCGGAAAGAGGAGATTTATAAACCAGCTAGGACCGTTGGTGGATGACTTGGCATGGTGACTACCAAGATATGCCACATGCCACGTGCATAGCGCATCAGCTTACTGGATGGCACGGTGCATTTTGATGCCACGTGGTCAGCCACGATGCGTCCCCTTTCGTTTTTACTGTGGTCAGCCACGTTGATGCCACGTGGTCAGCCACATGTAGCAGGGACTACCGTCGTATCCAGTATATCGCCCTGAAAATTACCTGCAAATACGTATGAGACTTAGCCTTGTTAAAGACCACACATAATTCTTATTCGACCATAAGGCCCATCAGATAGCTGAAGTCTGTTACAAAATCTGGTTTCGAGGCTTAGGACAAAAGCCATTTAGCCACGAGTCAAACATATTAGAGAAACTGGTGGGTGGTTGAATTCCAAATGTGATGCGCTGCATTCCAAACAAACTTCGGAAAATGGCAATTAAAGAAACAAATGTTGAATAGTCTCAACAGCACTACAAGAACAACATTTGGCACTTCCTTGTCAGTTGCTTTTTGCCAAGTTGTCCTTAGTAAGTGTAACTCCTTGTAAGTACCAAAGGAAAATCTTGATTTTCAGTGGTACTCTTAATTTCCAAAATTGGGCTTTTAATCGGGAGGACTCCTTGCTTAATCATAGTCCTACACATAGACCGGAACGTTAACAAGCTATTCTTCTTTCTTACAAGTCATACCAAGAGTTGAGATTTTCATTCACTAAACCCCTTCTAAATGATACTTGGTACAGTCCCTAGAACATTTGCCACCATACCATCCTTCTTCCATACAATTCTGTAAAGATTACTTAGGCTAAGCATGTATTACGTACCGTTGCTGATTACTTTAGCACTAATGGGAGAATCGTTCTACTGCTCAGGCTCCTGCTATTGGAGGAGCATCTTTTATTGCTGTTTGTCAGTTTGTGCCACTTGTTCTCCAACTATCTAGGCAAGTGTGCCTTACCTACCGGTTCAGCCCTCCTCGTCGCTCCTCGTACCAGAGCCGTGGCGAGTGCCGACCATCCTGAGCAACCTGTGACGGACCCCACTTGGCCATCATCAATGATAAACTTTGGAAAGGACGACGGCGAGCTAACATGGTTTACCTTGTAGACTGTATTCTTGTTTCACTGCACTAGCCCGTGTTGTTGATTACTCGAGCAATGATGTCACGGTCACATGACAGCAACTATCGTTGGTCGTACGTCACACCCAGGACACATGAGCTAATAAGGGATTAGACTAGTTTATTAAGCGCGTCTCTATCATAGTGCAGTTGGCGCTTTGACTAGTTTATGTATCTCGAATGGCAAGTTTAGTGTTCCTATGTTTGGGTGTGGCTTGTGCTGACCACGTTCCGCTTACCTGGACGAAGCACGAAATAATATACTTCCTCCTTTCTATAACATGGTCGGTGTTATGATTAAGAATGATCTTCAACAAGTGAGTCTTGACCGTTGGTTCTTCTAGTAGCATATATGATTAAAGAAAATTCCTTATTTGACTAAAAAAACTTGTTCTTCCAAATTTAACACCTAAACTTGAAATCTTCTTTTTTTATCTAGCATCTCTTCAAATTTTTGTTCCTAAACTAACGCTACCGTGAGATGAGACACACAACACCGTTAAGCTCCATTGTGAAAGCACATTTTTGCCCCTCTGATTGTTCAGCTATTTTTTTTAGCGATTTCCTTTTTCTAGGCACATGAACAGCATGCAAAATTTTTTGGGCTGTGGATGTTGGATGCGCCGGGCATGTGCCTACATGGGCGGGCCGCGGAGGCCTCGCTAGGGGTCTGCCGGGTGGCCTCGGGTGCTAGGATGGGGGCACACGAGGTGGCCGCAGGGGGCGCGCCGGGGTCGCGCGAGGTCACGCAGGGGTCGCGTGTGGTGCAGGTTGGCCGCGGAGGCTATGCCGAGGCCTCACGCGGTGGCTGTGGCAGCCACACTAGGGATGCCCATGGCAGGGCTGCGCAGAGTGCCCGCAGCGGCGGCGCAAGGGCTGCGCTGCATAGCGCCGCCACCAACCATGGCCACTTAGGGTTATGATGCTAGCCTTGCGTGCGAACATCCAAGTTTCAGACTCGATTTCTATATTAAGAAGACAGGGCATTCTCGTCTATGTGCATGTAACCTGTCGGGGTTATAACCCCAGGGTATCTCAGGGCACCGATTAGTTGACAGGCCACGCGGCCCACAACTCGTCAGTCGGCAAAGGCCCGAACGACCGAGGCCCATCGAAAGCAAAGCGGAGCGGGCCGGGCGCCAAGATCGGGGTCATCTCTGACCCCTTCCACCCGCCTTAGCCACACGACGCTCGGAAGGGATGTGGGAGGTCGAGCGTAGCTAAGCGCGTCTGCTCTGACAAGAGCATGCACGCCACACTGACCCCGCAAGGACCGAGGGGACAACGCTCACCTCGGCCCAGTCCAACACCATCCCTGTGCCATGCCGCACCGACAAGACAACACCGTACCACGGTGGCAACGGGTATGATACCCACCGTCCAAATACAGACCGACTAGACGCTTGTATGATCCCACCCACTATGGGATGGGATCCACGACAAGTGGCGCCACAAAAAGGCCATCCAGACCAGCAGGATGCCCCGACCACGAAGATCGAGGTCGAGGCCCTCGGCCCCGCAAAGCGACCAAAGCGATCGACGATCCAGGGCAACTACCTACTGTGGGTACGATGCCCTTGGGAACCAGGAGACAATGACGAAGGCCACGACAGACACCGTGTTGCACAGGACAGCTGACGAACCACCAACGAGGCTATAGTGCCACCATGGTCACCACAGTAGCGCCACGCCATGCCCTGCCGCAACGTGGCCAGAATACCATGACGATAGCAATGACCGAACGAGCACCAGAAGACAACGTAGCTTGCAAGCCAAGTTAGCTAGGCCGTCCCTCAGGCTCTTGACCCCTCGGTCAGGAGAACCACCTCTTTGTACAAGCCCTGGCCCCGAACTCTATATAAGGGCAGCCAGGGCACCAATCTTAACACGATTCACACCCTCTACCATTCCATTCATTCACCATTGTAGTAGGGCTCCTGGAGCTTCCCTTCGGGCAGCCCTTCGCCTAGCATAGGCCCTTCCATCTCTTTCACCATTCTTGCACCACCCATTATAAGAACTTCAGAGCATTCTAGCGAGGAACACGCACTCAATCATCTCTAAGACTAGACATATGGCTTCAGCCTGAACCAGTATAAATCATCTTGTCTATTGGATGCTACCATCGTCTTCCTAGAGCAGCGCGACAATCGTATAAATTTACTAGTCCGATTTACAAAACACAGATAGTTGGCGCGCCAGGTAGGGGACAGTCACGCACTCTCATTTGTTGAGAAGGAAGCGATGGCTCCTTGCACTGCCGGTGAACTCGCTGGTGGAATGGCCCACAGTGGGCACATCCGTTGCAAAAACTATGAGTTCATCAACATCAAAGGGCCAGCACCTGCAACCACCCACGGCTATGACCCAAACCTCTACCATAGAGATCCGGGACATCTAGCCCGCAATGGATACACTCTCAGAACTGCCTCCGGTGGCACCATCCTGGAGTTCACCTACCCAAAGGGGCCAGTACCCTTGCTGACCACTGGCCGCGTCCAGGCCTCCCATTCGGGAAACCAGAGGTCCACGGCTCGCAACGAACTCACCCAGGGAATGGCCTCAACCAGCCACATCCTTTTAGGAAACCACGCGGTTAACCGCACCGAAGGGACGATGCCCGCGTCCGCCCTCAGTTGTGACCCGAACCTCCATCCCGTAGGTCTAGATCCCACGGTCCATGGCGGACACACTCTCAGAACTGCCCTAGGGGTCTGCATCTCGGAGTGCACCTATGCTAGGGGCCCAGTGCCCTCTCTCATTACTGGCCATGGCCGAGACCTCCACCCGGGAGACCAGATGGCCATGGCTCACGGTGACCTCACCCAAGGAATCGCCCGCGATGGCCACATCCTTTTCGAGAACCGCGAGATCGCTCGAACCAACGGGTCAACGCCTGTCATCCGCTCATACCCTGTCCAGACCCGCCGCGTGGCAAAACTGGACCCTACAGTAGAATCACTCCTCGGACAGCGTCACCTCCAGCGAAACACAATGAACCAGGGCGCGCACAAACGATGAAACTACCCGCCACCACATGGCGTTGCCGTTAGTGATCAAGCGACTAACCGGCATCATGCCACACAAGGTCAAGCCCGGGACCAGGATGCAATCCTACATCGCGGGCAAGCCATACGACACGTCTCCATGGGCTGCCACCTGTTGCATGGAGGCGCGTGCACCTGAGGAAGCGGGCTCCCTGAGCGCGCCACGTGCCGTGACGAGCGGACCGAACCGCGCTGCGCTCGAAGCCATCTCCCACAGCAATAGGTTACTATAGTCCCCTATTGGGAACGACAACCACACGCGGAGCGAGAAATGTGATGACAGTGACGTTGTCGTGCCAGGAGGACTCAGGCACCAGTATGCACGAGCCCACCCAGCTAGAAGTTACAACAAGCTGGATGCAAAGAGACCATCCTCGGGGGCTCGAGGGCCCATCGAGGATATCGAGCCGGCAAGAAATGGCCCAAGGCTGCCCTAGGGGTCGATCCTCGCTAGCTATGACTGCTTAGAGTGGTGGAGAAGTGACCTCATCAGCTTGCGACCCAGGGACTACGACAGCTCCGCCACAAGCAAATGCTCGAGGGCTCGACGCGCTTTGAGCTATGGCAACCAGATCGTGGACGGCTTCCGTTACATCGGTCAGTCACATCCCCATTGACTTTAGCCTCACTACCCAAACATGTCCACATACAAATATAGGCTAATCAAAAGCCACGAAAACCTAGGATCGACCCGTAGAGCGAAACCTGATAGCATGACTCCCATACAACATGTCCTAGTAGCACTCAACTCCCGAGTAGCCCGATCCGACCTGCGCCCATGGCCAGACGCGACTCACTCGCAGGGGCTACACTCATAGGCACACATGCATGGTCCATGGCGCAGCACCATTTGTCATCATCCTAGTGATACATCCATCTCGAACTCTTTTCCAACAGAGCCCCTCGCTGCGACGAATCGATGACCCAAGTCTCGACTTCTCGTCAGCACGAATGGGGAACTCGCTCGCTCAAGGTGAAAGGGATAGGAGAGAAAAGGCCATGAGCCACCTGCTCGCTTTCTTCTCGCATCGAGCCGGATCTACGACCTACCCTCGACGTCATGCCGCTCCAACAGGGTAAGCACCGTTCTAGCCTCGCGGGCCAACCCCCAGGCTAAAATACGCACCTATGAGCACGATACCAAAGGGGACGAAGCACATTCCAATTTGAACGAAAAGGAAGGCAAAAAGACAGCCAAATGACAAAAGAATGCGCTGATCACTTGTCCTCCGCGCAAAAAAACCAAACATGTTCATTACAAATCTGCCACCCGTAAAGCACCAGGAGTCCTTGACAAAACCTTACACCCTGGAAGCTTGATGCTAATGGCGAATGCTCACGCTTGACGTTTTGCTCACAAGGGCCTCCACACCTTGGGCAGCAACACTCTCGATGGCAAGGACCTCACTCTCGGGCCTCCCTGGAGCATGTCCTCACCCAATGACTTCAAAATCGACACCGTTGTAGTGCGAGCCGACCGACGTCAGGGCAGCAAGAGCGCCAAGATGAAATCCCTTAGAAATCAGGGAATCTACACGAAGGCGGGCCTCATCGAGGCGAAGTAGCAGCTGGGCACTCCCTCAACTAGCGCTAAGCACGACCTCACAGAGAGCCCGTCCAAAGGCGATCAGTGCAGCCAGCTGGTTGTCCTCCTCCAGCATCCTCTGGTTCGTGATCACCTTCTCCTCTTGATTTGAAAGTGCCCTCGTGCGCAATCCTGAGAAAAGATAACTGGTTCATGGCCAAACGCAATGATAGAACAAAGACAGTGTAGAATAGAGGGGGACTTGCCGCTACAAGTGGAGCTAGCTTCAGGCACTCAGCTTCAATTCGCTGATGCCCCTGCTCAGCCTTTTCCCGGGCAGCGCCAGCCGAGGTAAGCTTGGCCTCATGGACAGCCATCACGTCCTTGAGACAGGCTACTTGGGACGTCAAAGCCTCGACCTAAGACCGAGCCTGTGCCTCCCAGTGGGCCAGCTCCTCCCCCTATCCCTGGGAGGCCTCCAACTCCCCGCACAAGCACTTCACCTTGTCCTCCGCCGTGGCTAGACGGCCGCGGTCAGTGGCACCTCCTGCCTATGCTTGAAAAGCTAGGCGCAAGAACCGAGACTTCTCCATCGAAGTCTTCATCAGCTCCTGCAAAAAAGAAGGGCGTCAGAAGACCGCGACAACAGCGGAACAAGCATGGCAAAGACGGAGGACCGGAGAGCTTACTTGCGCCTGAACCTCCACCTCATCGATCATCCGATGATGGGCCTTTGCGCTCAGCCTAGCGACCATGGTGGCTGCGTCGCCCATCTCAGCCAAGGTCGCCTGAATCCTCTCACGGCTCTAGGAAGCAACGTCCCTCATGGCTCGCTCGGTCACATCATCCACAACAAACAGTGCTTCACCAAAATTCATCGGGTGGGGCCACAAGAGGAGGTCCTCAACCAAGTCGAGCTCCTCCACAAGGGGCGAGCACAAGGCCACAACAGAGGTCCACCCGACCGTCGCCCCCAGAGTAGCACCATCTCCCAGCAACTCCAGCCGCACGGAGCGGCACGCACCGCTTCTTGAGGGCCTCAGGACCGCAAGCTCCAGGAGGGGTTCCCTGCATCACGAAGATTAACAAAGCCTAAGCATCTAGACAACGTCGACAAGCATGGCATGGAAAAAATTAGAAGAACGACGTACCTAGTGGAGCGTTCCACCAAGGGCAGGGCAATCCGCCCTTCCGCACGTAGTTCAACAGAAGGGATCATGGCGGGAGGCGCCGATGTCAACGTCGTTGGGCCAAAGGCTAGCGAGGCACCCCCGGTAGCGTCGACAATCCCGATGTCCTCCGCGCTGCGATCCCCAACGGCCCCTACCTCCCCGGATCCTGGTGTCTCCACACGAAAGCCTAGGGACGCAGGGGGCCTGGCCATCGTACTGGCAACAAGGCGCTAAAAGAGATTCGGGTCCTTCCCCTCGAATATCTCTAGGGAAGGGTGGTATGCTCCACTATCCGCCCTACCAGCAGCACCCATCTCCGCCACGTTCTCATCGCCTACTCCCTAGATGAGAGCCTCGGGCCCCATCGGGGAGGGGGCAACAGGAGCCACCTAGGAAGAGTCGTGGCCGCCAGCGGTGGTGGCGCAGGAATGCTTTGGGCTCGGCCCCCTCAGCGGCGATGAATCCACCCGCTTCTGGGTAGAACTCTCCTCGGTCCCAGTGCTCGCCGAGCTATCGGTACCGCTCGGCCTGGCACTGCCGCCGAACCCGAGCGAGACATCAGGGATGCTCTGAAGGGCTGCTAGGTCCTCATCATCTTCCTCAGAATCCTCCTCATCATCATCATCATCATCGTCGTCTGACGATGAAGCCCTGCGCTTCTGACACTCCATCTACTTCCTTGCCCTCTCCCGCCTGAGGCGCTTCCGCTTCTCGGCGACCGCCTTCTCTTCAGCGGCACGATCGACACCTCCGAGGTAGGCGAGACAGAAGCGAGAGCAGAACGAGGGTATAGGCTACGAAAACAAAACTGATTAGCTGACAACCTTAAGTGAAGAGACAAAAAATTAATCGAGGTGGCTTACCAGATTAGGCCGATGGGTCGCCGAGAACGCGTCCACAGCGTATTCGGTGGTGACAATGGTTCTAGAAGAGGCCAATCCCCCGACCTGCCTCGTGACCTCAAAAGCATTGAGTGTCTCCATGGTCTCACGGGTCGGGTCCTCGACCCTCAAGTAATCACACAACAGGGTCACCCGCCGCTTCAACGGTTGGACCTACCGCTCGATCATGGTCCGTAGGACCGTGACGTCGTCCTTCCCAGCTGACAGCCAGCCTTCGAGGATCTCTAGGATCTTCGTTACCTTCAACGACTGCTTTTTGCCACACCCCCAACTCCATGAGTCCAACCTCACCGGAGCAGCGCTGGAGAAAGGGGGAAGGGGGGCGGCGGCATCATCCCAGACGTAGAACCAATGGTTGTGCCAGCCGGAATTCAAAGTCTTCAGTGGCAAGAACGGATAACTGCGAGAGACTCCCTGATGTCTCTATAGGTTCATCCCGCCCACGGGTGCAAGAACGCTGCCATCCAAATCATGCGCCTTGCGGGTTTTCACCTCAAAAACCCTCTGAAATAGATCCTTGTTGGGGGCAATCCCTAAAAAGGACTCACACACGACGACGAAGCCCGCCAACTGTGACACCGCATTGGGAGGGAGGTGCTATAGCTGGACCCCATGCTCGAGGAGGAAACCGCGGAGAAAGTCGGACGCCGAGATACCGAACCCGTGGAGAAAGTCAAACAACACCACTTCCCTAGGCTGCAGATGAGGCACCGCCTCGCCGACAGGGGCTCTCCATCCGACAACCTCCTTCGGTGAAAGAAGACCCTTCGCCATGAGGCATTGCAGCTTTGCCTCCATCACTGATTAAGGAATCCACTCCCCCATCTTGCGTCGCAGGTGAAGGAGGAAGCGGAGACGATGGTGCAGTTGGCGATGGCAGTGGTGCACACGATCTAAAGGAAAACCACACGAACTCGACTCCTCTCCTTCTGTTGTTCCTTCAAAAACTATAGGAATGGCGGCAGGAGGCGAGAACAAGGTAAAAGGTCAGCTCGTCTAGAGGGAACTATTCAAGTGGCGATGATTAGGGAAGCGAACCGCACCCACGTAGAGTCCGCCCTAATACGGGCCCCACAAGTCCTCAAAAGACGAGCCATAATGCGTAGAGGCGCCATTAAGATGCGAAGGATCCAGGGACACTGGCCGCCACCTGGATCCATGCGCAGAGCGACCCACGGTCATCATGACCGCAGAATGCACACGTGATCATGCGCCGAGTGAACGCCTGTCAATCACGACCCCGACGAAAGAGGCCCAAAAGCCCCTGTGCCCATGCGCAGGGAAGCCAGGTCATGGTCGTGACCTAACGTCGTACTTAGGAATCCACCTATGGGCCGGTCCTTTGGAGGGCTCGAGGCCACAAAAGGGATAGTGGTAGGGAGGAGATGGGCCCCTGTGGCTCTAATCGGTAGTGCGGAGCCACACGACTGCCTCTCCCTGTGTTTGAGTCATCCGCTTTGAAGTCTCCCGGGTTGACCCCACCTAGGAGAGGCATCTTGCCCTTTGGCCGCTGTGGAGGCGGTTGGGGACCAACGGGATTGATGGACGATGATTTATGGGACGTCTCACATGAGGACAGCCGAACTGCACATTGATTGGGGAGGATATCGGGCCCCACTCGGATTACCCATCAACCCCTACGAGGCACACAGCTCGACACCATGGTTATGGTGGACATGCCTCCCCGCATGGGGTGAAACTCAAAACCTGCCTGCAACAAAGGCATCATGACCCCCGGGTCACAAAGGGCATCAAGGAACGAGAAAAGGAGGCGCCGCCCTCGAACCCTCGACTCTCAATTGGATGGCAACGCATCCCACGAGAACCACGACCCGATGGCGCCGGATTGAGGCAACTACCCTGGTCGAGGAAGACACCTCTAAAACCCTAGCGCCAAGCCCAAACAAAATTTTCACTTAAATCAAGAGACAATCCTGGGTCAAAGCCTAGGAAATTACAAACTAACCCAACCGAGCACCGCGTCACTTCACAAACATACCCTTCTCTCCTTCCCGACGAAATGAGTGCGGCCAGCGCCACACGGCCTGGCAACCTTAGGCACGGTAGTAGAGACCTGAGCTCTAGGAGCTATGGCGCTGAATAGGGGCTTGCGGGACGCTCCCCTCCATCGCAACAAAACACGATGGAGAGAAGCACCCCGCAAAACTCTATCCAGCGCCATATCCCCTATAGCACGGGACACGAGGGTGAGAGACGGCTTCAACGCCGCCATCTCACAAGGACAGGGACGGCATGGTGGAACATCCCACAGCAAGGGCCACCTCGCACATCCGAGCCAGAGCGCTCCAGTGGCCGAGGAATCCCAAAGCAGCGGTTCCAGTGGCCAAGCCACCTAGTCCTGCCCAGATCACAAGATCCCTCCTAGCACCGGACGATAGATAGACAGACATCGGCGCCCGGCCATCACAAGAAACCTTCGACAAAACAAAAACTCACGATGTTTCACTCCCTCCTCTCTCGAGAACAAGTGTCTCGAGAGGACTAGCAGAACAGGTTTTCAAACACAATTGCGGATAGCTCAAGCGAAGGGCCAATATTTATAGGCTCAAGAGAGAACCACGAAAGCCATAGCCAACACCAGATGCTCGCACAAGGTCGGGAAAAGCCTCCCCAAAGGCAAGACCGATGCAGCGTCGAAGAGACCATAGGGCCCCGCCTGGGTCACGGACCCCGATGAGCGACACATTAACACGGCAAGGCTCAGCAATCACGTACCACTTTGATTGGATGGGATAGGGTGCAACGTCCACCTACCGCCCAGAATACACGAAAGCCCGCAAGGGGTTGAGCGGCGAAGCTCGAAAAAGCCACAACCATGAGCCCATGCTCTAACACACGCACGTACCAGCGCTTTCACAATCACTTCATGATCGTAAAAACGCTCGAGGGCTACTATCAGGGTTATAACCCCAGGGTATCTTAGGGCACTAATTCGTTGGCAGGCTACGCGGCCCATAACTCCCCAGTCGATGAAGTCCCGAACAATTGAGGCCCAGCGAAAGCTGAGCGAAGTGGGCCGGGCCCCAAGGCCAGGGTCATCTCCGACCCCTTCCACCTGCCTTAGCCACACAGCGCTCGGAAGACGCATGACCTCTCCCCATCATGACCCCCGGAAGAGATGGGGGAGGTCGAGCACAGCTAAGCGTGCCTGCTCTGACAAGAACAAGCACGCCACACCGACCCCGCAAGGACCGAGGGGACAGCGGTCACCTCGGCCCGATCAGACACCATCCCTGTGCCAAGCCGCACCGACAAGACAACACCGCACCATGGTGGTAATGGGTACGATACCCACCGTCCAAATACGGACCGACTAGATGCTTGTACGATCTCACCCACTACGGCATGGTATCCACGACAAGGGGCTTGACAAAAAGACCATCTAGACCAGCAGGATGCCCCGACCTACTTTGGGTATGATGCCCCTAGGAACCAGGAGATGATGACGAAGGCCACATCAGACACCGCGTTGCACAGGAAGGCTGACGAACCACCAATCAGGCTATAGTGCCGCCACGGCCGACACAGTAGCACCACTCCACGCGCTGCCGCAACGTGGCCAGAAGACCATGACAATAGCCACGACCAGACGAGCACTAGATGACGGCGTAGCTTGCAAGCCAAGTTAGCCAGGCCCTCCCTCAGGCTCTCGACCGCTCGATCGGGAGAACCACCTCTTTGTACAAGCCCTGGCCCCGAACTCTATATAAGGGCAGTCAGGGCACCAATCTCAACATGATTCACATCCTCTACCATTGCATTCATTCACCATTGTAGTAGGGCTCATGGAGCTTCTCTTCGGGTAGCCCTTCGCCTAGCATAGGTCCTTCCATCTCTTTCTCCATTCTTGCACCCCCATTGTAAGAACTTCAGAGCATTCAAGCGAGGAACACGCACTCGATCATCTCTGAGACTGGACATTGGGCTCCGGCCTGAACCAGTATAAATCTTCGTGTCTATTGGATGCGACCATCGTCTTCCTAGAGCAGCGCGACAATCGTATAAATTTACTAATCCGGTTTACAAAACACCGACATGACCCCACATGACAGTTCACATTAGATAATGCCAAAATAGACAGTAGTGTCAGTTTGGGAACAAAAATTTCAAGCGGTATCAGATAAGGAAGATTTCAAGTTTAGTTGCTAAGTTGGGAAGAGCACATTTCTTTGGCACATAAGGAATTTTCTCGTACTGTTACCAAATCAATATCATATTAAAAGATATATAAGTGAAATGTAAATATATAGATATACAGATTTTAGGCACTAAACATGCATACCATTTGTTGATCAAAACCAAAAAAGTTTGGCATTTTCAAATACTAATAACAAGGCATAGTCTGGCTTCCTAGAATTAAAAAGTACAAGTTGGGTCAATTTCTTATCTAGATGAGTCATACCATTTACCAAAACCGCAATAGCCGCAGCCACATACCTGGCTGCTAGAAACTTGTATAGCGTCGCCGCTGTTTGGAACATCGTCCATGTATGTGGCTTTAGCCTAATCTTGTTAATTATTTGTTCTTGGTGTGGTTGGTAAACAGTAGATAAAACTAGCTTGTTGCACATTTTATTATACTGTGTATAGTACACCCAAACCGCCGCCGCTATCTATTTTGTTCCTGGTATTGCACTGCTCTGCTTTGGGATAGGCCATTGGCTACTCATTAAATTTTGTTTACTTTAGATAGGAAAGCATATATAATTTATACAGATACTTTACACTCAAGAAGGGAAGGTTACCTCTTTGTCGTTTGCTATGTCATCATAGCGTTGCAACGACCTGATGCTATGCAAGCGTCGCAAAACCACAGCTAAAAACCGTAGCGGGCTGTTCGCTTGAGAAATTCTGGAGGAATTTGGATGGTTTGGAGGAATCTTTGGAGGAATTTGTGAGAGAGAAAAAACACTGTTCCGGATGAAAAAAGAAGCGGATCAAGCCAGGTTTAAGGACACGCGCGAACGGGCAGCTCGTGTTAGTCTATACTTGTTTTTAATTTTTATTTACATTTGTGTGAACATCGCATACATTTTTTTTTTGTTTCTTTAGCATCTATACCTTCTATTTCTTTCCCATTTCTCATATAAAGGTTTAGCGTAATAGCTCTAGCTCCAAGAGTTATAAAGGATCTGATGTTTTTCCTTTGTATATAAAACCATTTAATTATAGGATCGCTCAATGGAATATCATTAATGTGGTGGCTGAGGAATTTCAACATATAAGTAACCTACTCCGTAGCTAGAGCATCTCCAAGAATCCCCAAAAGCCTTCTAATCTAGGATTTTTGGCAAAAATAGAAAAAAGCAATCTCCTAGAGTTCCTAATCCCACCCTCCAATCTTTTGGCAAATGGAAAAAAATCACCGAAAGCGTGGATATATCCACGCGTGGAAGACGCGCGTATCCGTCTGTCAATCTAAAGTGGAAGGACGTGTAAAAGAATAAAGAGTAGGAAAAGATTTCTAATGCAAATATACAAGAGAGAATGAATATATAAAAATGATTAAGATAATTTAGAAATACTATAGGATTTTTTATGTAAAATTGTCTTCTATATTTTAGAAGTGAATTACTGGAAACTGTTGGAGATAGTCTTATTTATTTCTCCCAATACTTTTTGGCGAGTTAGAAAACTCCATGGTTTTGAAAAGAAATTCTTGGAAACTCTTGGAGATGCTCTAAAAAAATACATAGTTAAAGCGCTATTGTCAATTAGCCCCACATGCTGGTAACAATAATTCCACACCGATAATGGGCCATCTTGGTAACAATAATTCCACACCGCTCATGGGCCATCTCAGTGCAGACAATCAGGTCGGTGCATCTCCGGACAAAATTCCAGGGCTTCGTGAGTCTACAGCACCATCCAACCTGCGCAACTCAGGCCCAACTTGTGTTGCAACTTGCACATCGTCTGCTGACAGGCTTGATGCACATGAGCTTTGTTTTGTGGCTGCTGGCAGGCATGAACATGAGGATCTCTTCTGTGCATGTCTGCATCATAAATTTATATTGGTATATGTGCTAGGAGGCAGTGAGTTACGTCCCGTTCTAAATTGTAATTTATTTTATTTTTTCTAGGTATATAATTTCGCTACACATCTATCTAGATGTATAACAAAAACCATATATCTAAAAAAGCAAGATTGATTCACAATTTGAAACAACGAAGGGAGTATCAGTGAACTAAATTAGCAGGCAGCTTCAACAATTGCAGCGGCGTCGAGTGGTTTAGTTTATTTTACACCGATGAAAATTAGTTTTTCTTTGAAAAGCGAGCAATTTCTGTATCTGCGATTGCACACAGCCAAGTTCCGGATTGTCGTATATTAGGACATCTCTAATAGGACAACGCAGCTAACTCTAACCACATCAATTTTTTCTTACGCGTCATTGCCAAACTACGTCTTATAAATTGTTCCGGAGATGATAAAGGTCATTTTCTGTGTTCTCCCTCAATAAGGTCCTGTTTGGATCAAGGAGATAATAGTTAGCTGATAATAATTATCTTCTTGTATCCAAATAGGTCTTGCTAATAGTTTTGCTAATTGTTAGCTGAGTAGTCAAGTAACAACTATTTCATTAGTTAGACCAAACTAGCTAATAGCAGCTAATATTCGTTGTGGCCTATTAGCTAGATAACTATTAGCAGCTAATGGATCCAAACAGACCTTAAACACCAAGCATTTTGGCTTGTGCAATATTACTCTAATTATAGAAGGTAGCTCAGTGCAGACAATCAGATTAGTTTGGCCATGTATGCACGAGTAGGAGAACCCAGAATGGAGGGCTCCACACCCGACCCCAGGGACGCACCGCGGGGGAACGCAGCGGGACTTGCCCCTGGCCGCTGCCACCGCGACCGAAGGCAGCCGCTTAGAACAACCACGGTTCATTGTGGCTCCTTTTGCATCCAATGCCGCCACCGCCAAAGGAACCACAACCACCCTCCACAGCCCCCGGGTCCGACGAGGAGCTACTTGCTAGCCACAATCTCAACTCAGCGCCGCCAACCCAGATATGTTTCGCGGACCAAGCTTCTAGACCAGGCATCCCCTTCCAAGACCTTCTTTGACATTTCCACTCCACCGCTGCCCCTTTCTTCTTTGGAATGCCCCATCCATCTATGGCCACCATCTGGGTCAACGCCTGTTCTCCTCTCCTACTTCCAGGTCGCCAAGGTGTTGTCATTCTATATGACTGGCTCCTTCGATGGGGCTGTTCGTCAAGAACGTGGTGGCCTTAATCTTCGCTGCCAAGGTCGCCAGCATTTCTTCGCGACGTTCACCTACCGCCATGGGCACCTCGGCCACGACTGTTTCAAACCCTCCCTCCATTCTTCCATGGAGAGTGTGGTTACGAAGGCCTCCCTCGCTGCCCACTCAATTTTTTCCTCTCTGTCATCCACTGCCATGGATGGCTACGCCCCTCCCCCTGACATGCCTCCCAGTCGCCAACAGGGGAGAAAATCTGTCAAGGGACACAATTATTTACCGTACCTACCCACGGCAACCAATCCTTCTCTTCCCCGTCTGCTCCCCTTACCTAAGATCTACTTGTCTCCTACCAAGGACATCGTCGACATGACTAGAGCGACCAACGATCCAATGCCTCCATTTGGCAAATCCTTCATAGATCTACTCTTAACTCTAGGCAGCCCGACGCATAAAAAACTGGCAACCCCAGGTTTCGCAAACCATCCACCACCTCCTTCAGGTGTCTCGCCTCCAATCACTTCCTCATGTGTACGTGATGGTTTAATACCATACGGAATTGTGACTGGATGCTAAGCATGCATGGCGTGTCATGCCTGTGATGTTTTGCCACTTAAGACGAGTAAGTACAGGAGTTTCTCTTATTAACGCTGGTTAATATGGGAGTTTCGTAAGTTACCGGGAGTTTCCAATGTTGCTAATGACGTGAGTTACTGAACATGAGTTTCTCCTGTGAACGTTAATTCCGTGACGTCTCTCCCGTCTCCTGATCTCCTGCGTCTGCTCGTCTTGCCTGACTATGAGACATAAAAGTCTCATCCCAGTGTCCATTGATACGAATTCAACACTTGCAAAAACCACAGCTTCCGTTGATCATAGTTCTCCCCGTCCCGGACCTTGCGCGCACAAGTTCTGGGAGAGTAGACCTTCGAAACACTGTTGTCCTTGGGTTCACCGGCTCGGGTGAAGGACGACAATCACGTTTTTGGGGAGTGTCACTGACGGCATGATTACTCGCTACGTCTTCTTCTTCGCGGGGGTCTTGTTGGTCTTCTTCCCGGTGCATGGCCAAGGCTCTCTGGTGATCGGCTCTGCTTCCCTTCTACACTGTATCGAGCGGAACGACTACACCGACAGGCACTATGTCGACTAGTGCATCCGGCTCTGCCGTTGGGTATGTTACTGTTAATGCAACCTTTCCTGTAAGGTTTCTAGTTACATTCCTGTTCCTAAGTTTCTTCTACATACTTGTCACAATAAGATCACACAAGTACATACATGATGTCACAAACCTTTTGTTTATTGCTATTTTCTGGATTAAATTACTATTGAAATTGCCTAAATTTCTAACAGGTGCTTGGTTTTTTTCTTCTCTGCTTTTTCCGTGCCTTCATGCATCATCAAGTTCTTCGCCTTTGTGCTTTGACTTATTTTGGTCTCCTACGATTTGTAGACCTGGCAGCCAAGAGGGACTAATCACTGTTGGCATTTTGGGCACAAGGACTGAAGAATTCGATATTGAAGAGGCACTTGGAATCATGAATACTGTAATCCTCTGCATGCAGGGTTGACATCACAACCAACCACCGATGTGGCGATGTCAATGGTGGTGAATTGGTGATGATGTTCACTCGAGACACTGAGGTGAATGAGGTGTTAACCAAACCAAGCAACATCACTGGAAACATCTACTGCTGGATTTGATATGAAGCGCAACTGTCTGTACATAGTCGAACGATATTTATGTGACTGCAGAAGGCAAACTAATATGCTATATTTGTGTTCCTTCAAAGAAAAAACTCTTGCATGGTGAGCGAACTATCCTTGCGTACTTTACTAAACAATCACCATTCCCTTGTGAGAAGAACCGTAGAGGCGAAACATGTGCTTAGACATATATTGCATAAATTTAATGCATTATGATTTTTTGTTGATGTCATGTGGCCCCCAAACAGCACGTTGCTATGATCAGATAGGTTGTAGTGTATGATGCCATGGACCGTTGTGCTAAATATAGTTTTAATCATTTTATTATGTTGTCATATATTGTCATGGATTATTGTGTTGCTTTGGAATAATGTTCTGTTCTCATTGGAACACACGGGCATAGGGGATAGGCCTAGACGCCTAGTAATACACTATTATATTACTTAACGTCTCTCGAATGGAACGACGTAGTACAAAATAAATTTATGAATAGACATGGTAATGATAGTGGCATGCCAACAGAATTTTGTAGTATAGATTAAATATTCAAAACAAGCAATTAGTAGTGCCATTGTACTCAGAAAGAGTGGCACAGATTAAAATGAGATGAAATGTTTTTCCAGCAGTGACACAGAAAACTGGCTTAAACCTAACACGATCAGGTAGGCTCTGCTTTCCTACCCTGTAATATATACTATAGAGCAACCAGAACTCTGTCTTCTCCAAGTCGCAACAACCTGTACCTTGGCAGCCAAAACAGAGCAGATCCAAGTTCAGCGTTTTGGACGACGACGACGACAAGGTGGAGCTTGAAGTGTTGGTGCCTTGGCCTCCAAACTTCATTAGCCATTGCTTCACATGGCGGCAGTAGAAGCCAAACTTCTAAGTGTGCTTGAACATGGTCAGTGTCCTTGACGTTACTGTTGTCGCTGCATAGGATAGCTTCACCCTGCTGCCGTTCAGCCAATCACGTACCTTTCTCACAGAGCATGAGAAGGCCAAAGCTGTGCAAAGTGGTTCACTCTTTCATATCCAGCCAGATCAATATATAATTAGGCAGCTTGCAACACCATGCAGTCCATGCCGTAGTTCTTCTCGTGGTGGAGCCAGATGCAGTTCAATTCGGCTAAGCTGATGACAAGCACAGTGTGATGCATGTTTTGTTCGAAAATAATAAAAAAATATTTCTTTTGAGGAAAATTAATTGAATATAGGAGTAATACGTCATGGGCCCGTTCACCGCCATGGCCTCTTGGTAGTCTGGACATATATAATCACGACCTGCAGCATGCAAAGGCTTGTGTGTCTCGGCCCACAAGGATTAGGCCCACACCGTGTGGACATAACAGAGATTGGAAAAAAAAAAACAGAGGGAACAGCGCGCAAATGGCTTGGAGTGTCAATTGCGGCAAGTGACAACGGTTGTACAGTACTAGTTAACGTTGGTTGGGCATCAGCGACGCACTGATCAGGCTAGACCTGCCTATGTAGGTCGCACATTGCTGTCTCCCTATGCTCATATATGTCCATGGAGGCGTGGAGGATTGGATGTCCTAACCATCATCTACATCTCTAGTGAGGACAGTCCAGCAGTGCTTTGCAGGTCTCTCACTTCAATTAAAATTAGCTCTATCCTGACTGCATCATTGCTATTGTTTGTAAGGGGGTGTTTGGATGGACTAAAGCATTTTGGACTAAAATCTGCATTTTAGTTGGACTAAACAACCAAACACTTGGACTAAAAGTGGACCAAAGTCCTTTAGTCATTTAGTTCACAAAACTGGACTAAAATAGACTAAAAGTTGTTGGGGACACCCATGCCCCTCATTTATTGTCCTCTCTCTCCCAGGGTAAAAGAGTGGGTAAAAAGGTCTTTCTTCCACGTCATTTAATGACTTTAATCCATTTTAGTTCAAGGAACCAAACACCACTTTAGTCTACTTTTAGTTCATGGACTAAAGTGGAGTAAAACTTTAGTCCATGGACTAGAGAACCAAACATGCCCTAAAATTGTAATATTTGAGCTTGTTTCCGTGCTCCACCGGGCATCAAAATTTAATGAACTGTTAGGGCATTTAATGGCCAATATTCGGTCGTCAATCTCGAACTAATTGCATGCTTATAAAAAGTACGTAAGCATGATGGGTGAGACACTATATAATATTTATTAGATACAATATTCAAACTATCATACATCTACTATAGCATTTTTTTTATTCCTCACGCGGTAAGCATGATGCCGTGATGGGCAAAGATGCAAGGAACTATCTATGCAAGGGAGTGTAGCAGAAATTGCCACCCAACAAAGGGAGGAGGCTTAACCATCCTGCTTCCTTGATTCCAGAAGTTGTGGTGAGAATTCTGTTTTTTAATGAAACATAGAACACCGAAAAGTGTGGTCTAGAAATTCGTAATACAACAATGTTATGCATAATCAGTAATAAGTTGACTTCTACAGCACCAATAGAACAAGGTAAAGTTGTGATATCATTTACGCAAACAACTGCACAAACCTTTTTCCGTCCAATACTTGGGTGTGCTGAATAATGCCTTCCAAATTATGGCGGTGTAGTCACTTGAAGATGATGCCAGGTAGTTTCCATTATTTCAGAACCCTACAAACCAAACTTCATTATTATGACCACATAATACCTGCACACAAGCATGGATATGTGAAACACATAACTTTGAAATACATAACAAAAAAGAAAGATAATACATAGGAGGAACTGTGTATCTTCAATTTTGACGTGTGTGTGTGTGCATAGTTGTATACCCATGAACCCAGCCATTGCTAATGCTGAATGTCACTAGAAAATGAAGTTGACAGAAGCACAGTTTCGACGCACAAAATCAAGAAGTCTTACTGATGCCATGTTTTTTTATCTACATAGCATACAAAATCGTGGAAACTTAAAACAGTTGTCATCAGTGCTGCATATATGAAAATTATATAGCTAACTTATCAACTTCGTGGTCGAATTCGGACATTTGAAATAATAATCAGAATCCTGTCAATCTCAGAGGCAAGATGGTATGGTGCACATCACTGTCTTAGGGCATTAACCAAAACTCTAAAGTTTCTGCTGCACAAATTAACAACGGCATATAGATTCTGCTGCAATTTTTTGCAAACACCATATAGATACATAAGAAAGATCAAGATTCAGGAATATGCGATTTACGCACTCAAGTGTTGGCACATATCAGATTGCTCAATAGAAACATACACTACAGGGAAACCGAGCATTAGTGATAAAATTCATTTGCTAAACCATCATTTAATTCACTTGCAATGCAAATTTCTTGAAACTGCAATTTGTTTCAATATATAACATGCTATATTTCTAATCATGAATAATACGAACAGAACAGGTTTGCTTGTCATTTGATACAATTCATTTGCTAAACCATCCTATTGTTAATGATTGTTCTTATAATTCATTAGTTGCACCTATTTTCTGTCATCTGATATATTAATTATTACTTTTTTGTTTCATACTTTGTAGATCAAACTACATGAAGCTTATGTCACACATCAAGAAAATATTATATTAATTCTGCACATGTGCCAATAGTGGAGCACTTCGCATTAGTTTTAGGTTGAAAGCCAAACCATTCACGTGGTGTTGGCATTTGTGCAGTCAACAATCAAGTTGCCGAGGAGGGGACCAGATTGCAGGCGCATATCGAGGCTTCTGAACAGCGTGAAGCTGCAGCTTGAGCATGTGCAGATGCTGTTGGGCAACATGCTGAGGCTGCTGGGCAACATGCACAAGCTTTGGAAGGCTAGGTCTTGACGGTGGTCGAAACAAATGCACAGTTGCAAGAAGAGCAACAATCCTAACTTGATGAGCTTTTGCGTCAAATACAGATGTGAGAGAACAACTTGATCAACAAATGGCTCCGTTCATTGGACGCATTCATTCTGGTGCTTCGCAGCCTCCATTATATTAGAGTTCAATACCTGTAATTGAATCAATTGTTTGAGATTTCAAGTAGTGTGTGAGTTATTTTAAGAGTTCCAAGTGTCATTAAATTATGTGTATTGTTTGATTGCAACATTATCATGGTCAAAGAATTATTGGAGTAAATATTATTGGTCTACATTTGTGAGAATTGTATTGTTCTAGTGTACATCTGTTGAGCCATTTTTTTGTCACGACAACATGGGTGATAATGATAAACCGTTTGCCACAACATCTATTGTCCACACAATTGAGACTTATCTTGCGACAAAACTTATCGTAACTAATATTTTCACACAAATGTTATGTTTTTTTGTGATGAAATTATTGATATAACATATCTTATCAATTCTCACAAAAAATCATATTGTGAGAACAAATATTGACACAAAAATTATATAATGGCAAAGCATTGGTCACTAATATATTGTCTCTAGTGACCATATAATTCGTCACTTTTATAATGGTAACTGTGGCGACTAAATTGCCATAAATAAACTCTAATTGTGTCAATTGTTGTCACCACTGAAAACAATATAAGTGGCATCATTTTTCATCACTAATGTGCATGTTTTTGTGACAACAAAGGCGCCTCAAATGGGTACATCATTAGTGGCAACATAATTAGTGACTAATTAGTATGGCCATTTGTGGGGAATGAAAAATCATCACTAGCGAATTTGTGAGCCGAGTATTTGTGGCGACTAGTGCCAATAAAAAAGTCGCCACAAAGGTTTCTTTGTGGCGAAAAAAAACATGCTTTTGTGATGAAATTTTTCGCCACAAAAACCCTTTGCCGTTGTGGTGATAAGGTAGATCCAAGTAATATAAAATTAAATCAATGTCCTTACCTCCTTGTTGACCTTAAGACACTGAACAACTTTTGATAGAACATTTGCTCTCCCTATATTGAAATTTTATACTGGACATCAGCATCACATGTTGCTCCTTCAGTTGTTCCTAAAATTAAAATTCCAAACCCATGAGAATCTGGTCTAAGTATTCTAGAAAAAAAGGGCTAATATGAGCCAACAAAGTCTAACAACTCCAAAATGAATCAGTTTGCACTTCTCCTGATTTCTAAAGCCTGGTTGTCAATGGTTAATTGGAAAAGAAAAACAAGAATTTGCAATTGCACAGAACAGCTAGTTGCATATATAAATAACATACATGTTAATGGGTTAAGCCTGCTTCTCGAGCAGTTTTTAGTCAGCACCGATTCTACAAAGAATTGAAGTTACTTGAATACACTTTATGCAGCCACGTTTATAACTTCAGGAAATATACAGAAGTTGCTATTTTATGTATCCGCACATGCTTGTATCTGTATGGCAACTATGAAAGAGTGGGTCCATGAGTTATGATGCCAACAAAGATGCTCTTATGAAAAAATAAGGCACCTATTCAGAATGATAAGCACTTAAAAACATGAGCACCATAGTTATTATTAACTATAGGAGAAGTTGTAGGAGCATCAGAAATTCAGAATTGGGAGCCGAGGTGGAACTGAATGCTGGACAAAACGTCAAGATGCAAATACACTATAGCAGCAAGAATAAAAGAGGCATTAATCTACCTTTCAAGCAGAACCCCTCCTCCTTTGTGTGTCCGTTTCACTTTTGTAGCCTCCTGCACTGCTATCAAAACTAAGCATAAGCACTGGGATGCACCAAAACAGCAAACATAAACCAAAGAGGAATGGACTACACTGTAATGGCCTGGTGGGTGAGGCAACGAAGCAAACACATGGCATGCACAGCGTCACGATACGCGCGGCAGCACCAATGGCATCAGGGGGACCCCAAATCGAATGGCTACTTGCTCATGGACACTCATATGCGGCTCAGAGACAATCTCAGATAAAAAAGAGAGCAAGGGATACATCAATCGAAGAAGAAAGCATGGACTGAGGTCTGAGATTGCCACCCACATCGTCCTCACCTCAAGGGGGTGACACGGGCGAATGGGCCAACGAGTCACACCCGCCGCTGGCCCCCTCGCGCCCCTCTCCCCTACCTCGTTGCCGCCGGAGAAGGCCATCGGACATTCGTGCAGTTGCCAGTTATAGGCGGCGGCGGGGCCTCCTCCTCTGGGTTGAGAGAGGTTCGGCTGGATCTAGCTCAGGAAACCACGCATGAAGCTCTGGCGGCAGCGACATGCTGGTGCATCATTGGCTACAGCATCCCACGTCTGACGAGCTCGGTCGCGACACGGCCAGGGTGAGGGAGGCGCCTCCAGATCTGGTGTAGGCAGCCGCACAGGCGAGCTCCGCTCAGGGTGTGGCCCCGGCAAGCAGCCCTAGCAGCGGACGGTGTGGGGGGCTGCACTTTGGCGCGGTGGACGGTGGGGACAGCGGCGTTGTGGGCAGCAGGCGTGTTTTTTTTTCTTCTTTTTGGGATTTTGATTGAGGGGCGTGGAAGTGGAACTGGGAGGGTGGGAAGGTTTTCAGGTAGCGAAGTTTTTAGCGCGCGACTCAAATATTTCTCTCCCGATCAGGTCTTCTTTGGGGCGAGATGATATTTTAACTTCTGTCCCACACACACATTGTACTCTTGGCGAACACTACGTTGACACTTATTAAGTCTAGAAAAGTTTCGTTGACAGTTTTTATGTCAGCAGGAAAACGCCGACAGATAACTTGTTGTCGTATAGTCATTTTACTGACAGATGAATTGACGTCAAAAACTCATAGAATTGCCAACACATAAAGTGTAGCCGAAACCCGCCTTTTGCCAACAGATAAGTGTTGGCAAATGTGTATCATGGTGTAGTGTGTAGTGGACCGAAGCTACAGATTCATGCATTGGGTCAACAACCTGCAGAGCTTTCAGGTCTCAACTAGAGAAACTGGACCATGTACCTGTCACAGCCATTAGTCAACGGCTGGCTGCAAGCAATTATGTAGAGCTAATCAAATCCTGTTCGCTTGCTCGTATACGATCGTGGATTATAAGCTGAAATAGTATTTTTCTCTCACACCAAACCAGCCAGCAGTAAATAATCCACGATCGTTTACAACGAAATGAACAGGCTGCAAGTTGCCCAGGCAACACGTTATTAGCAATCAAGTAACACGGTTAACAACAAAGCTTGTCATACATAAAAATCAGTGATAATTAACATCCTATGTATATTCACTACACCACAACACTGATATAGCGTCACGTGTTTGTCATTATAAGTTCAGTAATACCGCTGAACAGTTGGTTGCTATAACTGCTCCACAGACTAAGTGTCGGTAAATGTACTTTTTCAGACAAACTATTGGTCCCTAAAAATATTTAGCTGTAATGTTGAACCATCAGTCGGCATAAAACGGTAAAAAAGACATACCTTCGGTCGCTATATCTATAGGGTCATGCCTCGAGCGCGTTGGAAACGAAAAAAGGCGTGTTCTCGAAAAATTTCAAGGACAGATGCCCTTCCTCTACAAACCCTAGCTCTTCACCTTTTTCAGCCATCGCCCGCACCAACTCCCCAGCCGCCGTCGCCACCCTCCCCTCAGTCCCGCCGTCCTCCATGGTCTGCGTCAAGAAAAACACCTAAAATCTGGTTTCTCCTGATTGTAGTTCTAGTTTTAAGAATCCAGCGAGCTAGTTAAAAGGTTCCGTAAAGTGATTCTGATGCATCAGAAAACGTTTCTGAAGAAAATCTGGATCCGAAATGTTTCTATGAGAATCTCGAACCCTGCCAAACAAGCCTGTATAATTTGCTTTATCCATAGACCTATATAGTAGGCATGACTCTCATATGTAGCCACATTCAACTTGGATTATAAGCAGTTGCAGAGCCTGACACATAATAGGGGAGGAAGGGATTGTCCATAGATAATATGATAAAATTAGCTTTATTACCAGATTCATCACAATTTTATTATCAGCTAGTACTACTTGGTGGAGATAGATGGGCCATAAGGCCATTACATGCGCAGTTTGCAAGAAAACAATATTAGAATATCTAGCACTTTATTACATGGACTGTTTAGACTTGCGAATATACACATGAACCTTTGTTAATCATTCTTAGCCAGGGGGTGGGGGCGGAGCCCCGAATGGCCTCCACTTGGCTCCTCAAGTGGTTACAAGCGATACTAATAACTATGGTTACAAGTATACATATACTCTAATAGAGACTACGGTGTCTTAATTTTAAGTGTGTAATAGATATTGATGACACTAGTAGAAGAAGGACATTCACCAACGGATCATATAATAGGGCCTGTTTTGGCACAACTCAGCTCCAAAATCTAGTTTGGATATTGTATCTACAGCTTATAGACTAAACTAAAGTTGTTTAAATACTTATATATTATTTAGTCTAACCTATAAACAAAATTATTATATTAATGCTTTACACACCAGGAATGCAAATTTTCTTTGAGCAACAAATGCACAGCTTCAAGGAGAAATCCACAAATTTCATAGAGCTAGAGTTGTACAAAACAGAGTCTTAATTGTGGATTACTATCAATTCTCTGTCTTAAAAATAATCTTACAATTGTGGCTACCATAGGACCATAGTTGGTTACCAAACATCTTTGTTACACATGATCAAACATATTTGTACCATTGGATCTAACCACAAATGCTTAGTCTGGGAATGTCCATTTGAACGGGGCATCATGAACAATGCATACCTATGGCATAAACTAACAATACCAAACTGTCCATATATATGATGCATTCGTGCATATAAAACGATCATTGGGCCAATGACAATAGAAAATTTTCGGGACTATTATATAAGTGAAATACAAAAAGTTCAAAAAATACCACAACACTGATATAGCGTCACGTGTTTGTCGTTATAAGTTCAGTAATACCGCTGAACAGTTGGTTGCTATAACTGCTCCACAGACTAAGTGTCGGTAAATGTACTTTTTCAGACAAACTATTAGTCGCTAAAAATATTTAGCTGTAATGTTGAACCATCAGTCGGCATAAAATGGTAAAAAGACATACCTTCGGTCGCTATATCTATAGGGTCATGCCTCGAGCGCACTGGAAACGAAAAAGGCGTGTTCTCGAAAAATTTCAAGGCCAGATGCCCCTCCTCTACAAACCCTAGCTCTTCACCTTTTCAGCCATCACTCGCACCAACTCCCCAGCTGCCGTCGCCACCCTCCCCTCAGTCCCGCCGTCCGCCATGGTCTGCGCCAAACCCCCTCCGCCGCCGCCACCGCCACTGCCCCAATTCTCCGCCACCCGCTAACTTGACATCGGCCGACCAAATTCCCCCGATGCCCCTCCACTGGTTCCCAGCCCTTCATCTTCCCCCAAATCGAGCTCGATTCAACGCGTAGTTCAAAGGAGCAGCCCAAGGAGAAGGAAGAGAAGAGCAGTGCTCGGGAAGAGAAGCGCGCCGCCGCCATCACCACTGGCATTGCTACTTTGTTCGAGCTCATCCCGCCGCCCCGACCGACCGATGGCCACGAGGCATGTAGGCGTGGTCCTCCCCACCTCCCGATAACCCCATCTTGGCACAGGTAACCAACCGCTTGTGCCTTTCTCCCGCCTTGTAGGTCCCTTGGTCCCTGATCTCGATCCGCCGCAAGTGGGGGTGGGATTTGCCGTTGTTGCTTGCTACTTGGGGATAGGAGATCCGGATGAGGATATCATGGATTTATTCTCTTGAGATTTCAATTTTGATTATTCCACTCTACATCACTTTGTCATTCGCTTGGTTAGATTCTCTGGATCCCGCACCTATAGGCAAAGCGTGCATGATTATCCATGGTAATCTTGATATCGATGACCCCTATTATGTTCCAAGATCATGTATGAATCATCTGATGCTATTGTTTTGTTCCCGCCTGTTCCTTAGTGTAGCCAAGATCGGACAAGCAGATGAGTCAATGGAAAAGAAAAACCAAACTTTGTATTTTGGTATTAGGTTTATTAAAACCTGCTTTGCCTCCTTGCTTGCGATAGAATTCAAGCACCATCTCGCACCTCGCTCTTGCTTTGCCTTTGTGCTTTGAAACCTGCTTTGCTCAAAATGTTACTAGCATGATAGCATCACAGAATAGTGGAAAAGAACTATAGATATATTACTGTGAACGATTGTGGTTGGAACACAGGTGTATCTTGATGATAACATATATGAAAACACTTTGTACTTATCTTCGCTAGCTAAAGCTGAAGGTTGTGTGAGGTGATAAACAAATGAGTGTGCCAATGTTTCATTTTTAGCTGCTTCTTATGATTCCACGATTTTATTTTTACCAGTTTGTTCAGATAATATAATCACAAAATTAGTGTTCTGTATTGTGTCAGGGCTATGCCCTTGTTCCAAATTAGTGAATTTAGCAACTTTGTTTCCAAATTGAACCACTCATGGGCTCTTAGTAAGAAAACATAATTTGCCATCTTATAAAGAGATTTGCCATGGTATTGTGCCCTGCCTTTCTAGTCATTAGTCAATCAGCATAGCAGGATCATCTGCAGATACAGTCGTTCCCCTGGACCAACATAATCTAATCTTATTTTAAACACTCATTTGTTTCATCCCAGCTCCATGTCTCCATCTCAGGAGTACGATTAACTTTGACTTATATGCTCTGTAATTGAGCATTTTACTGAAGTTTGTCATGCCCCTTAAATGGAACGTGTTCTATCTATATCATTTCCTGTGCCTATTTTAGATCTTGGTACCATCATATGCTTGAGGCTTTACGATTTCATGGCTTTGTAATTGTTTGGCCATGTTTATTGAAATGCATAGAAATTTCTATTGTTGCCTTCATGACAGGGCACCTAATGTTCTAGTGATAAGTAAATTTTCCTAATGTTCATTTACTGCTGTAGTTCACCAGATCTGGAAAAGCAGCCGAGTCAATGGAAAAGAAAACCATAATTTTGTATTCTGGCATGATAAGTAAATTTCCTAATGTACATTTATTGCTGGTCTAGCCATGCACATATTATCCATGGGAGTTGGTTTGTTGTCACCAAGATTTGGAAAACCATAACAAAAATGCAAACTTACATTTTTGGCCTAATCTATGTAATGTACTATTTTGTTTTCCAATTTTAGGTATCAACTTACTTGCACTACTTTAATTCACTACTTTGTTTTCAAATAATCTACTAATCCCGCAAAATTGCACTACTTTACTGTGTTTCTGAGCTTTTCATTACCTTTTTGATAGTGTTGCATAGCATTTGTGAGTTGGTGTTGAATTCTACACAATTGTGATAGGTTGGCATTTGCGTAGGAACTTTTCTTCAAAGACTCTGAAAGGCCCAATTCATGCAGAGATTGGTAAATTGACAGAGCTAAATAAAAATCACTATCTGCTTTCATGTGAATTCATGCTTTTCATTTGCTACAAGGTGTTGACTAATTTTTTTTTACATCCGTGGGTGCAGTTATATGTAGTATAATAACTTCACTAGATGTATTCATATTTCAGACATCTTTTTCTACCCTCAGACACCTACTGAAGCTGTAAGAATACGCTATCTTGTTCCTCTCTTTATGATGTATACATAGATAGTTCAGTTGAGTGTGTAGGAATTCTTTGTCATGTGTTTATTTGTAGGAGGAAATTAAATTGTATAGATCTTGATCTAAAATGTGGGGCAGCATTTTATATTAGTTCATATTTTGGGCCCTTGCATTTTTTACTTTCATCAAACAACTATTTGTGATGTTGATACACTGCAATCACTCTTCAATAACTGTATTTGAAATTTCTGTGATTTGTCCATGTCCTAGAAATTTTAGATTCTCAACATCGAAAGATTGAGGGACATGAGCTCTCTTCCTTACTGTCCAAACACTCAAATTCAATGCATGGAATGTATGTTTTAGAGATAAGCATCCTCTAGCATCACTGCACTCTGCTGGATTTTTGGAGGTCAAATATTGTGTAATATTATTGGCAGCTTTTCTCCAAACAACTGATGATGAAGCACAGATATTTGCAGATCTTGTCTTGCTAGTACGAAGAGCAGTGTAAGAGCTGCATAAAATTTACGCCTTCTGGAAATTACATTCCATGTTACCAAAAACCTACATAAGGTTAATACAGAAAATTAATAAAAGGAAACGTTTATAAGTTCAGAAATCGAGAGTTTCAACTGTTATATACGGGCCTATATGTCACGGTATGGAATAGTAAAGTTCTGCATGAAAAGAATTAGATATGTGTGTGTGTTTGGCATAGAGAAATGCTTCAGATTCTCACTAGAATCGCTGCCAAACACCACAAAGAGAAATGTTCCAGGGAGAATCACTTGGAACTGATTCTTATTTTTGTGCTAGTCAAGAAAAACACCTAAAATCTGGTTTCTCCTGATTGTAGTTCTAGTTTTAAGAATCCAGCGAGCTAGTTAAAAGGTTCCGTAAAGTGATTCTGAAGCATCAGAGAAACATTTCTAAAGGAAATCTGGATCCAAAATGTTTCTACGAGAATCTCGAACCCTGCCAAACACGCATGTATAATTTGCTTTATCCATAGACCTATATACTAGGCATGACTCTCATATGTAGCCACATTCAACTTGGATTATAAGCAGTTGCAGAGCCTGACACATAATAGGGGAGGAAGGGATTGTCCATAGATAATATGATAAAATTAGTTTTATTACCAGATTCATCACAATTTTATTATCAGCTAGTACTACTTGGTGGAGATAGATGGGCCATAAGGCCACTACATGCGCAGTTTGCAAGAAAACAGTCTTAGAATATCTAGCACTTTATTACATGGACTGTTTAGACTTGCGAATATACACATGAACCTTTGTTAATCTTTCTTAGCCAGGGGGTGGGGGCGGAGCCCAGTATGGCCTCCACTTGGCTCCTCAAGTGGTTACAAGCGGTACTAATAACTATGGTTACAAGTATACATATACTCTAATAGAGACTACGGTGTCTTAATTTTAAGTGTGTAATAGATATTGATGACACTAGTAGAAGAAGGACATTCACCAACGGATCTTATAATAGGGCCTGTTTTGGCACAACTCAGCTCCAAAATCTAGTTTGGATATTGTATCTACAGCTTATAGACTAAACTAAAGTTGTTTAAATACTTATATATTATTTAGTCTAACCTATAAACAAAATTATTATATTAATGCTCTACACAACCTCCTACCAGGAATGCAAATTTTCTTTGAGCAACAAATGCACAGCTTCAAGGAGAAATCCACAAATTTCATAGAGCTAGAGTAGTACAAAACAGAGTTTTATTGTGGATTACTATCAATTCTCTGTATTAAAAATAATCTTACAATTCTGGCTACCATAGGACCATATTTGGTTACCAAACATGTTTGTTACACATGGTCAAACATATTTGTACCATTGGATCTACCCACAAATGCTTAGTCTGGGAATGTACATTTGAACGGGGCATCATGAACAATGCATACCTATGGCATAAACTAACCATACCAAACTGTTCATATATATGATGCATTCATGCATATAAAACGATTATTGGGCCAACGACAATAGAAAATTTTAGGGACTATTATATAAGTGAAATACATAAAGTTCAAAAAATATCCAATGCATATATCAGTATCACCATCTTCAAATGTGTTACTAAGTGCAGAATATTATGGAAGTTACTGTCAAACAAAATCTGTAGTCAACTTATGTATATATGTCCATCATACTAAAAGTCTGGTACTTCACCTACGATTGTTGTAGGTTTCATTGGAGTGTAAAACACATGTATCTTGAGTTCTGAAATCCTTGTATCTCCCGTAAATGAGAGTTCTGTGCGTTTGACAGTGCCCTTTGCCATAGTTAGTTCTCCTGTCCCACCAACAATGCTCCACTCACCATTTATTTGGGAAGTTCCTTGATTTGTAGTGTGGACCCATTGAACCAATATATGTTGTTCACAAAAGCAGAAAAAAGAACATATATAAGAAATGTTTTCAGCATATCATACTCCGATAGCAATGAAAGGTTATGTTGCCACCAAAAAAAGGGAAATCCGATAGTAGACTTTTTTCGCTGTAAATCAGAAGCCAAATTTGTGTTTCAGGAACCATAACGGCGAAAAATGGTATTTCTTCTTATGTGACCGGCGGGATCAGAATTGAAGAAATGAAATAACCGACGGTACTAAAATCTATAAAAGTAAGTATCAAGATATCCTATTTGAGAGAGGTTGTGGAATTAGAAGATTGTTGTTATGTGCTAAAGATTACAAATTAAATTCTCACCTTTTATCCCTGAACACTAATCCAAGGGAGTAGTGATAGACAAAATTGGGAGAATTGGCGACTTGAACACCTATGCCTTGAAGAAGGCCGACGACATTTGCATCGGTGCCTCGCCCGTTGGTAACAGGCCACGAGAAGACCCAGGTTGTACCCATTGGGTCTTTATCTATGATGGACATAGGGGGGGCCGACCCACCAAGGCGCCGTCAACGGCCCGGGGTGCCGTGTCTTGGTAAAATTAAACTCACATATATAATTAAGCATACAAGCGTATATTGTCACATAATTCAATCATAGCGCACATGCTAAGTTTCAAATATGTGTCTTGCCATGTGGCAAAAAGCCATCTCCCATTTTAGTCCTAATACGCAAGTTTCACGGCTGAAAAGTCTCTCAGTGTTGATACAGTCAGAGTTATGACTAATCTTAGTAATCTATCGATCATTGGATAAATAGAACTTTTATCTAATCTCACTAGTCCCTTTGTTAGATCAGCAAATGATGGCAATGTACTTAGCTCTTGATAGTTGTATACATCAAGTTGAAAAGGAAATCAACTAAAGAATTAACAACGATTTGTGATCTGTGAAACAGTGAAAGGAATAAATAAATAAATAAATTACTAAACTTGGCACCTTGCGTGAATGCGTCCTTGCTTGCAGGCTAGCTTTTGCCTGTTGGCTAGCTCTCGGTCGCTGCTGCTGCGCCCTGCGCCGCTGGACCGGGACGTTGGACGCTTGGCCGTATGTAGCTTCTGACTTTGCCGCTTTAGATCTTTCTGCTCCGCCGGCCGCCCGTACGCTCCGTGCTCGCGCTCCGCCTCCGCTCAGCTTTGCCGGCTTGCCTCTGCACGGCGATATGGGAGATGGAGATGCAGATGGAGATGGATTTTTTTTTTTAGCAAAAGAGGGAGATGGAGATGGGAGACGAGTCGACACTCGGCAGCCGCAGCACCCAGCAGCCAGCACGCTGCACGCCGCGCGAGTAAATGTGACTCTTCGTTTCCTCCTTGCATGGGCCAGCGGGCCAAGATTACTATCTTTAGTGGAGTTTAGCAGAGACTTAATTGACTAATTAACTGTGATTAAGGATGATTAAGGGGTCCTATTAATACATCTGGTGGACCATTAGGGGGGCCAGGCCACTGCCCGCCCCCCCTGTCTCCGCCCTGGTTGATGTCCGATCCAGCATACACCTCCCTGTTGTACAGGGTCAACTTGAGCTCGGTTTGAGATGGAGCTGTGGCGTAAGAGGCCATGGCTAGCGGCAGTGTTCCTGGTGAGTGGTGAGGGGAAGAGACGAGAGAGTATGTGTTATCCTGGATAGCTGGGTGTGTTGATTTTCTGACAAGGAGATGTGGTGTATTTATAGATGGAAGGAGTAAGACACAGCATGCAACACCGTCGTTGGACACTAAGCATCCGCTGGTGAGTGGGCCGGTGTTGGGGCTGAGTAATAATCCATTCGCAGAAGCATCTTCATTTTTATCGAAGAATAATCATCATTCTTCTTGTGCATGCTGACTCATCTTGCACACTAAGCATATGTTGTCTTTACGATACAGGATATAGCTAGTGGTTCAGACATGAGTCTATTTTGTGCACATCTAATGATAGCAGACAAGTAAGCCTCTTCGTGACATAAGCGTGGACAAAAACATAACTTTGGAAGTATTATTTCTATGTGCCTAAATAGATTGGGTAATATCTTGGTATATAGTTTTGTTTGAATTGTCAACTAAACATGGCTCGGTTGGTTAAATTTAGGGAACATTTGATATGTGCCCATGTTGTAAATGATGAGGGAATGTCAAGGAAATGATCGAGCTTTGGTTTAGTATGTTAGACTAGCTGAGGTGTGAGATGGTGTTGTACAACATGTCTTGTGGTATAACACCCTAGCCCATTAGTAGCCTGTAGTAGTTGTGAAGTTGGCCCATATGGCTCAAGTGGCTTACGTGTGATTGTGGTTGGTGGATTTAGTACCACCTTGGATTGGAAGTCTAAGAGAGGGTGAAGGCCAGCTTATAAGCCTTGTCGTTCCAAACGTAGCACCTCCGGGTTAACCCTTTTACACGAAGCGATGACAAAAGTGTAAGCGAGATGCTACGCGTATGCAGGCTCGTTCCACGTGTGGAGCTAGGCCATATAAGCAGTTTTGGACGCGGGATGTTACATTTGGCTTGTAATGTGAAAGTGTTGAGCATGCTATGATGGTGGTTGACGGGGATGGACAAAGTTAATTGAGGAGTTCATGCACCATGGAGCAAATTAAGAGCGATGATCAAGGGCGAGCGAGAAGATTTAGACCGAGAGATCAAGGGCCGGAGTACGGAGAGTAGACTGCTAATGCTTGGGCACGACGACAAGCAGGAGTACAACACTACCACAAAAAAATATTTTGATTAACAGATGCGAGCAAAAAAATAACTATAAGGTGGTCTCCTGCAACCTTGGCGGCACCCCATTACCATCAGTGCTCCTACAAGGGTACAACCTCGGCAGTTGTCCCTAGATACTGTAAATGCAAAGCGGGGGTCAGCAGTCAACCACCATGAGCATGCCTGTGCAGCGTTTCTACGTGAAGCAATTGGTCTGGGCTCGGACAAGGCGTGGTGTGCAGCCTGCGTGCCGAGTCGGTGAGCGTGATTATAAAGCGTGCCCTGTAATCGAAGAACGGCAACAAATATACGAACATGGGTCAAGCAGGCCGGGGCACTTTGATCAACATGGGCCGGCTGGATGATTGTCTTGGGCCTGGCGGGCCATTCGTGCAATAGGGCCAGACTCACTACCAAAATCGTGATTCTCAATTAAAAAAAGTATTAAAATGGTGGAATTTTCCAGAGGTTTTTAAGTAGTAGTAAAATATTACCACTAGTCATGGCATATAGGAATCTTCATTAGGAGGCATTTGGTACAGAAAGTTTATACTAAATTTTGAATGCTACATCACTGGGAGAACTTCTAGATTCTGGTTCTGACATTTACGTTGCTATTGGCCTAGCGGGCCATTCTTGCAATAGGGGCTAAACTTTTACGTCGCCAATCAAGTATTCCCCAATCTCTGATCCATCTGATACCTTCAGCTTGCTACCGTTCAGCTGCTCACCTTTGTCGCAGAGGTTGAGAAGGCCAGAGCTGTGCAAAATGCTGGACTCTTTCATGCTACCAGGCCACCCAGTCACAATGTCTGTAAACCTCGTATCCAGATCAACAACAGCTTACAATGCTATGCTGTACTTCTCTAGATCCAGCCAGACCTTGCGGTTCTCATTGTTTGCTTATGTTCAATCAAATTTGGCACATGTTCTATCAAATTAATTCAAGTTAACAGTTCTCAATGTTTGTTTATGTTCAGCAAACGCATATAAATTTATCTATTTTATTTGAGTGGTTCCCAAAAGAAGAGAAAATGTATTGTCTTCATTATGTTGCAAATTGTCAATTCTGAATTGTCTAGCTACGGATTATGATTTTACAGGAGTTAATTAGTTTTTGTTTTTGTTATAGGATATGAGAAACACACATACTTGCTAAGTTGTTCTACTACAAAAAATTAGGAGCTTGCTATTACAACAGCATAAAAAAATAAGAAATTATAAATTTTATTAGCCTTAACAACGCAGGAGCGGCAAATTTGCTACTGATAATATAGAAGGGTTGGGACGATAGAACTTCATGGAAATAAGACTAAATACGGTCATCCGTCCCCGTTAGGACGCGTGCCTTCCTAGGCCAGCGCAGCAAACAAGCCCAACAACACCTCTACGTCTCTTCTATCTCTAAAATTTCCCCACTCGCACTCGCAACGGTGTCGCTGCGTCACTACACATACGTCCGCCCCACTGCACCCCCACCGCACGTCCGTCTCTCGCCGCGTCATGCCCTTCCCCCACCACACACCCAATCACCCGCGCGCCGCGCGGCCCGCGGCCCATCGTCACCCGCGAGCAGACGGCGCTGGACGGCTGCGACCGAGCAGCAGCGGCGCTGGAGAAGGCGCACCGATGGGCGCGAGCGTACGCAGCGAGCAGGCGCGGGAGAACCGCAGGAGGAGCGACAGGCCGACGTCCTGCAATGGACGTTGCCACTAGGTAGGTCGTGGCCGCGATAACGCCGTGTTTCCAGTGTTTTAGGCGTTTCAGACTTTCAAGTGTTTCATCTAGACGTTGCCATAGTCGATCTGGGATGTTGCATATGTTGCAATGACAGTATACGCATGTTGCAAGCCTTTGTTTTATTTAAATGTTTCGTCTGGATGTTTCAAAAGTAGATCTTGGTATTACACATGTTGCAATGGCTACATACATATGTTTCAAGTGCATGTTTCAAGTGTATCATCTATTTCGGACTTATATTGCAAATGTTTCATCTAAATATTTCGAAGGTAGATTAGGTGTTCTAGGCCGCCGTCCGCCTACTGCTGCTGCTATGGCGCCGTCCTAAGGCCGACAGATGCTTCCGCGGTGCGCATCCGTAGGCGGGGCAGGTGCGCGCAGGATGGGCGCTGGCTGCGATTCCGCCGTGTGAGCACAGGATGGATGCTGCCTACGATTCTGCCGTGTGAGCACGAGATGGGCGTGGGTGTGGTTTTGGACGCTTGCGCTGGATGGGAACAGGACCGGGCGCGTGAGATACGAAGTGGGCACTAGGCGCGGGAGCTGTGTCTGGACGCGGGCCTGACGCCGGACGTCCGGGCGCTAGCCTTACCGATAATGAAAACAAACAATTCGTAGAACAAAGTACAAGGTGGACTGTATAAAGTCATAATATAATTTAGGATGGAGCCTAGCAAAGTGCAACGCGATAGAACCAGCAAATTTGGTCTGTAATCCCGAATACAGGGTTGAGAAGATTATTAGGAAACAAACAACTGATGAAGCCCAGATAGATATTGGCAGATGTCGCCTAGCTTGCACGAAGAGCAGTCTAAAGGACTGCATAAAACTCATGCCTTCTCGAATTTAATTGCAGTACGTATGCCACCGTTACCGGCCGAAACCTACATAAGTTATACAGAAAATTAATCAAGGGAACATATATAAGATATCTCAAGTTTCGACTGTTATAACGGGCCTATATGTGAGAATATATAAAGAACAAATAAAATTCCCAATGAAGTTTGTGTAGTTACATCACATCAAGAATTATAGGTATATGTGATATGCTTTATTCATACCAAACCTATTGGGGTGACTCATATATACAGCCATATTATTCAAACTTGGGTTACAAGTATCCATAACGGCTAGGGTTAGCTAGAGTATACATCTCTAATAATAGAGACAAGGGTGTCTTAGTTTTAAGTATTTCCAGATATGGATGAAAGGAGTCAAAAAAGGACATTCACTCACGGACCTTAGAGCCATGGGGCTCGTCGAGCGTCTAGGCCCTGCGTGGTGCACGGCATACCATATGTGCCGGCACTGACACATGGTCGCGGACCCTTTGATGGGGGTGTATGTGATAACCGGTCCAGTTTGGAATTTGTCCCATAGTCGGCCATGTGCATGTTAAGGAGCTATGTTCTAGGTTGAACTGGAGCAACTCGTGAGCCAAGGGATGCCATGTGGCGCCATCCTTGCAAGTGCCACTACCTCGAGGTACTCTCGGAGGATGATCCGGGGTACGACTCTGATGTGGCGATGGCTACATCTTGGCGCACGAGTGTTTATTTCTACCTCCATGGTGATCCGCGGGGCCCTGACGAGCCCCACGTGGTGCCCCCAGATCAAAGTCCGACGAGTCACGTTGCCTACCTCTGGGAGAAGGCCGAGCGCCTCAACGCCCGATATGCCGACCTCAAGGCTGAGCACGCCGAGCTTGAGACGAGGAAGGATGAGATCGAGCGCCAGCAGGCAAACAACTAGCGCTCACGCCCACGAGCACGCCGTCCAGAACGAGCCCGACAACCGGCCTACAGCGCCTCCCTCGGTCGATGTACAACATGGCGGCCACTGCCCGTCACCTTGGCGACATCTCCGACACGCCAGACCTAAAGACTGCCAATCACCTAGGTGACATCTCCGACACGCCGCGCCGGACCTGAAGACTAACAAGAAGACCCGAGAGGCCCGACACTTCTTCAGCACCACCCTCAAGTAGCTGGCAGAGAGCTCGGCGTCCTGTCGTCACACCGCTGCCTTGAGGCCACCCTAGCCAACACCTACACCAGAAGAGGACCACTCTGAAGCACACACCCCCGCAGCAGCAGCTAAGCCAACAGCTCTGACCGGCCACCAAAGACAAGGAGCGCCAAGCAGCCCTTGCATGAGCAGCGAGGCAAGCCCGACCCCCGCCGAGCACCCGCACATGATCGGATCGGAGAAGACCGGGATGTGCAGGACACAATCGAGGCAAGGCACCGGCGCTCAAACCAAGTCACTGCCCCCCGTTCCGACCAATGTGAGGGGAGCCCGAGCCAGGACCACTTACATGTCCCTTGTTGTTCGTGTCAAGGATAGGGGCAGCTCGCTACCCCCATGTGTTTCTGACTGTCGACCCGGCTAGTAAGATGGGGAGACCGACCCCAACAACTGGCTCGACGACTACTGACTCACAACCAAGGCATAAACAAACCATACTAAACCGATGATGACTACATTCATGTGTATAAAACGATCATTTAGATAATGACAACTAAAAATTTTAGACACTACTCCCTCCATAAATCAAGGTATTTAAACATTCAAAAATTGTCCTAAATTATAACTTATTCTAGATGAATTAACTCCACTAAAGCATCAATCACATGAGTTCCTGCCATTAGCGTCCACTACTAGGTTCAAAATATGGTAAGCACAAGATCCATCTACATGTCATTTGCTTTATCCCATAATAATCTGTCCAAAAGTTCATATGACACCTTGTATTTTGGGATGAGAGACTAGTATATAATGAATACAAAAAGTTCAACAATATCCAATGCATCATCATCTTCTGATGTGTCACTAAGTTAGAACATTATTATCAAAGTTCTGTCAAACAAAAGCTGTAGTGAACTTATTAAATAGGAAAATGTATGCCCATCATATTAAAAATCTGGTGCGTTATACTTACGCTTGTAGGGTCCATTGGAGTGTAAAACACATGTATATTGAGTTCCGAAATCCTTGTGGCTCCCGTATACGAGATTGCTGTTCGTTTGACAGTGCCCCTGGCCATAGTAAGTTCTCCGGTCCCTCCAACAATGCTCCACTCACCATTTATTTGGGAAGTCCCTTGTACTTGTAGTGTGGACCCATTGAACCTGTGTTGTGCACAAAATCAGAAAAGAATATCAGAAAAATTCTCAGCATATATATATATATATATATATATATATATATATATATATATATATATATATATATATATATATATATATATATATATATATATATATATATATATATATATATATATACTACTCTGCAGCTGGCTATAAAAATAACTTATTCTATAGCCACTTTGAGTTACGATAATTATTATGCTAATTTACATGATTATAGTAACTCCTTACTAAGTGGTTTACTATAATATTACGGTAAATATCCCCGTGTGTTATAGTAACATAATTATCGTAAATATGTATCCACTTTATCGTAAATTAAGTGTAAAAATTATCGTAAATGGAGGTTGCTACATAATAACTTATTCTATAGCTAGCTACTGAATATACTCTCCATATATATATATATATATATATATATACTCCAATAGCAATGAAAAGTTATTCTGTCAGGTTTCTTGCAATCGATCAATATATATTTTTCTCAACACTATATACACCACTATAAAAAGGATTTTAAGAGACATGCTTCATGATTAATAGAGGCAGATATTTTTAAGAGCTGCCTTTGTAAACTGTGACGCTGGGTAGATGCCCGTCTCTGTAAATCATCTACTAGTGATATACTGTGTTATGTTAACACAAAAAAAAGGGGGATGAAATTCGGTGAGTAGTACGTTTCTCTTGAAAAACACAGAAGTCAAACTTGTGCTTTAATCAAGAGACCATATAAGAATGAAAACTAGGTAATCCACTAGAAGATATCCCGTAAGTTGCTATGGGAATTGCAGAGAATTTAGAATGAAATTAAGTAAAGATGATTTGGCGCGTTGCTGTGGGAATTGCAAAGAATTTGCAATGAAATTAAGTAAAGATCGTATGGATATAGCTTGCAATTAATTAAGAGCTTGAAAGTTAGTAAAGTGACATGACTATTAGCGAAAGATGATGCGGATACTTAGTGGGAGATAATGTGGATTACTTGCATGTTAAGATAGATTTGCAGTGGGGATTAGCTTTATAAGAGATATAGATTGGGCTCCTCTTATGCGTGAATTGAAGAAATGAAAAGCTGATGGTACTAAAGAATAGATTATCACCTGCTATTCTCCCCGAACACCAATCCAAGGTTGTAGTGCCACACATAATTGGGGAAAATTGCTACTTCGACACATGTGCCCTGAAGATGGCCGACGATTGTTGCATCGGCACCGCCTGCTGGCCCATCGGTTACAGGCCACGAGAAGGCCCAGGTAGTACCAATTGGCCCTCCGTTCACTAGAGTGGTTACTCCGTTAATATCCCGCCCAGAATACACCTCCTTGTTGTATAGGGTCATCTTAAGCTCACTTTGGACCGGAGCTACTGAGTAAGAGGAGGCCATGGCAGCTGTCTTCTTCTTTCCTTGTGTTTTCTGAGGAGGAGATGTGTTGTAGTATTTATAGCTAGACTAGATTGAAGGAAGGGCGTCCTAACGTACGGGTAACTCCGCCGATCCAGCTGGCCATAGACTAAAGCAGATATAAACAAGAGCGAGGAATAAGCCATGAAATTTCGTCTCGCTTAGAGACGAATGAATAAACCAGACGCTCAACTCTTGGCATATATACCCGGCCGGACTCGCGTCAGGCAGTGGCCGGCCGAGAGTTGTCACTGCCTAACATCTTACTATTAAAAGCACCACGTTAATTCTCACTAGACGTGCTAGAATAAAAGATAAATTTAAGAAATTCTCACAATAATTACTATTACTAATTAGAAGCCCCAATGAAGGCATCACGTTAATCCTCACTAGACGCGCTAGAAAAAAAGATAAATTCAAGAAATCCTCACAATATTCAGAAACATCTGGCCTTTGATTTGGTAGACTCTAATCATCATAACCGATAATAGCCATTGAATTTATTGTAGTTTATTAAAAATTACCCACCACTGCCATTATAAAAAAACACATAAAGTAACCCCGTAATTTTGCATGTAAATTACCCACATCTACCATTGCAAAAGATAATTCAAAATAACCTCCTATATTTATATATATATTATCCACATTTGTCATTATAAAAAATAATTCAAAGTAACCCCTAAATTTGTGTCTAAATTACCCACTTCGGCTATTATGAAACATAATTTAAAATAACCCCCTAACATTGCGTCTAAATTATTCAGCTTTGTCATTATAAAAGATAATCTAAAATAATCCTCTAACTTTGTATCTAAATTACTCACATCTACCATTATGAAAAATAGTTCAAAATACCTCCTATGATTTTATAAATTATTCACCTTTATCATTATGAAAGATAATGCAAAGTAATATTCTAAGTTTTCATTTAACCTATCCATATATATTGTCATGAAAGATAAAATAAGGTATTACCTTTATATTTGTATGTACCTTAGCCATTATAAAAAATAAACAAAAATATCTAAAATCTACAAGTAAAATAGCAATATACATTAGTTCAAAAAATAAATCAGTATCCATAAAGTACGATACATATATATTTCTAAATTACAGACTTCTACAATCATGAAATAAAATAACTATAATGTTATGTTCCATCATGTATATCAAATAAACATGTATATATTAGGATAAATATTTATTTTAACAACTTATGAAACATGAAAAAATGTTTGACATATCTATATTTTTAAATAATCTGGTTTGACATGTCTATATTTTTGACATGTCAAACTTTATGATTATACTATAAATATATCTAAATGTTTATATCTAAAGTAACATAAATATATCTAAAGTAACAAAAATATTTATGATTATACTATAAATATATCAAAATGTTTAACGTGTCTATATTTTTGTTACTTCAGATATACTTATGTATTTTAACTGAAATATTCGACATGTCTATATTAGTATAATCATAACTACAAATATAATTTCTTCATAGGAAAAATCAATCATCTTGAGAAGTGTGGGAGAACATTGGTGGCTATATTTTCCTGGCCCTTTAAGAATACTTAAGAGTGAAAAAACGAACACTATAAAGTTTAAGTATTAAAATTTTGTTGAGGTTAGCGCTGCTACCCTTGGCCGAGATATCACTTCAAGCTCTGTGACTTATCTGAAGCGATATGGTGCATGCAAATAATGACTTCTATTATAGTACTTAAGAACATGCTCTATGACCTAAAATTCAAATTTTTAAAAAGTGCAAAAGGGAGAGTTAATGAAAGATATAATAAGCACAAGAGTTTCAACTTAACTTGAGGAGAGAGAAAAATTCCATAGCAGTCAATAAGAATAAAATTTGAAAAAAAAATAGATTTATGACTTCATAAAATACATGATACAATAAGAGCCACCATGATTAACAGTAAGGTGTCAAAGTAATTGCATATTAAAAATATATAGAGGTGCCATGTGAAGGAAAAATATGAATATGGATAAAAAATGTATGGATTAGTTCCTTGAAAAAATAGTAATTAATAATTTTATGATAACCGGATATAGACCACAAAGTATCTACTGTCTTTTATGTTAGAAAATAAACAAAGAGAAAAAATGTACTATTTAATATAATTAATTCTTTATTAGTCAGATGTACATGTACTCCCTTCTTTCTAAATTATAAGACATTTTGAGTTTTCAAAATACATAGAATTTGCTATACACTTAGATGTACTGTCTAGATATATAGTAAAAATAATATATCCAAAAAAGTCAAAACTTCTTATAATTTGAAATGAAGGGATTATTAAATAGTACATAATACTTATATATCTCCTAAAATTCTAGCCCGTGCAAGAGCGGGTTGATGGACTAGTTATTATATAATAAGGTATCCATCATACTGTATAGTATACACTAAGGCCACGTACAACACGCACCTTTTTTTAGAATTACACAAGACAACGCAGACGCCACGGACGCACGCACGCACACTCACCCCTATGAACATATGTACATAAACCCTATCCCTATGAGCACCTCCGAAGGACCGAGCAAGCAGATCTCGAGATTAACGAAGTCACCAATGGCGCCTCATTGTGTCGACGGGTCATCGCCATCGCTGAAAGCATGGCGCCGTTAAATCCTAGAATAAATCCAGGAAAATACGAGCACCCGTGCCAAGTAGAGAACTTGAACCCGAGTAGATAGGTTCCACCACAAAGAACCTAACCAACTGATCTACGATCAGTTCGCAACACGCACCGCTTTTTGTACATCAAAAAAGGAATAGCTATCGGAGGAATGGAGCTGCTAGTGCCTGGACGTCTGGCTATGGGTCATACACGTAAGCTAATGCACAGCCATCGTGCCCGCGCATATGGGTGGCATCCGATTGAATGGACGCCTGCCTCCAAGTATTACTCGTTGGAGAAACACCTTTAAATCACCAACAGTACAATTGAAAAAATGCTAATACTCTCGGCGATTCTATCGCCCGGACGTCCGGCGCGCGAGTGCGTGTGGACACCGATCCACTTCCAAACTCGCCCGTCCCCTGCGTGGAAATAGAACAGAACCCGCCCGCACCCCGTGTATAGAACGGAACCCGCCCCTGTCCTCCACTCTCCACCGCGCCCCTATCCCCCGTTCCCCAATGCACCCCGTTCCCCCACCGTGCCCCTATCTAAAAAAGAACACGAAACACTTCAAGTGCAACATTGCAAACATATGGAAAACTAGGTAGTGCAACATCGGGATATAAATACTACAACATCACAAAAAATATGTAGTGCAACATTGAAAAACTTGTGCTGCAACATCGAAATGTACTGCAACAAGGAAAATTATGTACTGCAACATCGAAAAAATAAGCACTACAACATCAAAAAACATGTAATGCAACATCGAAAGAATATGTACCGCAACATCAAAAAAATGTGCTGCAACAACAAAAATTATGTACTGCAACATCGAAAAAATATGTACTGCAACATCGAAAAACATGTCCTGCAACATCAAAAAAATATGTACTACAACGTCAAAAATTATGTACTGCAACATCGAAAATTATGTAGTGCAACATCTCAAGCAGTAGTAATACAACATTGCAAAAAACATCTGTTGCAACGACCCAAAAATCTCATTGCAACAATCGAAAATCACCTGTTGCAACATCCCAAAAAAACCCATTGCAACATGGGAGAACAGCAAAAAAAAAGCGTACAAAACAACCCCTGACCCATCACCTTCGAGCTCGCCGGAGGGAGGAGGGAATAAGAACCCCAAAGCTCGCCGGAACCCTAGACACCGCCGCATCCCTTAGATCTAGAGGAGGAGGAGGAGGAGCGCTCAGATCCAGAGGAGGAGGGAGGGCTCACATCTAGAGAAGGACCGATCTACCTCATTAGAGCCACGCGCCGTCGTCCTCGTCTCCGGTGGGGGGAGCGGGAGCAGGGTTATTGGGTGTCACGCCCCAAAATTTATATTTTGGGTTATGAATAGAAAACACTAAATAAAATAAATGATTTTGTAATTTTATAAAATTTCCAAGATTTAATTAGGGTCTTTACAATTTAAATAATGCAAAATGTGACTTTCTCAAACTTTTAGAATGTAATTTAAATGGTTTGCTGCATTCATGCCAATGCATTTATTTTAATTGTATGAAAATGAATTTAAAAATTCGATTAAGTCTCGAACAGGTTTTGCTCTATTTTCAAAATTTTCAAAACAAGTTTCAAATTTATTTTATCAAATCAAGTTTCAAATCCATCATTTATTTATTATTTATTTATAAAAAATACAAAATCATTTCGGGTCAAATCTCCTGGCCTAATCTTGTCATATCTAATTAGATAGTCATATCCAGCCCAATCTTTTCCTCTCTTTTCTCTATAAAACTCTTAACCTTTTCTCCATTCTTTCTATATTTCCCTTGAGCTTGTTTTCCTTTTGCACGTGTTCTATTCTAGCATGCAAAAAGTCGACCACCCAACAAAGTTTGGCAGCCACGAACATGCACGTCCGTTCCACTCTTCAGCCATGATGGCGCATGCAAGCGCGTTTGTCTAAATCTAATGCAAACTGATATGGCACTCACTCCTCTTTTAAATTAAATCTCCATCAACGCATGCATATCAGCAAAATAGAACCCACAAGGTGACATACTAATTCTTCTCATAACTCCCTCACTTTTAATTGCATGCATGAACCGTCACCATAATGCATGGCTTTAACGTAGCTCCATCAACTCTGGCCATTCACCTCTTTAATACTTGACGTTCCGGCTGCCTCTCAAGCTCTATAAAAAGCAGACCATCGAACCTTTCCTAGACCTGCTGATCCACTCCTCTAAGACCTCTCGTTCATCATATCCGCCCAAGCATTATGATTGTGCATAAGCCACTTCTTGTCCGGCGCGTGGATGCTCGCTGCCGCCGGCCTCCCTCCGTTCTGGTGAAGTATCCACCTGTGCGTCTCCTTCAAGTTCATTTTTCGCTGCTGTCGCTGATTCCATGTTCCTTGTTTCCTATCGGGTTTCTGGTGGCCGATCACTGAGACTGAAGCCACGGCCGCTGCCGCCGTCGTGTGGAGGTCGTCTGCTATCTGGTGAAGCCGTTGCCTCTCAGATTCCATCGCTGCTCTTCATTTTCCATTCTGATCTCTATGTTCTACGTACCACAGATCATGCTGTTGACCAAAAAGTGTGCAGCGGACCAAACAAAAGGACCAGTGCCGCCTCCCATCGCCATGTGTTCGATCTGCTCCTTTGTCGTCCTCCCGGATGGCTAAAATGAGGTTGTTACCTTGTTATGTTTCCGTTTTTCCGATTCGCGTCGAAATCCGCTGAACGTAGCCCTTCGATCTCAAATGTATGGACTGATTAAATGATCTCATACCCTTTCGTTATCATATCCTCCTAAACCTCCAGGTGTAATTTTCATAATCCTTTTTAATTTGTGCCGTGCATGTGCTACTTGTAGACTAGCACAAGCTAACAATCCTAACACGTTCTGCATATATCTTGCTCATGTCGATATTTCATCAAGTTGTTGCTCATGTCGATATTTCATCAAGTTGTTGTCATATGTGTATTCTAGCTTTTTCCTTCATAAATATAATTCCTGTATTTCTACAAAATCCCTTTTACAATCGAGGCAATGGTTCTTTTATTCTTTCCACGTCATTGCCATCCACCATGCAACTCATTGATATCCAGTCATAATTCTCACTTTATGATTTAATTTATTTTCAAAATGCTTAGTTTATTTAAAATGCTACTTTTACCATTTTAGTCCATAAAACTTAAAAAGTTCATATATTTTAAACCGCAGATCCGTTTTAGGTGTTCTTTTGCGCTCACGCGATCGTAGAAACAAGACCTACGTGTTAGTAACCTTTACAGTTGGTCTTTCTCATGTTTGGTGTACTGTTTCTAGGTATACTTGTTACGCTTGTAAATATGATTGCTATCTATCAAAGAGAGATGATGTCCGAGGTTGATCGAGAAGAAACATTCGAACAACTTTTTGGAGGCAAGTGTCCTTGACCATCTTGCACCTATATTTATTTCATTTTGAGTTAGAGTAGTTAGACCATTAGTTGCATGTAGTCTAAATTTGAATCCCATGTTAGGGTTCACTAGAACTTGATATATCATCCTTGAAACCCTGGGTTGGATGGGTAGATGTCATGTTTAGCCTTGCAGTCTTGGATGGGAAGGCTAAATGTTAATCCTGACCAATGATCTCTGCAACTTTTATGTGGGTTGGTAACCCGTTGGTGGTAGTAACATGGTGAGTAGGCAAATCCGGTAGGATGGATCATTTGGTTGAGATTGGTTTATGCCATGGTATGGCGGCTGATGTTGGTGGATTGGGTTCGTGCTAGTATCCTGCTTTGATTCTAAGGACCGGTTCTCAAAGCCTGTAACCCGGCTTAACAGCGCATCCACGAGGGCTATATGGCTCTAGCCCTGGCTAAGTAATTAGCTGCCCATTTCTGTGCATTGTGGAGAGTTAGGTGGCACAAGAGGGGGCCTAAATCGGCGAATCCTTAATGAATGCATAGGTGTGGGAACCACAGCTTTGTAAAGGCCTTGTAGTGTGACCCCGCTAAGCACCTAGATAGTGTGAGGCGTGATGGGGGAAACACGACTTGTGGTGAAAGTGTGCAACCTCTGCAGAGTGTAAAACTAATATATCAGCCATGCTTACGGTCAAGAGCGGCCTGTACTTCTTTGTGATTAGTGGCACTTTCTGGATGGCTGTTTCCCTTGGTAAGGGAATGGTTGGTTTGCCCGGATGGTATCCGAGTGTTGGTTCGGATGGTTCTTGAGGAGAAGGCAGATTTCACTTAGTAATTAGGTGCTAAGGATTTAAGGTAAACTAGGATGCGTTGCTTAAGTGGTTGTGTCAAAGCTTATAAGCCTTTCCTTTGGGTTGGCCCTCATGTCATACTTTTTCTACACTTGCGGAGTATATTTCAATGTACTCACCCTTCTCTTTGTCTCCCTTGCTACCCCACCTAGTTGTTTAGACTAGAAGACGGAGTCCCTAGAAGATGGTGTTGCCGGAAGACGGTGTCAATGTGTAGCACCCGATTTTAAGAACAAAACCAGATATGTACCATATATGAGCCTAGGAAGTCAAATCTCACATATAGCTATAAATAAGGGTAATATCAAAAGATAATGCTCAATATATAACGTACTTAGTATAAAGGATATAACCTTAGACAGCAAACAGCTGAAAGATAACTCCGATCTTCGAGTAAAGACTCCAATCCACAGGGACAACTGACTGGTTGATCACAAGCCTAACTCCTCCAAACTAGCAATCTGGTACCCATCCGAGATTTTTCCAAAGATTTAAAAAGTAAAGCAAGTGTAAGTACATGTCATACTCAACAAATATAATATGGGGTTCATGAGGCTCAAAAGGCTGACACTAGTTAACTGCGATTAGCTTTTAATGAGTCATAATTTTAGCAATGGGATGCAACAAGTTTATCCACAAGCCCACATAAACACATGATCAGGTAAACATGAATAATGAATGGCATAAACAGTAATCATTAGTGAGCATCTTTATTATCAATATCATCAGTGTTCATCATCTATTCCGTAAGGGTTCCAAGGCCGCTCATGACAGTGAGCACGACTGTTATAACAGTTTTACACTTTGTAGAAGTCGTACACTTTCACTGTGAGTCGTGATTTACCCTTTCGTCCGAGGTCGCGAGCCTCTTAACCCACTGCCAAGGAAGGTCGACGGGGTTCACTATGAAGCCTTTCAAAGGTTTATCTAACAAGTTAGGGCCGCTAAGTTTCCCCATCAATAAGTATGAACTCTCCTCCAAGGAGTGACTGACAAAAGGTCAAGAAACCAAAATGCACTCAACCTAGCAGGTAAAGGTCATACCTGTCGGAGTTCCTCTTGCGCCATAAAGGTAACCACTAACAAGATAGAAAAGGTCCTCATACTTGACTAAAGCCAGAGCCATTTAGCCCTCACAGTTGTATTGTAAGTCCCAGATGATCACTTACAGATAAGTCCTCAGGGAGAGAAATCTAGAGCACCATAAAATAGCCCAATGCTCTAGCCCCCTTGTTCCATGTTGCTAAAAAGCATCTTTTAGTGTTTATTGCATATACCATTAGTCAAGTTATAAGATCATGGCTTTAGTTGAGCACTAACATCATACTACCCAATGCAATACCCCATAGGTATAAGGAATCCAAGATATCAAATAGCTAGGAAAATTACTACGGTTGTCAAGGTAGACACATGCATATGATTAAAATGATATTAAGGTGAATAGGACAATAAGGATGATCCTATGCTATACTTGCCTTAAACTCGTATCCTTCTTTTAGTCCAAACCCTCAATGAATTGCTTTTGGATTCACTGCATATAGCTCACCAACTGGACATGATCATAAAACACCACACAAGCATCCATTCAATCATACTTGAAGCAAACAATAGAAATAAATTAGAACAATACACCAAACATAATAAACAATAGGTAAAAAGGTTTTAAGGATTTTTTACACATTACTACGAACACACAGACGCGAAAAGCACTCTAATCGGAGCTATAACGAAAAAGTTATGAATTAAACAAGATTTCCTTTAATAAAATAATAGATTAAATCTAACCTCGAATTTCAAAAGTTGAAAATATATTTAACAGTAGGATGAACATATAGATTAATTAATTACGAATCTAACACAACTTGAATGGATCAAAACGGAGTTAAAACAAAGATTTTAGGGTCTAAATATGACTAGTGGCAAAATTATAAATAGATGAAAGCGTATTTTGGATCTAACCGAAGAAACTACGTTTTCTAAAGAAGAAAACGTATTTTGAATCTAATAGAGGGATTTTACGCTTTCTGAAAGAGAAAACGTATTCTAAATCTACTAGAAAGAAACTATGCTTTCAGAATAGGAAAACGTATTCTAGAAGTGTGCCATGGACTGTGGGTTATATTACGCGAAACTGCAGGGGCTCTTTTGCAAATAAACCCGACGAATGGGTACGGGTGATCTTGGACTGTTGGATTGAATCTAGACGGCCCAGATTAGAAAGGAGGGGAGAGAGAGTCACCGGCCGGAGAAGAAAACCGGCGCGGCGGAGCTCCATTACCGGCGGCAAGAAGCTTCCCGGAGCGTTCGGTTTGGACCTTAGAGGCCATGGTTTGACGAGCCAAGAGCACAGGGAACAAGAGGAGAAGACGACGAACTCACCTAGGGCCTTCTTGCGGTCGACGGTGGGTCTACGGCGCCGGGCGGCGCGGCGGCGACGGTGACGGCGACAAGGAGGAAAAAAATCTAATTTACCACGAGGGATTTCCCAAACTAGGGGCTGCCCTTATGGTAGTTTTGGTGTGCTTTACCCAATGGGTTGGTACATATTTATAGGGAGAAAAACTCCCCACATCTACATCAACTAGCAATTTTGTACTAATTGATGTTGCACCCTCCACATTTACTAATGGACCTAAATAATTATTAAAGCCCATTAATAAATAAATACATGGGCCTTTGAGATTTATTAGGATTATTGCACACAGGCTTTGAGAGTTCGTTGGAAAATGAGATATATTATTTATTTTCAGAATTAATTAACTTCATGAATAAAATAATTCTAGAAAAGTCCAGAATTGATATTTAAGCCATGAAAAATACTCTGAGACCTCTAAAAATTTGGGAAAAAATCCCAGAGACACTTTGGAACATGATGAACCCAAATAAAGTATTTGGAGCTCATAAAAAGATTGTTGGGAACTTGGAACATAAAGATATTTGTCTCCTAAATGTATTTAAAAAAATATATTTTGCACATAGAAACACAAAGTGCGACCGGCATGAATGCAACAAACACGTTTCTATCTTAAGATAAATTTTAATCTAATAAAAATTTATTATTTTCCCATGTTTTCATGAGCAAAAAATACAAAATTAAATCATTTTAGCTCTATTTCAAGAGAAGCAAATTTTAGGGTGTTACACAATGCTAGGCTGGTGTACCCCCGGTCGGCTGCCTGCGGGGATGGAGACCCTACTTCACTCGTACTTTGAGACCCTCTGGTCATTTTGTAATATGTAATTGCTTTTGTAATAAACACTGATTTGTATCACTTTATTGTCGTCGCATATATGAATAAACAGATCCTGGCATACATGTGATGTGCATTCGGTTTTGTTTTTAAAAACTTGGTGTGGCACTAGGAGCGCGGGGTTGCATGAAGGTCGCGGAGGGGCAAGGGACGGAGGGAGGGAGGGAGCATGGGTGCGCGGGCGCGCGGCAGTGAGCCTACACACGGGCGCGGCGTCACCGTCAAGGGGACGGCCCGGAGAGCGGGGGGAGAGCGAGTGCGTGGGAGCGGGCGGAGCGGGGGAGAGCGAGTGCAGGGAAGCGAGGAAAGGATGGATCAGGTTCGACGCGGCTTAAAAGCGCCCGTCCCCATCCAGCGTTCGCTATATATCATTATCATAATACTATGGTGCGGATGTCCATCCGGCGTGTCCGTCTGGATGACCCGCTCCCATTCTCGAGCTAGCATAGCGACCGCGCCCAATGCACTCCATCTACGCGCTCTCCTCTAACTACTCCATCCACACCGCGACAACCGGCGAAATTCCCAACATCTCGCTTCACTTGTCACAGCTCATCGTGTTGTCCACCTCCCCGAGCCGCCCTGGGCGCCCCATCCCACGCCGTGCCGCGACGCATGTTCATCGCCGTTGTGCTCCATCCCGTTGCAGCCCACTCCGCCTCGTCATGCCGTGCCCCATCCCTTGCTTTGGGTCGAGATGCTACCAACGCGTGCCGTTCCCCCACCCAGGGAGGTCGTGGTCATTGTCGACGCCCGGGCGCCGTCTCGACGGTCAACCTCAGCTCGTGACATCACGAGATCCGAGTGGCTGTGACTTCGAGAGGGCTTCTCCGGCTGCACCTCGCGCTCCCTTCCTTCCTCGGATGTTACAAGCTCATGTTGCAAGCATATTTTTTAAGTGTTTCAGATGTTTCAGAGGTATATTGCAAGTGTTTCTTATGAATCTTGCAAAAGTAGATCAGGATGTTGTATATGTTGCAATGGGTGTACATGTATGTTGCGAACATCTGTTTCCAATGTTTCATCTGTTTTTCAGACACATGTTGTAAGTGTGTTTATCTAGATATTTCATATGTTTCACACATATGTTGCAAGTGTTTTATCTGTTGCGTATGTTTCGCAATGATTTTCAAGTGTCTTTCAGGTGTTTTTGTGAGTGTTTTAGACGCATGATTTGCTGGGGCTTACATGATTTGCTGGGGCTTACTAATGCATTGGCGGCTATAGAAACTATTGGGTAGTTTCTGGATTATTGGGACTACACTAATGCATTGGCGGAAGGATGCATCATCTTTTTATCATCAAAATCAATTTCTTGTATTGGAGCATCTTGCACCCTATAATGTGTTTGGTTCCTTGCATCCCACAATGTATGCACTCTAGCGTGTGCATATAGGCTAGAGGAGAAGTTTGATTGATTGTCTGCTTTGCATGGGTGGAAGTAGATATACAGTGGGATGCAGGCTGGGAGCAGGCGGCCACAACGAGCGACGTAGGCGGAGCTAGCTAGGTGGACAGGTGGTCTATGGGCCATCCTAAAATTTAGCTCAAGGTTAAACTACAGTAGAAGAGCTCTTTAAAATCATGAAAATTACACATGGACCACTCTATAATTTGGTTTTACATCTACAGTGGACCACCCTTGCTCCAGATCCTAGCTACGCCACTGACGAGGGATGCAGGATGGGAGTAGTGGGTGCACATGTAAGAGCAACTCCAAGAGAGATATTATTTTTATTTTGATCTTAATTTAAACAATCTGTCGTATAATTAAAATATACTCCAACAGATATTGTATCCGAGTTTATAAAATAATACCCAATGAGCTATCGCATCTATTATGCTTGCTAAAGAAAGCCAGCGTGCGCTCGCCGCCGGCCCTCCCTCACCGATTTCGCGGGGTTGATGAGTCTTTTCCCGCGAGAAAGCTTCACACGTGCGGCATGGTTCTATATGGTTGCGCTCGTCTCCGGCCGTGCCATGGTGGCGCTGCTGGCGCACGTCTTCAGCCGCGCCGTGGCGGCGTACTTCATCAGCGCTGAGTCCAGGCGCATGGGGTTCAGAGACTTCATCAGGTGGAACGATCCGGAGAGGTCGGGCTGCTCAAGGATAATAATCGTTCAATGCGATATCACCGTCCTCAACATAACTGGAGCACCGATGACGACGGTGACAGCGGCGGCGGCGACGCTCTGACTCCAGTGAAGGTAACTATGCCGCTGTCCTCTGTCGAACCTGCACAAGCACCTCAACAATCTGCTGGAAAGAAGCGAGGGACGAACGCCACTGTTGATGTCGCCGGGGAGGCTTTCGATGCCTATGTGGCAAATTTTGAATATGGAAATAAGAAAATTTACAAAGTCTGTTGGACAACCCATAACTTTTTAGGAGATTTTGTTTTTACAGGATGGCTAAATCATGTGTCCTGTTCGCTTGGCTGATAAGCCATGACTGAAAGTACTGTTGGCTGATTTATTGTGAGAGAAAAATATTATTCGTTGGCTGAAAAAAGTACGGCTTATAAGACAAGCGAACAGGGTGTTTATTTTTACCTAACCTTTTAAAGTTGCTCTAAAGCTCTGAGGTTAAATAGACCGTCCATACAACCAAACAATATTTTAGTTTTTGACATCCTCTTAGGTAACCTTATCAAATACTTTCTTTTCAGAAATAGGTTCCACCCATCTTACATCCGCTCGTACAGAATATACGATACAATCAACATCCGGCAACCAAACACACCGTACACATATATAGTACAAGGAGGAGGTCTAAAAGAACCTAGTAGGATACATCGCGGATGGTATGTTCCAAGTCCTTTTGTCTTTACCATACAGGATATAGTGGTCGAGACAAGAGTATATATTTCGTGCATATATCAAATGATAGCAGCAGACAAGTAATCTTCTTCGTGAACAAGAAATTAACCTTTTGGAATCATGACTTTGGACATTAATTTTGAAAGTATGACTTTATCAATTTCTAGATCTGGCACATTAATAATCTTCTAGATCAAGTTGCTGATAGGACACTAACAATACAAATTTCGTTGAATACACAAGAATCAAAATTAATTTGTTATTCAAACACGAGCCATGAGTGAACTGCATGCATAGATTAATTAAGTGCTAGGGAGTCTTCCGAAACTCGATATTTTTATGTGAAGAAATGTTGATAAAGAATACACCTACCACTACAGTCCAGATGGGCCTTGGGGCCGCCATTGTTGTTCGTGAGATTGGGCCACGGCCGACAAGAGATCCATCCCATGGGCCCTAATCCTGGGGCGACTAATAGAAACTTGAACTCGCTTTCCAAAGCTGCAAAAGGATTGGGAAGTTGCCATCTTTCAGAAACAAACAGTAGCCTCGCCAACACATATGATGCAATCAATTGGATTCTCGTATTCTTCGCACATTAAACTTCAAATTGTACTACTACTGCGATGAATAGCTGAGGCAGTCGCAAAGAGTCTCAGGCGACTATCCTGATCTCCCAATGTTTTCTCAATTCATAATTCTACTACAGCAGTGCGGCTTTTTTCTCTTTTTAAGTTCCGATTTCGGTATGGGTTTGTCCCGATCCAATCGACCGGAGTTGTATGTGTTTATTTTTGTCTAGACTGGGCTTCATCTGCTTTTTAATATTGCTTTTTAATATTAGATATATGCAACAAATTTTTATCGACATCTACGGCAACGCCCGTGGCTTGCGGTTTAAACGAATGTATTAAGTAATCTACAAATCACCGGAGGTAGAGCAGTGTGCGCGAGCCCCTTCTTGGAGACCGGCGCCAGGTCGACGTCCGACGCATCGTCCGCACCGGCAGCAGCCATCCCCTGAGCTGCCGCCGCCGCTGCGGGCGGCGTCATCGCGGTCTAGGAGATGAAGAGCTTCTTCTCGGCACGGAGGCTGCTGGGGCGCTCGGACACCGGCGTGGCGGCGGTCTGCAGTGCCGCCTAGCATGGAGGCGCCGGAGTGGAAGATGGAGCAGCTGGGGATGGTGGCGGCGCCCTGATAGTGACCGGAAGTCCGGAACTGGCGGAGGCGCTGGCGAGAAGGAGACCTGGGGAGCCGCTGGCGCGAGTACCCTGTACGCGGCCGCTTCCGACACTCCGTGGCGCCAGCCACCGGACTCGTCATCGCGCACGCGACCCCGGTCGACCGTGGGTACGAACCCATAACGCTACGGGCTGATATGGGTTTTTCCCAGAAACCGTTTTAATTTAACCAAACCATGTACAGGCACGTACCGTAGCAGCCTGGGCCTGGGGGGCGGGCGGACGGTGGCGGTCTAGCAGCCTGGGGGCGGGCGCGCACACGAAACACCTATAAAAAAAATAGAAGGAGAGAGTCATGGAAAGTGATAATAACAAAATAAAAATTTATAAAATTTGGATCTGTTTTTTTATTGGTGTTTGATCAGCGTTTAATCTTGTACACCTAAAAAGAAAAATAGAGATGACAATTACCTGAGAGATGTCTTCCTACCGTGGCAGTGGCAACGAAGACGAACGGCAGCCGGACGTTGTGACGTCGGATGTCTAGAGTTCCAGCGGCCAGCAGCACGTACCATCACCAACATGTAATTTTCGCCACGTTTCCAATGCGACGCCATGAAGATTTTCTGAGGATTTTATTGGATTTTATTTAAAAAATCTTACTCAGTTGGTGAACTAGCCAAGCCTATGGGCCTGGCGGGCTATTCTTGCAATTTTACAAGGCTTGTAACTAGCCTATGGGGCATTATTTCTATGGATCTAGCAAGCATGATGCTACTCCAAAGGATGTGAGACAGATGAGGGCTAAGAGATACAGAGGTAACTGTCACTTTATCCAATATACATGTATACTGATAAACAATTTAAAATGCTTTGATTAAATAATACCGATCAGTGTTATAATGTTTAGTTAGAGGTATGGGAAAACAAAATAAAGAAAAATATACTCTATAATCCTAGTATTGCCAATAAAAAATCATTTACAAGCTCTAGAAATTACCATGTTAATTAGAAGGAAAAAAAATGACAGCATCGCTCTACGCATTGATAAATCACCTCTAGTATTGTTTGTCTTAGTATTTCGGTAAAAATAACCCTCCACGATAATGCCCCAGGACTGAAAATCTCCATAGAGTCATTAACAGAATTAAATTAATCCTACTTTATGGGGTTTTCTTTAAGGGCATGTTTGGTTCCCAGCTTCTAAATTTAGTCAGCTAAACTACCTCCTAAATTTTAGTCAGGCAGTGTTTGGTTTGGTGGACTAATTGTGACTAAACTTGACATGTGCATGTTTAGGATGACCAAAACGCCCCTAAGCTCCTGCCCCTGGCATTTGGCCGGCGGGGAAGGGGAGGAAGGACCATCGGCCGACGGAGAAGGGGAGGAAGGAGAACTGGCCGACGGAGAAGGAGAGGAAGAAGTGCCTGCCTGCCGGTGAGCTCCAGCGAGATCCGGTCAAGATGAGCTCGACGCGCGAGATCCGGTGAGCCCCGTCCCTAGTGCGCGCGGGCGGCCCGGTAAGCTCCGGCGAGATCCGGCGCCGTCCTATCCCCAGCGCGTGCAGCCGGCATGGTGAGCACCGGCCACGGGCGGTGGCGGCGCCAAGGGCTCCGTCGTGCGTGCGTGCCTGGAGCCCCGGTCTCGAGCGGGTGCGGCTGAGCGGGTGGTGCGGCGGGCGGCTGAGCGGTGGTGCGGTGAGCGGGTGGTGCGGCTGGGCGGGCAGCAGCGAGCGCAGGGGCGAAGCCCGGCCGCGGGATAGGGTTGGCGCTCGGGACAGGGCAATTATGAGGGGCACCACTTGTCCAGGTGGCCTTTTAGTCCCTTTTAGTAAGTTTTGGGTGACTAGTTGGCTAAATGCCATTTAGTCATATTTAGTCAAAGTGTTTGATAAAAAAGTTCCTAAAAGGGACTAAAGCTACTAAATTTAGGAGCTGCTAGGTGAACCAAACACCCCCTAAATGGGGCAAATGCAAACCTGTTACACCTTCTACAACCTTCTAGAAACCAGCAGAGCTCTAGGTGTTTAAAGAAGATCAAGCTCTAGATGAAAACCAGTAGAGAATCCGACATTCGAAGTCGATGTGCATCTACACTACATCATCGCAATTATTAAAAAAAAGAATCATGAAATTTTCAGGACCACCAAGGCATAAACACGATTAAACTAAAGGAGCCGGCCAGATCGATTTGACAAGTTTGCAACAGCTTTAGTTTTAAGAGGGTTACAGTGAGTTTGATCTGATGCCCTCACCTGCCTCAGTTACAACTCTGCAAAACTGAACATCAAAAAGGATTTAGAGCTGCCTGAAACAGATGAAAATGGCACTCTTCTCGATCATTCTTTCCTCCTCTTGGTTACCTGCTGATTAGGTGCTGGGACAGTTTGTCCCTCAGCCTAACTCCATTCTCATCGGCTAGCTGGCACACCTGCTGCCTGTACTTAGCGTCATGGTCGCTCGACCACGCCCGTGCCTCGTCCGTGGCTGTTTCCTGAAGGTCTATGATTATGTTGTGCAGCAAGCAGCAGACATGGATTATCCGGGGCAGCTTGTGCTTGTCCGGACGCCACATCTCCCCCTGCAGGAACTTCCACGTGTCCTTAAACTTGGCCAATGTCCTTGGAGCGACTGTTCTCGCTGCAGAGTGCCTACTGTTGAACTCAGCACTGGACTCTGTGAGGTCCTTCTCTTGGTAAGGTGTGAGCAGCCAGGGAAGAAGAGGGTAGCCCGAGTCACCAATCAAGTATTCCCCGATCTCTGATCCATCTGATACCTTCAGCTTGCTGCCATTCAGCCGCTCACCTTTCTCACAGAGCTTGAAAAGGCCAGAGCTGTGCAAAATGCTCGACTCTTTCATGCTACCAGGCCACCCAGTCACGATGTCTGTAAACCTCGTATCCAGATCAACAACAGCTTGCAATACCATGCTGTAATTTTTCTCCTGATCAAGCCAGACCTTGCAGTTTGGCTCAGCTGATGAAAGGCACATTGTGATGTGTGTTGTGTCCACAACGCCGCAGCAATTTGGCAGACCATGGATCTTCTCAAACTTGGACTTGACCTTCTCCATTTCACTGGAGTCTGGCCAGCGCAAGTGGTGGCTCGCTCGCTCCTCCATGGCCTCAATGAATCGCCAAGTTATCAGCGATACGGTTGAGTGGTTCACTCCAACAGAGGATCCTACGGTCACCAGTGACCCACCAGAGTTCAGCTCCGCAGAGCAATGGCCACTCGATCTTCCAAACACAGCATTGTGCCATCAAGAAAGGTATAGCTGCTGGACCTCACCATCATTTCATCTTTCACCAAGTTGCAGACATAGTCAAAAGCTCTTCTTGGCATTTTGAACACAGACTCGAATCTCAGTGCATCCTCGATATAAGATAAGGTTCCTATAAGAAGAAAACATAAGACTAGTTATAAGTTTGAAACTTCCATAATTGGTAAGTGGTAAGCAAGAACAGAGGGATTACAATAGAGCATTCCATCTAGCTTTATTAACCTTGACAGGAGTATCTAAGAAGGAAACATGATATTTACGAACATGAACACTAATCACAGATAAATTACACTAGAGTATTTTGTCAGGTACAGATCAAATTCCAATCTACATAATTTCGTATCGACCCGTTCGGCTTACCCCATATCCGGCTTGTTCGGCTTCTTTTTTTCAGCCGGAACAGTGTTTTTCTCTCACAACATTTCAGCGAGAACAGTGTTTTTCAGCCAATTTCAGCCAAGATTCAGCAAGCCGAACGGGGCCTATGGTCATAATTGCTAAGTTAGTTCCATGTCGAGCAGTCCAGCACCAAAAGAAAATAGTAATATTGAAACCAGAATCAGTTATCTATGTGACATGTATAAATAAAAAAATGTCTCTTTTAAATACTTGTTTGAAGTTATACTTAGTAAAACTGGGACGAGTAAGGTTAGCTTATGAAATAGTTCAGAAATAAGTTTGGGGTTGATCGTGTTTAATTAAGGGGTCATCTCGTAATTCCTCAAAGATTCTCAGAAAGAGCATCACTGCCCTTTACGTACAACTTCCATCATGCTCTATTTCTGCTTCACTAAATTAGGATTTGAGAAGTCCTTCAACTTCTGAGAAAATTAATTGCAAAACAAAAATGAAGCCCAATGTACTGTGCAAAAATAGAATGATTGATACAGGTGCTGCTATAAGTACAAGGCTGAATCACATGGCAAACTCAATCACAAAGCTAATATGTGCTTATAGAGCAAGAACAGCTATCATATCCGTAGGCAGTAGCTATCAGTCCTATGGACTGATCAAGACCATTGCCATAATCAAACCACATGACTAAAGCTGCGTTAATTTCAGACCTCCTGCAATTTTAGCCATTCAGCAAAAACTGAACTTTTCAATCCTGCCAACTTAATAATCACAACAGGGATACAGAATCCAGTGCTCTGTTCTTGGCAACCTAGTTTAATTCGAAAATGGAATCACACCTAAAACTGGAATGTTCACTGTTGACAGTTCACACCTAAAACTGAACACGACTCAGGCCAGCGGCATTGCTCCAACTCCAGCATTACCACCACACTAATCACGCCCACTCCGTACCACGATCGACAGAGCCGCAAGATAACCGGCGCAATTCCTCCCTGATGCGACACAGATCTACCAATCGCCGCCCGACGGTCGGGAGCAAGCATCCACCGCGCAATCCGCAACAAATCTTAATGACGGAGACCGACGCACGGCCACCAGCGAGCACCATAGTCAGACATCCAGAGGCGGACGGGGGAGGGAGACGCACCTGACATCCGCATGCAGAAGGCGTCCCACCAGTCGGCGGGCGGCTCGCCCGCGGCGGCAGCCGCCATTGCGGCCGCGGCCGCCTTCTTCCAACGCCGCCTTCCGGCGGCGCTTGCCCGCAGCAGCGGCGGCATGGCGCGGGCGAGGAGGAATCGAGAGGAGCGGCCCGGAGGCGCGCGGGTAAGGGACGAATCAGAAAGCCGGGGCGGCGGGCACGGACATGGACGGCGAGGTGCGGCCGCGGTGGCTTGGAGGACTCGGCGGCAGGCGGCGGAGGATGCAGCGCATGAGGAGTGCCGCTGGGAGGATAGACGTTGGCGCAAGTTCCTGCGCTGCGGATTGGGATGTTTGAGAGGGGAGGGGAAGGGAGAAGCGGCGGCGAGGGGGAGGAGGTGGAGCACGGCGAGGCGGAGAGGGCGGAGAGGGACAAGGCAGGAGGAGCCTCTTTCTACCTGGAGGATTTTACACATATACCATTATAAAAAGTTTGTAATTACACATAAGTCACTGAAAAGTCTTAGTGGTCATAGGTGTCACTAGTCGGAACTTTTTTTTTTTGCCCTCTGCGCCATCCCATCCACATTTGATGCTAACGGTGTCAAACTACGGTGAGAAAAGTCTAAATTGCCCTGGTGTCTTAGCTTCATGCAAAAGTTTTTTGTTTTCTCAGTGCCACTGAAAGTCTGAACGATGTCCAGCACGCCTGCCGTGACAAAGGCCGATGCCCATTCATTGTTGATGCGTGAACCCACGAGGCCGGCCGATGTAGGAGCGCACGACGGGCATAATGACAGTCATAGATGGGGATCCAGACGATGACGTTGATGGTGTCCACCATGGAGAGTGTCGCCGAGGGGCGAGGGGGTCTTGAACTTGGGCCCCTTGCGCTGGTCCAGCGTGTTGCCAAGTATCTCCGCCGCCTCCTGGTACGCGCCCTGCTCTGCGGCCGCCCTAGCCGCCGCCATGTCTTCAATCGCCTCTAGTCGGACGCGCTCCCGCTCCACCTCCGCTGACCGTTCCGCGTCCGCCGTGTGCTCCGGCGCGCCTCGCCACCACCATGTCCTCTGGGATGGCCGCAAGCCATGGCGACGCAGGCCACCTGCACCACTACGGTGAGCATGGCGCCGATGCACTGCGCGAAGGCGTCCTGGATGACCGCCTCATTCTCGATGAAAGAGAACGTCCCGCCGGTGGCCTCTGCAACGACTTGCATCGCCGCCGCGTCATGGTCGTCGCCAAAACCAAAGGTGTGGATGGGCACAGAGCCCTCGCTGGCGCTGCCACTGTCAGGCACGAAGGACGGTGGCACCAGCATCTCGTACACTGCCCCGCACCAGACACAGCGTCGCGGCATGTTGTAGTTGTCCCGGTCGTCGGAGAGGATAATGATGGTGGAGATGGCATTCCGGTACCGGCACTCGCCGAGCACCTTGGAGGCTGTTCTGAGCAGCAGCCGAATCACGCTCTTGAGCTTCCTCGTGCGGGATGCTGACCTTCTCCCACGAATGTTTAGAGTTTGCTTTGAACTGCATTGCGATTCATTACGGTATGATACAGTCACATTGGCATCCCATGCATGCGGGCTCCGGCAAACACCCTCACGCCTCGTTCTGGAGCTTGGCCACATTGCAGTCCCTAGAGGATGCGACGAGCAGGACTTGGTCGAAGCGCGCGACGTGGCCACACACGTACCTCGCGCACCAGCTTCAGCACCGTGGTCTTACCCACGGCGCCGGTGCCATGGACGCCGAGCGCGGCGTCACAGTCGTCAAGGAAGCGAGCACCTCATTGAGGTAGGCCCTCGTAGACCCCACCTCTGCTGAGAGACCCTCCAGCTCCTCTTGGCCGCAGAGCAGAGGAGGCGGCACCTGCGGCGTGGCCAACGCGGCGTCGAGGATCGCCGCGTCCTGCTCCCAGAGTGCACGCACCACCTTGAGCTGCTGCTCGGCCAGCCCCGCGATCGATCCCATGCGAAGGAAGAGGCACTGCACTAGGCGGACCACGTACAGCTACCCGCCGTCGTGCCGCACCTTGATGGACGCCATCTCGTCCTGTGCCTCCTGCACGCGCCGTAGCCGTGCGCTCCGCACGGGATCCAACGACGGTGCCGGGTCGTGGCCCAGCACCTCGGACCGCTGCTGCCACAGGGCCTCCACCGCGTCTGCCAGCTCTGACCCGTCAGTCAGTGCCAGCCAGCAGGGGCCAACACATGCCGAAGAACAGCACTAGCACCGCGACGCTGAGGGCGAGCGAGCGAAGGAAGAAGAGGATAAGGTACGAGAGACAAAGGGCATTTTTGACATCTTCATTGGCCAGACCCACGTGTCAGGGCAATCAAACGGCAAAAAAGCGACAGAAGGTGGATGGAATGGTGTGGAGGGTAAAAAAGTTCCGACCAGTGGCACCTATGACCGCTCGAACTTTTTAGTGGCTTGTGGGTAATTATATACTTTTATAATGGCATACAGGTAAAACCCTCTTCTTCTTGGGGAGTTGGGGAAGGATGGAAGGGAAGTGTATTTACTGTTTGGGCATATACACGTAGAAAGTGGTGTATCGTGGTCGTATATGTACAAAAGTGGAATGACAACGTGCGTGATTCAGGTGTGTTTTGTGCTACTGCTACAGTGTTACTGAGTACAATTAGTTTCATATGTCTATACATATTGAGATATACGTATGGTTACATGTACATATATATGTTGATGTATTTATTTTGTTTGATTGAGATGCCAAAAGGCGCCAAAAGGACGGAGCGGTTTTATAAGACAGGTAACCGTTATACATATCCAGAATGTTTTCCACCCTTGCGTGACGCGAGGTAGGTGGAAAAACACGTATAACATAATTTGCTATGTTATTTGTCGGAGATGCCAAAGGGCGCCATAAGGGTGGAGCGGTTTTATATGACTAGTAACCGTTATACGTATTGGGAATGTGAAATGTGAGTCAAAAATTAAAATATGGGTTGCAAAACGCATATAATGTGATAATATAATTATCTCCTAACGTCTAACTAGTCTGATTTAATTTGCTTCCAATAAAAAAAATGAGTGATTTAATCCCTAAAGTATTTATACTTTCTTTTCTTAAGTGTTTTTAGATCGTTGGAGATGGAAGTAGAGTGGCACAGAGGCACATATGGGCAGACCACACAACGAAACGGAAGTGTGCTGTGGACCGGGTCAACGCCGCCACCCTTCCTGTCCCTTTCATGAGAAATGTTCAGCTTGGAGGTGTCGCCATTAGCCCATCATTGCTAGTACTTATCCAAATCTTTTCAACAAGTCATGTTACCTGTAATGTACAGTAATACTAAAATCAAATCTGCCTGAGTTCAGCACGAAGGTGTCCATCAGCTGTGCATCTTCGATTTTGGGGATTCTCGACAGCGTGGATTTATAGCAGCCAGTTTGTTTTAGCTGAAACGATCGTGGATTATTACTGTTGACTAATTTGATATGAGAGAAAAATACTAAACGAACAGGCTATCGGTTTTGGGTATGAAAGTGAAAATAGTTTCCATTTACTGCACATAGATATTCTTTTGACCATCTTGTCATGAGATGGAGCAACTACAGCCACCGCTAGCGCCAGGCAGGGAGATGTCACTTGTCAGCGTTGTACGGAGTACAGGAGAGGCTGCTGCTTCCTGGGCCCAAAGAACAATGCATTGTACTCCTAATTGTTTTAGCCCATCAGACTATGATAGGTCATTGTCTGTAAATCAATTTTTTTTCTCTTTTCTCGTATGTGTAAATAAAACAGCTAAAAACAAACAAAAAAGCAAATTGGCGTCGGCGTAGCATGTAGATGACTCACATGGAAGGAGACGGTCACCCTTGGCCTCCCTCAATGTGAGGGAGAGAGTGGAGGGAAAGAAGCCGGTGATTTGTATGAGGTTGTGGGCTGAAAGCCAGGGTCTGTAATGGGCTGGATTCGTTTCCACGTGTGGACCGCCGTCCGTCTCTATAAAGGCTAGAGACATTTCCAACTGGTGCTTATTGCTGCAGCCGAACAGTCTTATTAGTTCCACTAAAAAAAATCCAGAGAAGCTAGTGTATTGTCGTCCTCTGAAAATCAGAGTGGCTATCTCTCAAAATGAGTTTTGTGGTAGTGCCTAAAACTTTCTTTGGCAAGTTTTGTTCAAGAGAACGTACTGGTTATGACATTGGGTGCAGTTGTAGCATCATGAAGATAGCAACGAGCACTACTTCCAAGTTTGTCGAGAGTTGGACGCTACGTACGGCGATAAATTATTTGGTTCATTTGCATGGCTAAATAATGTTAGAATTGAGTTTTTGCTACATTGTTCTAATAGAAGTGGTCAGATTTTCTTGATTACCAAGAAACGAAGCCAAATGTTTTTTTTTTTCTGACGGAGACCTAGATATAATTAATATTTTATTTATTAAATCGCATACTTTTGCTATTTTTTGTAAAAAAAATTGTTAAACTTATTAAAAATAAAATAAATAATGGAATAACTAGTGCCCGAACGCCTGGCCCCAGGCCCGCGTCAGGATGCAGCTCCGCCGCACCATGTCCCGTCCCCCACGTAAGAGAGTGTCAACCGCGCCCGCGTAACAGGGGAGCCCACCCGCTCGCCGCGCCCGCATAGGGTCTCAGCCTCGTTACGCCCGCGTCACCTCCATAGCCAGGGTCTGCATCTCCGTCGCACGTGGAGATGCCACAAGCTTATGCTCTAGGACCTCCGACAAGGCCAGCGGAGGCAACATGTCATACAGGAATGAGCTGTGTGCGCCAACGCGGATGCCTACGCGTCCTCAGGTGGAGCGCTGCCGCCAGCTTACAGACGATGCCACCATGGCTCCCGCACTATCTCTCTCTTCCTCACTAAACAGACCTACATCGAGATCTAATTTTGCAACGCTCAGATAAAACAATTGCAACATATGATTAAAATAGATGAAACATTTCGAACGTACACTTGCAACATAGTCATTATAACATATGCAACATCCAGATAGAACACTTGCAATATACGTATAAAACAGATGAAACATATAGAACATGTTGTTGCAACATATATGTGAAACATATGCAAACATCCGGATCAAAACGCTTGCAACATATGTCTGGAACGGATGAAACATTTTGAACAAACGCTTGCAACATGCCTTGAAACACTTGCAACATATGCAACATCCCGATCTACTTTTGCAATATCTATAAGAAACAAACTGCAACATATCTTTGAAACGACTGAAACACCTGCAGCATACATTTGCAACATAGGGGAGGGGAAGCGTAGGCCGGTCAATTCCAGCCGTCGGGGTCAGAGCCGACAGCGAGTGGCGGCGCAAGAGCACCACCAGCACCCAGCACTTGCGGCGCGCGCGAGCACCACCGCCGCCCAGTGCCACCAGCACCGTCCTTGGTTTAGCCTGGCGGGCGGCACGTGCTACGACGAGATGGAGCGAGCGGCGCGGTGCACAGCCAAAGCAGAAGCCAGGAGCGAGCGGCGCAGGTGGGATGCGCGATGGTGCGGGAGCGAGGAGCGAGCAAGCGGCACAGGGTCAGGCGCGGTGGGAGAAGACCGAGTGGAGTAAGCGAGTGGTGTCCATATGAGAATAAGAGACGGAGGGAGTTAAAGTTGTGGTGCACATCACGCCACGCGTCCGTCGGAAGGGAGTCGCTGGCATCGGACGTCCTGTTTGTACCATTATCGAATAAATAAATATGTAAAAAAAGTCTTGTAATGGCTCTGCAAGCCTAATTGTTCACCCAGATTGACGGCCCATCCAGTTGAGATCCATGCTCGCGTTGCAGCTCTCGTCTGGCCGTGTGCTTATTCCTTTTAGTTAATGGTCTCTTTTACCTTTTCAGCCCAGTTGGTTACAATTGGGTTTGTGTGCTTTACCGGACTTTGTTTTCTATTCTAGCCCATCTATACGTTGGATTGGGCCTATGTTTTCAGTAGTCATTGGGCTACTCGATTGCTGCGTGTGTTTGGATTGCATGTCTTCTCCTTTTTTTTCTTTTCTTATATACAAACACAAATTTGGGACACCTTCGTGTAATTGTGTCCACTTTTCTAACAAATTGCAAGCCACTTTTATTTATTTATCCTCTCACGTAGTCACATATACGTACCAGCCCATGCCAATTGCCACAAGGAGCAGAGAGGTTTGAAGCCTACATACACGCAAAAAAAAAAAAAATCGACTTCCACCACGTACCAATTAATGTACGTATAGGGAATGCTAGTTTCCGTTCATTTTTTTTGTCACTATTGCAGTTTGCTTGAGCTTATCCAGAAGGTTGACATTCTGAAAAAACAATCACTGAACAAATTGTTTGGTTAAAAAAATTGCTTCATCACATGCCCCTTTTTCCCAAATGAAGATTAATGACTTTAGTCATATGAATAGCATCTGCATGCCATGATTGGGTACGCACTTGCTTTTTTATTTTTCGTTTTTACGCTCAACATATTTAGAGAGTTTTAAACGCCTTCTAGAGACTGGACGAACAAATCTTCTAAACGTCTGATGAACAAAATCTTCTAGAGAGTAGTGAAAGAATAATTTGCTAGAAAATATGAGCACCCTACGTACTATATATGTAATACACGATAATTTACTATAGATGTGATATAAGACATACCAAATTTGTGTGATTATTTAATACAAAACAGTTTTCTGTCTCCTAAAATCCTTTGTATTCAGGTATTCGAATGCTTATACATGATACTCTATATCTTTGTTGGGTTAAATTTGATACAACTGGGCTTAGCCCAACCTTATTTCAAACAAATAAATTTCAATATCCATAAATAATAAATGATATGTGCAACAAAGGATTAATCCTGAATGAGAAATTGATTAGAGAGATTGTCTTAGATTGAATAGGTGGCTATATATATTGTGTGGTTAAGAAAGGTGGAAGGTAAGTTGTACGCCTCATGTTGCTGCACCAGAATCGGTCTGTCAGGCGGTTAGCCACGGCATGAGTGGTGCGACACTAGTGAAGGTTTTGTAGCTCCAAATTATAACCGTAAGAAGCTACATAGCACCAGGTCTCAGACTCTTGTCACGGGTCTATGTTTATTTCCACCCTTGCGTCGAACTCTCCTGTCGTGGGTCTATGTTTGTTACCCGTAGAACGAGAATAGTGGGAATGAGGAACGGCAGAATGAGAGACGGAAGAAGAGATGTGGGAGTGAGGCACAAACGAACGGTGGAGTGAGTGGCGTACAACTAGAAGTCAAAAGCTAGAAAGCCAGCTTTGGGGCCAAAAGCCCAAGAGCTACCGCTAAAACAAACAGTCCCAAGAGAGGTGATAGAGATGGACGGACGATGAATCAAGGGGCGGAGGCGGACGGAAAAAGAGTTATGGTAGTAGGGAGTACGTAGGGACAGATGGATAGAGGAATGTAGCACTCGGTTTGAACAAAACCAGATATACACCATATGTGAGTTCAGTAAGTCAAATCTCATATATAGCTATAAATAAAGGTAACCTCAATAAACAATACTTGTTATATAACATACTTGGTATAAAGGATATAACCTTAGATAGCAAACAGCGGAAAGACAACTCCGATCTTCGGGTGAAGACTCCAATTCCACAGGAACAACTGACTGGTTGATCACAAGCCTAATTCCTTCAAACACTAGCAATCTGGTACCCATCTACGATTTTTTCCAAATATGTGAAAAATAAAGCAAGCATGAGTACATGTCGTACTCAACAAATATAATATGAGGTTCATGAGGCTCAAAAGGCTGACACTGATTTAACTACGATTAACTTTTAATTGTCACAATTTTAGCATACGAGTAAGAACAAGTTTATCACAAGCCCATATAAACACATGATCAGGTAAACATGAAAAATGAATAGCATAAATAATTAACCATTAATGAGCATCTTTATCATCAATATGATCAATGTTCATCTTCTATTCCGTAAGGGTTCCAAGACCGTTCGTGACCGTGAGCACGGCTGTCAGTTTTACACTCTGCAGAGGTTGTACACATTCACTGTAAGTCGTGATTTACCCTTTCGCCCGAGGTGATCAGCCTCTTAACCCACTACCAAGAAAGGTCAGCAGGGTTCACTATGAAGCATTTCAAAGGTTCGTCTAACAAGTTAGGGCCATTATATTCACTCCGCAAATAAATGTAGGAACCCTCCTTCCCGATGATACAATGACACGCAGTCTATACACAAGGGGACAGAGGCTATCCTATACCCGATTCGGCAAGCTATTCTTATACCAATAAAGGTAACCTCTAACAAGCTAGAAAAGGTCCTCATACCGAGTTAAAGCCAGAGCCATGTTGCCCTCACAGCTGTACTGTAAGTCCCGAATAATCACTTACAGATAAGTCCTTAGGGAGAGGAATCTAGAGCATCATAAAAACAGCCCAATGCTCTAGCCCCCTTATTCCATGTTGTTAAAAAGCATATTTTAGTGTTTATTGCATATACCATTAGTCAAGTTACAAGATCATGTTTGTAGTTAAGCACTAGCAAAGCTACCCAATGCAATAACCCAAAGGTATCAAGGTACAAGTACAAAGTACTAGGAAATTCTTAGTGGTAGTCAAGGTAGACACCTGCAGTATGAATTAAATGATTAAAGGTATATAGGGCAACAAGGAAGATCCCATGCTGTACTTGCCTTAAAATTAGATTCATCTTCCAATCCAAATCTTCAAAGATTTGCTTCTTAATTCACCACGTATAGCTCACCGACTGGACATGATCATAAAGCACCATACAAGCATCCATACAATCATACACAAAGCAAACAATAGATCTAAATTAGAACAGTACACTAACTTAAGATCAAGACAAAAAGTTTGTAAAACGAATCTACGTCTTGCTACGAACACACAGATACGAAAAAGATACATCTGCTGATAGATTTGCTTTATACGTGAAAAAGAAAACTATAGGCTTCATTTATTTTAATTATAAAACATATATAAGAATGTCTAAATTGTTTTAAGCCAAATTATATTTGTATTAGAAAACCAACATAAGATTAATCTTATTTTATTTACAAAAGACAGAGGTGAAAAACTCTAAGTTACTTTTAATTATAAAAATCCAATTGTATAATCATTATTCAAGGTAGGATTTAAACTATAAAATTCTAGAAATAGTGACATGATAAACATTGTTACTAACACGTAGATCTCGTCGTAATGAATCTAATGCAACTTGAACGGGTCAAATCAGAGCTAAAACGTAGAAGATATGAATTAAACAAGATTTCCTTTAATAAAATAATAGATTAAATCTAACAATAAATTTTAAAAGTTAAAAACATATCTAACAGAAGTATGACAAATGTAGATTATGGAATTATGGACCTAACGCAAGTTGAACGGATCAAAACAGAGTTAAAACGAAAAAGTTATGGCCTACAGAAGGTAGTGGCAATTTTGTAAATAGATGAAATTTAATTTTTGAATTAAATAAAATCTGATTTTAAATCCGGTCGAGGACTGCGGGCACTAATAGGAGAAAGGGAAGGGGTCCTTTTGAAAGAAACCAGGGACAGTGGGTTGAGATCCAAATAATTATAAGAGCCTTCTTACAAAAAACGACAGGCGAAGGGGTACGGGTTAATCTGAGCCGTTGGATCCAAGATGGATGGCTCGGATTAGATCGGAGGGGAAGGGAGAGATGCCGGCCAGAATAGAGGGCCGCACGGCGGTGCTCCATTGACAGCGGCGACCACCTCGATGTAATCCCACCAGGAGTGAGCTTCCGAATTCCAAACTCGATGGGAAAAGCACAGGGTGGTAGAGAAGAAGACGTCGAACTCATCCGTGGGGTCGGAGAGGGACGCGAGGGCACCAGGGCAGCTGAGGACTTGCTCAAGCGGCTTGGGAAGTCCGGCATAGCTTCGGCGAGTGCATACACACAATAAGGAGCAAGAGAGAGGGCATATGCGGTACCTACGGCTTTCATACCTTGACGCGAGGCTCGGCAAATAGCTCAGAGCGGCGGCAAAGCTACGGAACGGTGTACCGAAACAGCGGCGGTGGCGCTAGGGTTGCGACGTGCGGCAAAGCTAGAGCGACGCAACTGGATGGAGGCGGTAGACAAGGGGCTTGGCTTTTATGAGGCAGGGCGGCGTGGGGTGCACGGCACGACGCGAAGACGGGGCGAGCGTGGACTCTCGGGCGGCGGCGTGGCCGGCTCGGACTCGAGCTAGAGGAAGGAGACGTCCGACAGGTGGGGTCGTGTCGTTAGTGAGAGAGAGCGTGGGGTCGGGCTGTTAGACGGACAAAGGGGGAGAGCAGGCGGGGACGCGGCCTGCGCGGGGTTGGGCCGGCGCGCTGGGCCAAAGGAGAGGAGGAGAGCGACGACGCGGTGCTAGGCCACCAGCTGGGCCGTGGGAGCGGAAGGGAGCACTTGGGCCGGCTGCTGCGAAAGGGAAACTAGCCTAGCGGGGAGTGAGGGGATGGAGAGAGGCCAGGCTAGAGCAGGCCGTGGGCCAGAAACCAAGAAGGAGAGGGGAAGTAAAAGAAATTCCTTTTTAATTTGTCAAACCCAATTTTCAAATCCAAATTCATTCCAAATTTAAATCCTTTTGAAGTTTTGATCAAAACTAATCATCACAAAATAAATATGCAGCTGCATGTATGCACAAACATGTTGCTACCTTATGATAAATTTTAAATTAATGAAATTTTTTATTTTCCTATGCTTTCATGAGCACATAAATTCCAAATTAAATCATTGTAGCTCCATTTCAAGAGAAGCAAATTTTAGGGTATTACAATTCTACCCCCCTTGAGATGAATCTCATCCCCGAGATTCAAAGAACATCGACTAGGAGATAGGGATACTTCGTCTTTGGATTCTTCTTTACTTCCTCATGTAGTTCCATCGTATAGTTTCATCTTCTTGATAAAGATCCCACTTTACTTTGCATACCTGTTAACCTTACTTCAAGTAACTTGCCAAATTGATTCCAAGATTCTGACAAATTATCCAAACAATACTCAGGTAACTCCAATCACTAGACCACTTTTTCTTTTTAGTCCATAATATCAATTCTTTTTCTTAAAATATTCACCTTCCAACGGAGCTTCCTTACTTTCTTGGTCTAAAGTAGATTCTATTGCCAACTTTAAAACATTAATGATTTCAGATGCTCAGATCAAGTTGCTCAACTCTCAAACGACTATTCTTAGTCCATGGTGTCGTCCAAATCTTCTTAGCATAACTCTCTCTTGCGAAAGACATTGGCAACGACTTTTGCTTTTCCAAGTGATAGCACTTTTCCAAGTCATAAAACCTTGATTGCTTCAATCAAAACCTTCTTGTCATGCTTAGTATATCATTGGGATTTCCTAAGACTCCATAGAACCATCTATAGTTATCGAATATCTCATTCCTATGTCCTCAACGCCTACTAGTCCTAGGTATGTCGAAGATTGGACTCACAGCTGAGGATAGCTTGAATTGCAGAGTCATATTAACGAATGCATCCATTCCATGTAGATGATCCAATAACTTATCAACCAAGCAAAGGATACTTACTCTAGATGATGAAACCCTTAAGTGATATACATCCTCTGGGTACCACGTTTTTTATCAGATTAACCGATTCTTCCAAGTGAGAGCTAGAGAGCATAACTGAACTTCATATGGCACCTTGAGCATTCGGACCCTTCTTAAATTCAACACGCTTGTCAATAGGTGGCGCTTGATGTGGGTTGTTCAACACTCTTTGAGCAATAATCTATAATAACTAAGTCTGCATCATCAAAGCTTGCTCTATAGGTGGGGGATTTGATGGCGGTGGATTAGAATTGGCAGGATTCCTTCCCAGTGAGAGCTAGAATCTACAAACCACCTTCACTTTGGCTACCCCCCTTAAGAAAAGATCAAATAGGGTACACAAAAAGGTAGCTTGCATCTTCTTCTAGATGAGCTAATTAGTATCAAGATATTCTGACATCCCAATGAGACTCTTGTGTATGGGCAAGGATAAGATATCTGAAATTCATCGCTGAATGAAAAACAGCAGCACAGTAAAACAGCCGTAACTCTCATTCTCTTAATCCAATGAAGTTGTAGCTTATACCGTTGGAAAGCTTATTGAATCCTCCATAACTTCCTTATTGAACACTTTTCCAAATTCTACAGTTTAGATAGTAAAAAACTGTGCACAAGAGAAACTGTTCTAGGTTCCAGACAGCATAGATGCATCGTCTTGTGATTTTCATAAATCAATAACCAAAATAGCTATCAGGGTGATTCTTATGGTCACAGAAAGATATCGAAGTCTATTGTTGTCCAAAATTTTCTCATGCTTTCTGATCGTCCAAAATTAGAGATATAAAACAAAGAGGCAGACTGCTCCAAAAGGCAAGACAGAAGAAAACTATAACGCAACTATTAATTCCATTAATCCTTATACCTTAGGCCTATAAACTAAATGAAATTGTGGGAACACCCAACAAGATCATTACAATCATTACAAAGACTCAAAATAGGCATAAGCATAATGAAAAATCAACAAAGCAATAAAGGTGCATAACTCAATCATTGACTCAACTTGCGATACTATCGTTTTTATTACATAAAGGGGCACAACTCCTATTCCTTAACCAAGGTGTGGCTGCGAGGGCATCTAGGGTAACATCCCTTGCATGACAGTGAGGGCATCACATCTTCCACTTTGTTGATCTTGGATAGTTCGTCATGACTCCTTCATTCGTCATCCTCATCAAATACTTCTTCCGGGTTGGGCATCACTAACACTTACTGGTGGCAACCCTGTAGTGACCTGACTCTGGCCACTTGCATATTATATATTTACACCAAAATTTGGAAGGGACTCGAAAGCTCCCAAGATCATGTCATCAAGGAATCAATTGCGTGCAGATCGGAACCAGCTGATTCGAATGCAGCACCGGAATCAGCTTTCTTCAGGTAGCGCCAGCAGATAACGACAAAGGCTACGATCGGCGCCGGGACAAAGCATGTTGGACTCTACAAAAAGGAAAAGATTAGAGTCCAAGTTATCTTAAATTAGGAATGTTTTCTCTTAAGGCCAAAGATTATGATGAGTCGTGCTTAGATAGGAGTCAAGCGTAGGTCCCGGGTATAAATATCAAACCCCGGCTATTGTAAAAAAACAGATAATCAATCAAATATAAGTTACTTACTTTTTTCGGCTCCGGCCACCCCTTAGGAGTAGGAGTAGAGTAGATCTCAGCGAGTTCTTCAGCAAGCACGACTGCATCGATCCGGTCGACGTCCACTGCTTGTCTGTAAGTATCGTCATAGCTTATACTTCTGTTCATACAGCTGCATCGATCCGGTCGACCTCCACTGTGACTCTGGTATAAGCTAGTTATTGACTCTTGTCTAGTTCAAGTATGGCTGCATCGATTCGGTCGACCTCCACTCCTCGAACTAGATTAAAGTCAAGTTATTGGCTCTATCTAAGGGCGGCGTTATTTAATTACAACAATATCACACTAGATCTATTGGCTAGCGAAAACCGTTCCATGGCCCGTTATCACGGCCTGTGTGATTCTGCCTCACACCCCACTGTTAGCACCGTTGAGTGTGGATGATTATTTGGTAGATCTGTTCCTAAGAGGGTATGACCTTAACTGTGCGCTATGCCTGAATCGGCTGTTTTAGCCAATATCGAGCGCTTTCACGAATAGTTCACATCCCGAGATCATTAAAGTAGGGATAGATTGAAAGATGTGTTAGCCCTATGATCTTATTATTGTATTATGGCCTACATAATTCTGCCTTATGCCCCACTGATATTAGTAATAAGTTAGGGTCATCGAGTCTATTGTTGTTTCTACGGCCTACATGATTCTACCCCATGCCCCACTGGTCATAGCGATAGATGAGATCTAATATATTCATTAGATTTATCTTTATTAAATGGTTGAATGATGATGAGTTATTTCTTTTACATAAAAAGAAGTTCGGTTACTCATAGTCATTGGCTTAGCATGAACTAATTACTATTGACATCTTATTGCCATTGACAAATATTTGTCTAGATAATGATATTGATCCTGAATGGTAACCAATTTTTCTTACACAACCCATGAGCTTTAACTAATTTATTCATATGAATATGCTGAAATCGACTATTTAGTCGATCTCCTTTTATATCGACTCTTAGAGCCGCACATTTGGGACTGTCTAGCAACACCGGGATGTTCCGCCCTAAATTACTGATAAACTTTTTCTCCTTATCAATTGCAGGGTCAAATTGACTGGTACGTCTCGGGAGGAGTGCGCAGGATCGACCATCCTTGCGCTGAAGCTAGGCAGATCTCCAGCTCCATCGAGCGGACCCTTCCGGCTTGCTCGTGTGTCCTCGGCACGGAACAAAATTTCTGTGTCGACACATGTTTCTGGCATGCCCGGTGGGACACCACAATCATCATGGCGGTTCACAACAACAACGACATCCTTATGGTACATTATGAAGATCTACCTGATGGTGATAAAGGTGTCATCAGCAAAGCTATAGAAGAATTTCAGAGCAAATGTTTGTTGTCCTACACCAAAACACGTGACAACACAATTGTTCAGAAATTTACACTACCAAGAGTTCTATTACATGGGCAGACGGATACAGTTGAAGCTGAAGATAGGCGTTTCTTTACAGAAGTTGTAGACAAATCTATTCGTGATGCCATGTCAAGCCATAATGAAGCTTTCTTGGACACATTCCACAATGCCATGAAAGAAGCCATTCATGGGTTTCTAGTTGGTCAAGTTGGGTCGGCTTATTACAACATTCCAGGTCCATCGACCCAAGGGACTAATCAAGTCGGTACCAGCCATCAAGAAGCAGCACCAGCTGGTAATGGTGATATCCAGGCAGTTCAGGGTTCATCTGAACAAGCTCAAGGTACTACTACGAATTAGATATAGTATAATCCTGGACCGTTAGTACAGCATGTGCAACAGCCGGTGAGGCAAGGTCAGAACAAGGTGGTCAATTTTGGCACATCAGGCCACATACCGTCGTCGGCTCAAAAAATAGCACCATCAATTCAAAGGATCCATAGAGATATAGATCCTCATGTCTACAATCAGAGACTTCAAGCAGCGAACCAACAATGGACCCAACAGATAGAGATTCCATAGGGTTATCATTATAGCACAGATTATAACACCCTTCACATGATTTCGAATCCAGGGTATCAAGGCACACGAGATTTCAATCCACAGAAGGGTCAGCAGGTGTAGAGAAATCCAAATCCGCAAGCTGACGAGTTGTTGCTGAAGGTGGCCGAGATGATGAAGAATCAGTTCGGTCTTTAGCCAAAAGTGAAAGGATCTAACAATGCCTAGAGGGGGGGTGAATAGGCGTATCTAAAAATTTACTGCAAATGCTTAGTTCAAATATGTCAGTCACTGTCGGAAGTCCCGACGTTATCAGAAGTTCCAGCGCAAACGTCAGTAGTTCCGACGCCTACGTGAACTACAAAAGCAATGCCAAATTTAACTTTGTGGATAAATAATCTTACAACCTCACTTCCTAGCGGTTTGGTGAAGATGTTGGGTCACTCCCTTGACGCCGTAATGCCTCCAAACCATAGATCGTGTCTAAACCCTAAAATGGAGATTTGGGAGACAAAGAGACAAACACATACAAGTAATCTCTAGCAATCACAACAACAAGCACACGGGACATAAGGATTTATCCCGAGGTTTGGCAACCCCACTAAGGAGCTCCTACATCCTCGTTGTTGAGGTGACCACCAAGGTCGGAGTCTTTTCCACCTCCTTGCCTCTCTCAAAGCGACCACAAAGGTCACTTGAACTTTCCACTAAGAAATCAAAGGGTAATACAAACTTTCCAAGGCTCTTCCACAAGATGGAAGCTCTTGGGCAACGCCTAGCCGGCTAAGGGCAAAGCCCCAAGAGTAATAGATGAAAAATCAACCGGCTTGACGAAGAAATCAAGTGCTCAAGCTTAACAAAGTGATGCTCTCACTTAATCCACTCTCCTTTTACTCAAAACCCTAAGGGAATCGAAGATTGGAGCAAAGGGGGGAGGAGAGAGGTGGTTTAGTTGCTTGGGAGCTGTTGAACACGAAGTGGGTCAGCTGTGAATGAGTCCGTAACGGTTAGAAGTGAAGAGAGGGGTATTTATACTCCAAGTGAAAATCTAACCGTTCAAATCTACATCGGAAGTTCCGACGCAGATCTCGGGACTTCCGACGTTAACAGAAAACACTGTTCACACAAGGTCGGAAGTCCGCGCGAGTAAGTCAATGTCGGAACTCCCGGCAAACGTCGGGACTTCCGACGTGCGCAGTTAAACACCCAGCCAGCCCGCAACAGGTATCGGGACTCCCGACATAGGTCGGGACTTCCGACGGTCAGAACTTCCGACATACGTTAGGACTTCCAACGAGCACAGACAGCAGGCGAGCAGAACTACCAATGCCGGGACTCCCGGTTTGGGTCAGGCCTTCCGACTGTCGGGAGTTCCGACTCACGTTGGGACTTCCGATGTCCACAGTCACCACGCAGGCTAGGTGACTGGAAGTCAGAACTTCCGGCAAGAGTCATGACTTTCGACTGTCGGGAGTTCCGGCTTACGTTGGGACTTCCGATACCGATAGTCATAGAAAATTATTCTATGTGCTCGTGAAGTGCTAGATTGACTCTCTTTTGATTTTATTTTTATGCTTGAGCACTCTATCTTCCTCAGACCAACTAAGTTTGCATCCCTCTTTATAGTGCGGCGGATCCTAAACTCAAAAACAAAATTAAAACCTTTGGAGAGCGTTTTGAGTTCGTCCACCTTTACAACTTCAAGAATTGAGGGATACCATTTCATCTTTATCAACTCTTTGAACCTTTCATGGGACTAATAGCTGCGACATATCTTATTAAGATCACATTAGTCCCTAATTTGAATGTTATCAATACACCAAAACCCACATAGGGGGCAAATGCACTTTCAATCTCCCCCTTTTTGGTAATTGATGACAACCAACTTAGCCTTTTATAGAAATGAAAGATTTTAAAACTTTTGAACCCCAAAATTTATGAAAAGCTCCCCCTTGATGTATGCATGAATTTAAATATCAATTAGAATCATTTATACATGATTTGCATACCTTAAGACAAATGCTCCCCCTAAATTTTGCAGTCCGTGGGGTGCAACAAGTGTGTGTGAACAAATACATATCCGTGAAAAGAAATGCAATATGATATGTTATTTCACACAACAAGTAAAAGAGAAAATGATGGCCAAGATTTCAAAAAAGAATTTGAAGCAACACATGGCCATCCAAAATGCATTCACCATCATAAGTAGAGACAAGTATAAGCTAATAAGATAAATAGATAACCGTAACTTGTCCTACAATCATTCATCAAACACATATAGATAATTGTCCATCACAAGCTTGCCACCACATGACATAGTTCATACACGCTAAAGGTTTTAAAGTTCTGAAACATAAAGACCAACTAACTTATTACAAAGAGAAATCAAACCCTAACACTCCCCCTTTGTCCCCAAGTGCCAAAAGGGGTAGGCCGCATGAATATCCAACTACTCATCCTCATAATCATCATCCTCATCTTGGTCACTGTCCTCACCACCGTTGTCGTCTTCATCATCATCGCCCTCGATGTATTCCTCATCTTCTTCAATCACCTTCCCTTTGCCATGCGGGCAAGAAGTCGCATCATCTTCGTACGCCGTACAAGCCTCATCATACAAAGCCAATGGATCATGGGGAGGCACAAACGGCGGCGGAGGAGAAGATACAATGCATGCTTGCTGTTCCAACCGATATAGCCTCTCTTTCATATCATGCTCACATTGAGCACTAGCACAACACTGTCAAAACATGTATGTCATTAGGAACTTGAACTTGTTGGGCTTCTTTCCAGAGGAGGACGAAGAGAGGGGCTCGGCACTAGAAGAGCGAGCAGCAACAACAGCAGGTGTGGAAGCACCACGATGAGAGCGAGCACCCGAAGCACCTTTCCCTCTAGCTTTGGCTGCATCAGCTTTCTCCCTCAGCTCTCTAGCAGCAATGATGGAGGTCTTGTTGGATATCTTGAGGAGCTTTTGCTAAGTGTCATAGGAAAAACGGATGCCAGATACTTGCTCAATGACATGCATAATGTATGGTGCATAGGGAAGATGCTTTACCGGATCCTTAGTAGCATCATGTATCTTGTTCCAAATATAGCGGCTGATGGGAAACTTCTGAAACTCATCGCCAAAACGCTAAAGCACCTTCTGTGAATCATCACGAAGGTAGGTGGAGTCACCGACCTTCAGATACAAGATCTGTAGCAAGATGTTGTTCAGAACATAATAGTAGGGCTTCAGAAACATTCTCTGTCCATCAGCTGTGTGACCATCAAGATACATATGTTGGTACTCCTCCAAAGCGAGATCCTCATACTCAGTCAACTCAGTAGCAATGCGGTCGCTGTGACTCAAACCGAGAAGGCGAGAGAAAGTGATGAAGTCCACTTTATAATGCTTACCTTCAGTGGTCCAATGAATAATGTCAACAGCACCGGTAGGGTCTCTCTCATGATGATAAGAAGCATAAAACTGACAGATTAGCTCGTTGTTCCAATGCTTCCTAAACTCTAGTAGATAAGACAACCCCATTAAGTGTATATCCCGAACCATCTGCTCCAACTCGGGTTCCTTGTACTTGCCAAGAGAGTATGCATCAATGCACTTCATTTGAAGGACTAGTGGCTCCCTCTTCTTCAAAAACTTGCGATATAGAATGGAATCATAAAAGTCATAATGAAAGGGGTGCCAGAAACGATACTCAAGGCGTAGATCCTTCTCGTCCTCAGCATAAAGGTTGTTGTTCCTATTGAACCTGATGTCCTTAACCCGATGGCGATAGTCCACTGGTAGAGGAGGAGTCCAGCCACCAGCAGGATTCGGAGCCATGGCGGGCTCCCGCATGATCGGCGACACACCAGTGAACGAAACAAGCTGAGAGACAAACCCCGGACCGCGAGTCGGGGTGCGAGTGGGTGGAGCAGCAATGGTGCGTCCTGCACGGTCAAGCGCTTCCTCTTCTTCATCAACCATCGGCACATCCCCAACAGGGGCAGGAGCAGGAGGAGGAGTAGTAGCCAACATCCTGTGATCATCACGGCGACGGGCAGCACGGGAACCACCAGCACCACCACGCTTACATGCCGCCTTGGTGCAGCCAGATGGCTTGGGAACAGCGGCACGATCTTGGTTCTTCTTAGAACGCTTCTAATGATGACGCGAAGGACTACCACCATCCATGACTGCAAAGAACACGAAGTGGAACTAAGAAATAACACATGGAGATGCGAACGAACATCGCGAAGTGAAGAAACAGGAATGGAGTGATCACCCTAGGGTCAGGAGTTCTGGCCATAGTCGGGACTTCCGACAGCCGGGAGTTCTGGCCTGACGTCGGGAGTTCCGACGGTCGAAACCTTCGACGGTCACCGGGACTTCCGGCGCACAAGGTGACCATCCCATTCATGGGGCTTCAAATCGCGACACTCATTCAAACAAGGAAGATAGAGAGGTAGAGAGGAAGAGGGAATAGAGACAAAACACAAGGTATATTGGAGTTAGGGTTAGAACGCCGCAATAGTACCTTGAATCGAGAAAGGAGGAGACAACGAAGAACAAAATCCGCAGGCCACGAACAAATCGATGAACGCGAGCACCTCCACCAACGGAATCTCCACCACACTGACGGAATGGCCGCAACCGATCTGAGGAATTACTAGGGCACGGGTGGTGGAATGAGGACGGGGTGGTCGGGACTGCCGGCAAGGCCTCTGGCGGCGCAAGAATAGGGAATGGAGGCCGGAGCACCCGGCAGGGTGGCGGTGGGGGTAGGGCGCGACGTGGCGGCACGCGGAGGAGCAAGGGCGGCATGGAGGGGCGATGGTGGCGCATGGAGAGGCGATGGGGGTGTCGGAGGGGAGGAGGGAGGAAATAACCGAAGTAAAAAAATTGGACCGGGTATAAATGAGCCAGGCAACCGACGCGGCGCGGTAAAAAACGGAGATCTGCGTCGGAACTTCCGGCGGTCGGGACTCCCGGCGTGAGCCGTGACTTCCGGCCGTCGGGACTTCCGGCGTACGTCGGGACTTTCGACGCAGGGAAACCGAAAAACACCTTAACCTGCACTCACTCTACCATGTGGGGCAAAAATAAGATGGACACTAACATTTTCACAAGTGACTAGATTTCATTCAACCAACACAAAGCAATAGTCACTCATGAAAATTATAAAATAGATTTTGAAAGTGTCACGCAATGTTTTCTTAATTCTTTTCTCCTAACTAGATCAAACAAAATGTGTGTGCAAGGAATCAAGCCACGTTATGAGAATCAATGATATTTAGTTCACTCCTCAAAGCACAAAATCTTGACTCATCTAGTGGCTTTGTGAAGATATCGGCTAATTGCTTTTCGGTACTCACATGATGAATGGCGATATCGCCTTTGGCTTCGTGGTCTCTCAAAAAATGATGTCGGATGTCAATGTACTTTGTTCAAGAGTGATTTACAGGGTTGTTTGCCAACTTAATGGCGCTCTCGTTGTCACACAAAAGTGGAATCTTGGTTAACTCACATCCAAAGTCCTTTAGTGTTTGCTTCATCCAAAGTAGCTGGGCACAGCAAGCACCGGCCGCCACATACTCGGCCTCGGCGGTGGATAAAGCAATGGAATTTTGCTTCTTAGAGCTCCAAGGCACCAAGGATCTACCAATAAATTGGCAAGTTTAGGTAGTACTCTTTCAGGTTACTTTGCAACTGGCATAATCCGAATCGGAATAGCTAAGTAACTCAAAAGTGGAGCCCTTAGGATACCACAAGCCAAGATTAGGAGTGTGCACTAAATACCGAAAAATTCTCTTAACGGCCATCAAATGACATTCTTTTGGATTAGCTTGAAATCTTGCACACATGCACACACTAAGCATAATATCGGGCCTAGATGCACAAAGGTAAACAAGTGATCCAATCATGGAGCAATATACCTTTTGATCGATGTCCTTTCCTCCTTGATCAAGATCAAGATGTCCGTTGGTTGGCATGGGTGTCTTGATGGGCTTGGACTTGTCCAAGTTGAACTTGTTCAACATGTCGTTGGTGTACTTGGTTTGACTTATGAACGTGCCATCCTTGAGTTGCTTGATTTGAAATCCAAGGAAAAACTTCAACTCTCCCATCATGGACATCTCGAACCTATTTGTCATTATCCTACTAAATTCCTCACAAAAAACCACATTAGTACTACCAAATATTATGTCATCGACATATATTTGGCAAACAAAGATATCATTATTGACTTTGCGAGTAAACAAAGTAGCATCGGCCTTTCCTATCTCAAAACCTTGTTTGAGTAGAAAATCCTTTAAGCAATCATACCAAGCTCTAGGGGCTTGTTTGAGCCCATAGAGTGCCTTGTCGAGCTTGTAGACGTGGTTTGGATACTTGGGGTCTTCAAAGCCCGGTGGTTGCTCTACATACACCAACTCGGATAGGGGGCCATTGAGAAATGCACTCTTCACGTCCATTTGATATAACTTGAAATCATGATGAGCGGCATAGGCAAGTAGAATACAAATTGATTCTAGCCTAGCCACCAGTGCATAGGTCTCCCTAAAATCCAAGCCTTCAATTTGAATGAATCCTTGAGGCACCAACCTTGCCTTGTTCCTTGTTACCACGCCATGCTCATCTTGCTTGTTGCGGAAGACCCACTTGGTTCCAATCACATTTTGCTTGGGCCTTTCCGCCAAGGACCAGACTTCATTCCGAGTGAAGTTATTCAACTCCTCTTGCAAGGCTATCATCCAATCTGGATCATCAAGTGCCTCTTCCACCCTACGAGGTTCCAAAGGAGAAACAAACAAGTAATATTCACAAAAAACTTACTAAATGGGAACGTGTAGTTACCCCTCGTCGAATGCTCCCCAATATGTTATCAACGGGGTGATCCCGTTGAATGGATTGATGCACTCTAGGATGTGGCACTTGAGTTGATCTTTGGATAGGGCCATCATCATCACGGTCATGATCGATTGGAAGATCACAATCATGAGCTTGTGGAGGGTTGACTTCACTTCTTTCTTCATTGTTGAGTTGTGGTTGAGCTCGCTCATTGTTGACACCAGCTTCATGAGAATGACCTTGTGCTTCATTTGATCTCCCATCTTGATTATTTCTTGTTGCGGAAGCTTCACCATGTTCATTGGATGAAACATGATGAATGGTTGGATCAAGATCATCATGCACAACATGGTCTTTATCTTCGTCTTCAACGGGCTTTACTTCACCAATAGCAAGCTTCTTGATTGCTTCATGTGGAGCTTCTTCATTACCTACATTCTCAACATTGACTTGCTCTTTTTGAGAGCCATCGGTTTCATCAAAAGTCACGTCTATCGCGATTTCAATCAAACCGGTGGTTTTATTGAAAACACGATATCCATGTTCGTTAGTACCATAACCAAGCATGAAACCTTCATCAACCTTTGGTGCAAACTTAGAGCTTTTAGATTTCTTGTTAAGTATGAAACACTTGGATCCAAAAACTCTAAAGTAGTGCACCTTAGGCTTTTTACCGGTTAGAAGTTCATAGACGGTCTTTTCTCTTTTCTTGTGAAGATATAAGCGGTTGATAGCATGGCATGCCGTGGTGACTGCTTCCGCCCAATAGTTGGTTGGAGTCTTGTACTCATCCAACATTGCTCTTGCGGCTTCTATGAGCGTTCGGTTCTTCCTCTCCACAACACCATTTTGTTGTGGATTGTATGGAACCATAAACTCATGCCTGATTCCTTCTTCATCAAGAAACTCTTCAATGTTGGAGTTCTTGAACTCCGTCCCATTGTCACTTCTAACTCTCTTGATTTTGACTTCAAATTCATTTTGGGCTCTTCTTGCAAACTTCTTGAAGATACCATGGACTTCACTCTTTTCATGCAAAAAGAATACCCAAGTGAAACGAGAATAATCATCGACAATTATAAAACCATATTTGTTACCACCAATGCTTATGTAAGCGACGGGTCCAAATATGTCCATGTGAAGTAATTCCAATGGCCTTTCGGTTGTCACAACATTCTTGACAGGATGTTTAGCTCCAACTTGTTTTCCCGCTTGGCATGCGCTACAAATCCTATCTTTCTCAAAAGAAACATTTGTTAGTCCAAGGATGTGTTCGCCTTTTTGAAGTTTAGCCAAGTTCCTCATCCCAACATGGGCAATTCGGCGATGCCATAACCAACCCATGCTAGATTTTGCCATTAAACAAGTCTCGAGATTTACTCTATTTGATGTGAAATCAACTAGATAGAGTTTCCCTTTTAAATGACCCGTAAATGCAATAGAGGAATCCTCCCTTCTATACACTTCCACACCCTTATCCGTAAAGAGGCAATTGTAGCCCATCTCACAAAGTTGTGAGACGAACAACAAATTGTATCTCAACGAGTTCACAAGTAAAACATTTGAAATGGAATTATCATTTGATATAGCAATTTTACCCAAACCGAGGACTTCTCCTTTTCCATTGTCACCAAAAACAATATTTCCACTTTGATCATGACTAGGTTGGAATGATGTGAACATGTCCTTCTCTCCGGTCATATGATTGGTGCATCCACTATCCAACACCCAACTTGTTCCACCGGAGGAATATTCCTACAAAGACAAATTAAGCTTTTGTTTTAGGTACCCAAAAAGATTTGGGTCCTAGAGGGTTAGTCACATAAAACTTGGGCACCCAAACACTCCTCATATTTTCCTTTCTCTTTTGGGCACCAACATACTTAACCACAATCTTGCCATCCTTGCCCACCGTGGAAGTGGTGCTTGTGGCTTGGGGACATCGGATTGCTTTGTCTTGATTGTCTTGGTACTTGTAGGTTGGATCTTTTGGAATGTAGACCTTGTTGTTGGCCTTGCATATTAGTTCATCAAGAGCAACACCCTTGTTGAACTTCACACAAGGCACACCATTGATCATGTTCCTTCCATTGGCCTTTCCATCATACCTATTGTAGCCAATGCCTTCCTTGATTGATGGGTGCCATGATGACTTGTATATAGTTTTGTTGGTTTGCTCTTGACACTTGCACCCATTCTTCAATATCATCTTCAACCTATGAATCTCCTTGTCTTTCTTCTCTAACTCAACAAGGTTAGTTGTATATGCATTCACATTAATTTTATAGCATCTTTTACAACCACCACTAGTGTAGACATTAGAGTCTTCGGTTGCCTTAGGAGAAGTTGAAGTGCTAGCCCAAAGAGTACTATAGTTTAGCTCAAGATTTTGATATTTTTCTTCCAAGCTTGTGAGGCTTTCTTGAGCTATACTCTTCTCATTCTTGAGACTAGCTACTTGATCATTAACCGAGGAATGTTCCTTAGTCAATTTCCCAATTGAGTCATTGGCTAAAGACAATTCAACGGTTAACTTCTCAACCTACATCTTTTCCTCGGCGATAGATGCTTCAAGTGCAAGGTTTTTCTCTCTCTCTTGAGTAATTATATCTCCTTGCAACTCTAAGCATCTATCCCTCTTCTCTAATTTCTTCATTAGCATTTTTATTTTAGTGAAGGCCTTTTTACCAAATTTCTTTATCATGGTTGCTTCAATTTCTTCTATGTTATCATCACAACTATCATACTCATCACTAGAGGAAACGGGTGTAGTATGTACCTTCTCCCCTTTTGCCATAAGACAAGTTGGGGTGTAGTAGTCGTTGTCGATGAGGTTGGAGAAGAGCCTAGGTGGTGAAGATAGGTAGGAGAAGAGTTTTGGTGGTGAAGTTGAGTCGGGGAAGATCATGGTCGGTGAAGAAGAGTGGTGGATGGCGATGTTTGCGGCTCCCTTCTTCTTCTCATCATCACTTGAGTTACTATCACTTGACTCCTATTCTTCCCCAAGATGAGCTTCACCTCTCTTCTTGCCTTTGTTCTTCTTGTCTTCATCCTTGTTGTGCTTGTGCTTCTTTTTCTCATTAGGACAATCAGCTATGAAGTGACCGGTTTGACCACATCCATAGCAAAATCTCTTTTTGAATCTTCTCTTTCCATCACCATAGGTCTTGCGGTTGCTTTTCTTCTTCATAAACTTTCTAAGATTTCTAATCACAAATGCAACCTCCACATCGGAATCTTCTTCTCCACTTGAGGAATCATCCTTCACTTTCTTCTTTTCTTGACTTAAACCTTGACCTTCATGTTGTTGAGTTGCTTTAAGGGCCGCACTCTTGTTGAATCCCATTGCATTAGGATTTTGATTGTGAGCATTGATTGCATCTTCATCTAGACACTGATGATGCTTGAGTTTTGAAAGAACTTCTTAAGGTATCATCTCATCATAACCAGGCCTTTCCATGATCACAGACGCTAGCATGTTGTTTTTGGCTCTATAGATTCTCAACATCTTTCTAGCAACCTTGTTGTCATCCCATTCGGTGCTTCCAAGAGCTCTTATGCGGTTGACCAATGCCATGAGCCTATCAAACATGGATTGTGTTGTTTCATTTTGCAAGAATACAAATCTTTCCAATTCACCATGAAGTAACTCTATGTTGCCTTTTCTCACACTTTTATCTCCTTTAAATGATACTTTCAAAGTATCCCAAATTTATTTTGCATTTTCCATTCCATTCACTTTTCTAAACTCATCCGGAGCTAGGCTTAACACAAGAAATGCTACGGCTTGTGCATTTTGATGGAGGTTGTGCACTTCTTTCGGAGTTATCTCTCTATCTTCATCGGTAGGAATCATCACACCAACATCCACAACTTCCTAAAGTCTTGCGGCAATAAGATGCATCTTCATCTTGTAAGACCAATCGGTGTATCTTGTTCCATCAAAGTGAGGTGGCTTGCCAATGTTGACGGACGGAGTATGTAGTGTTGAACCTTTCATGAGTTGTCCATAGTCAAAACTCATGTTTGAATATATTCCTTTTCCATGAGCATGCTCACCGGCTCCAATATCACTAGCGGCATCTTTGTTTGCTTCATTATTGTCACTAGTATCATTCTTGCCACTTATTGCATCATCAATCTTCTTGCTCAATTCTTCCTTCAACTTGCTCATCTCATCTTACATCTTTTTCATTTCATCTTGAAAGAGCTTGGCTTGAGCGCTCATCAACTCTTTAGCTATTTTCTTGGTCATTTCGACGGCAGCGGCTTGCATCTTGTCAGACTCCGACATTGTTTATTCTCACGCGGTGAAGCGCAAAGAGAAGACCTTGCTCTGATACCAATTGAAAGGATCTAACAATGCCTAGAGGGGGGTGAATAGGCGTATCTAAAAATTTACTACAAATGCTTAGTTCAAATCTGTCAGTCACTGTCGGAAGTCCCGGTGTTTGGGTCGGAACTCCCGACATTATCAGAAGTTCTGGCGCAAACGTCAGCAGTTCCGACGCCTACGTGAACTACAAAAGCAGTGCAAAATTTAACTTTGCGGATAAATAATCTTACAACCTCACTTTCTAGTGGTTTGGTGAAGATGTTGAGTCACTCCCTTGACGCCATAATGCCTCTAAACCAAAGATCGAGTCCAAACCCTAAAATAGAGATTTGGGAGACAAAGAGGCAAATACATACAAGTAATCTCTAGCAATCACAACAACAAGCACACGGGACACAAGGATTTATCTTGAAGTTCGGCAACCCCACTAAGGAGCTCCTACGTCCTCGTTGTTGAGGTGACCACCAAGGTCAGAGTCTTTTTCAACTCCTTGCCTCTCTCAAAGTGACCACAAAGGTCACTTGTGCTTTCCACTAAGAAATCAAAGGGTAATACAAACTTCCCAAGGCTCTTTCCACAAGATGGAAGCTCTTGGGCAATGCCTAGCCGGCTAGGGGCAAAGCCCCAAGAGTAATAGACACAAAATCAACTGGCTTGACGAAGAAATCTAGTGCTCAAGCTTTCCAAAGTGATGCTCTCACTTAATCCACTCTGCTTTTACTCAAAACCCTAAGGGAATTGAAGATTGGAGCAAAGGGGGGAGAAGAGAGGTGCTTTAGTTGCTTGGGAGATGTTGAGCATGAAGTGGGTCAGCTGTGAATGAGTCCATAACGGTTAGAAGTGAAGAGAGGGGTATTTATACTCCAAGTGAAAATCTAACCGTTCAGATCTACGTCAGAAGTTCTAACATAGATCTTGGGACTTCCGACGTTAACAGAAAACACTGTTCACACAGGGTCGGAAGTCCGCGTGAGTAAGTCAATGTCGAAACTCCCAGCAAATGTCGGGACTTCCGACAGTCGGAACTTCCGATGTATGTCGGGACTTCCAACGTGCGCAGTTAAACACCTAGCCAGCCCGCAACAGGTATCGGGACTCCTGATATAGGTCGGGACTTCCGACGGTCGGAACTTCTGACGTACGTCAGGACTTCCGACGAGCACAGACAGTAGGCCAGCAGAACTACCGATGCCAAGACTCCCGGCTTGGGTCGGGACTTCCGACTGTCGGGACTTTCGACTCACGTCAGGACTTTCGACGTCCACAGTCACCGCGCAGGCTAAGTGACTGGAAGTCAGAACTTTCGGCAAGAGTCGTGACTTTCGACTGTCGGGAGTTCCGGCTTACGTCGGGACTTCCGACACCGACAGTCACAGAAAATTATTCTATGTGCTCGTGAAGTGCTAGATTGACTCTCTTTTGATTTTATTTTTATGCTTGAGCACTCTATCTTCCTCAGACCAACTAAGTTTGCATCCCTCTTTATAGTGCGGTGGATCCTAAACTCAAAAACAAAATTAAAACCTTTGGAGAGTGTTTTGAGTTCGTCCACCTTTACAACTTCAAGAATTGAGGAATACCATTTCATCTTTATCAACTCTTTGAACCTTTCATAGGACTAATAGCTACAACATATCTCATTAAGATCACATTAATTCCTAATTTGGATGTCATCAATACACCAAAACCCACATAGGGGGCAAATTCACTTTCAAAAAGGGCTGACCTTTTCGTACAAACGCCCATATCAAGAATGGTATGCTTTGATTGCTCTTCCTGCAAATTATAGGCTTTCAGAGTTTGCCAAGTTTACTGGTCAAGACAGTACGAGCACGATAGAACATGTCAGTCGGTATCTTACACAATTGGGCGAGGCATCAGTTGAGGAGGCCCATCGAGTTTGTTTCTTCTCCTTGTCCCTGTCAGGGCCAGCCTTCACTTGGGTTTCATTATTGCTAGTCAACTCCATTACCAACTGGGCTGACCTCGAGAAGAAATTTCATACATATTTTTATACTGGGACTGGAGAAAAGAAGATTACCGATCTGACAACTATAAGGCAAAAGACTAATGAATCGGGCACTGAGTTTCTTCAGAGGTTCCGAGAAACTAGAAACTTATGCTTCTCCTTAAATTTGGTTGATGATCAACTAGCTGCTTTAGCCGTTCAAGGAATGCTGCCAATGTGGAAAGAGAAACTACTGGGACAAGAATTTGATAACTTGGGTCAATTGGCTCAACGAGTGGTGGCGCTCAATAGCCAATTCCAGAGTATGCGAAGAGATACCCAATTTTAGAAGAGTACCACAATGGGCGAAGCTTATAATCCATACTCAGTTGATGATGGCTATGAAGATGAAGAAGAAGAGGTTGCTGCAGCTGAATGGAATTGGGGCAAGAAGACAATAATGGTGTCGAATTCTTGGGGAAGTGGAGTCGAGGAGAGCTATGACTTTGATGTCACAAAATCAGACAAGCTCTTCGATTTCTTGCTAGAGAAGCGACAGATCAAGTTGCCCGATAATCATGTTATGTTGCCCCCTGATCAGTTGAAGAATAAAAAGTTCTGTAAGTTCCATAACGCTACTTCTCATTCCATAAATGAATGTAGAATCTTCCGGCAGCATATACAAAGGGCTATTTAGCAAGGGAGACTCAAATTTGATACGCCTCAAAAAATGAAAGTTGATGATAATCCTTTCCTAGGAGATCAAAACATGGTTGACGCTAGGCTGATCAAAGGAAAGACTAAGGTCCTAACATCAACCAAATCAAGAGAAACTAGAACAGTCGATCCCAAGATGCAAATATCGACCGACGAATACAGGGAAATTAAAGACGATATAATGTGTATCGCATACAGGGGCAAAGCAAACACGGATAAAGTGATGCATATAGTATGAAGTACGAAACAAAAGAAAAATCACTCAAGATGAAGAAATTGTTTGCTAATATCACCTATTACAAACTACGGGCCGACAAACACTTTGGCTACTATATCATTCGCCTAGGAGATAAAGGCTACAGAGTTAGCAGCACTGAAGAAATCTTCAATCAGGCATTCATAATCCCCAGGGTGCGCCGCGGCTAGAAAACCATGGGGAAGGAACCGAAGTTCGTGGCCAGAATGGGCTTGCGCAGAAGCCAACGCCATGGCGGCACCATGGCGAACGCCATGCAAAGTGACCTCCCTAACACAGTTCGGGATGTCATGCAGGCGAACCACTGGGACAACGCCTCTGGCATTGACGAATCCTGCCACGTGCTCTGTAGCCAATCGGAGGCTCTCCAGTTGGGCAGACAAATCTAAAAAGATTCAAAGGAGAGATGATCAGAGTCTTGAAGATAAAATTGAAAGGAAGCAAAGGTTATGACATATATCTCACCCATGATTCTAGCCTCGGCCTTGACCAACCTATCCTCCACTAAATCAGCCTTGGGAGGTGATCGACATCGAACCATGTCTAGAGCCAATTCTACGATGGAGAGACATTCAACGAGACCCTGGCCATGCCAATCAATGGAGGCAAGCAGATCATCGTTGTCAATCTGCCTCCTTTGATAACAAGGGACCTGGCGACGAGCTATTAACGAAGAGGACCCTAATGGCCGAACGGAGTAAGCCCTGTCCCCCGAGGCAGTGGGGGCATCACGAGTTGTACCCTCCTGATGATGAAGGCGCTGACGCGATGATGCAGGTCCATTGAGGGCCTCCTTAGCAAACCTCTTGTTGTTCTCCATGATCTCAAACCTATGGAAAAGCAGAAACTATACTAAGGACGCGGAAGGTTTGAGACGAAGCAAGTTGTTTTTTGATCCCCAGCCGTGGCCCGTATATATAGTCCGGAAAGGCAAAGAGATAGATTTCGCCAGGGGTGTGAAATTGAAATCAGTTATGGAAACGGATGGACGCTCCAAGAATTCAGGGGACAGATAACGAAGAGATAACAAATTTGGATTTATTGCTTCCCTAAGTTACAGAATATTGTGGGATGGATACAAAAGATTTAAATTGACCAGCAATCAGCCCACCAAGGTTAAGGGAGTTTGAATCCCCACAGGGCTGAAAGTTATCATAAAATCAGTCACATCGGCCCGTTAATAAAATTATGATAGAGAAGGGGAGAAGCCACCTGCCCAACAGATGCCCAGCTGATTTCTCGGTGACTGGGAAACCGCTGGAAAGAAGCTTGTGGCTTTACCGATGGGCATTTGATTGAGCAAACAAGGGGAAGGTGTCCACACATTTTAGCCCTTGCAAACACTAGAACAGCTCTACGAGCATGGAGAGAAGACCCAGGTGATATCACAAGGATTCTTCTAACCGCAGTAGCTGATTCTCTTGCTCGACAAGGTGCTAAGATGAGCGACACAAGAATTCTTCTAATCCCTCAAGATCTTCATAGCAAAAAGATAGACCATGGAGGGTCCGACGGAGTCAGAAGCACTCGAGGAGGCAGATAGAAAAGAAACATGGCTGAATTGTTGAGTTGCTCTCACCAGGGTCGGATAGACATTTTATAGTCAGCTTGGAAAGATGAATCCAAATGCCCATGAAGCAATGATGCTCTCATAAAAGTTTTGAAGCATGGGCTCATGAGCTGACATAGATGGCGACAAACAGTAGACCCCAGATCAAGATTCTTTACCCGTGACTACGGACCTATCGGGGGTACAGACGTGATAATTTTGGGATAAAATTACTTTTACCCCAAAATTGGGGGGCATGTGTTTACACCAAATTTTGGAAGGGACTCGAAAGCTCCCAAGATCATGTCATCAAGGAATCAATTACATGCAGATCGGAACCAGCTAATTCGAATGCAGCACCGGAATCAGCTTTCTTCAGGTAGCGCCAGCAGATAATGACAAAGGCTACGATCGGCGCCGGGACAAAGCATGTTGGACTCTACAAAAAGGAAAAGATTAGAGTCCCAATTATCTTAAATTAGGAATGTTTTCTCTTAGGGCCAAAGATTGTGATGAGTCGTACTTAGATAGGAGTCAAGTGTAGGTTCCGAGTATAAATATCAAACCCCGGCTATTGTAAAAAAACAGACAATCAATCAAATACAAGTTACTTTTTTTGGCTCTGGCCACCCCTTAGGAGTAGGAGTAGAGTAGATCTCGGTGAGTTCTTCAGCAAGTACGGCTGCATCAATCCGGTCGACCTCCACTGCTTGTCTGTAAGTATCGTCATGGCTTATACTTCTGTTCGTACGGCTGCATCAATCCGATCGACCTCCACTGCGACTCTGGTATAAGCTAGTTATCGACTCTTGTTTAGTTCAAGTATGGTTGCATCGATCCGGTCGACCTCCACTGCCCGAACTAGATTAAGGTCAAGTTATTGGCTCTATCTAAGGGTGGCGTTCCTTCGGATAGATTCATTAAGTTACCGATATTGCTTATTGCTTCCATTATTTATTTAATTACAGCAATATCACTTCGCCCGATTGAGATTGATCTAGATCGGCCTTATATCTTGTTTAACCCATCATTTGTTAATCTAAACTGATTTAATCTACACTTTAAACGATGAGTTATGTTTTATCGGCTGTTTTATATCAATCTTGATCTTGCATAGCGTACGGTTAAGGCATGTCTAACCTCGACTAGATCTATTGGCTAGCGAAAACCGTTCCATGGCCTGTTATCATGGCATATGTGATTCTGCCTCACACCCCACTATTAGCACCGTGGAGTGGGGATCGTTATTTGGTAGATCTGTTCCTGAGAGGGCATGACCTTAATTGTGCGCAATGCCTGAATTGGCTGTTTTAGCCGATATCGAGCGCTTTCACGAACAGTTCACATCACGAGATCGTTGAAGTAGGGATTGGTTGAAAGATGTGTTAGCCCCATGATCTTATTATTGTATTACGGCCTGCATTATTCTGCCTCATGCCCCACTAATATTAGTAATAAGTTAGGGTCGTCGAGTCTATTGTTGTTTCTACGGCCTACATGATTCTGCCTCATGCCCCACTGGTCATAGCGATAGATGAGATCTAATATGTTTATTAGATTTATCTTTATTAAATGGTTGAATGATGATGAGCTGTTTCTTTTACATAAAAACAAGTTCGGTTACTCACAGTCATTGGCTTAGCATGAACTAATTACTGTTGACATCTTATTGCCATTGACCAATATTTGTCTAAATAATGATATTCATCCTGAATGATAACCAATTCTTCTTACACAACCCCATGAGCTTTAACTGATTTATTCATATGAATATGCTGGAATCGACTATTTAGTCGATCTCCTTTCATATCGGCTCTCAGAACCGCACATTCGGGACTGTCTGGCAACACCGGCACATTCTGCCCTAAATTACTGATAAACTTTCTCTCGTTGTCAATTGCAGGGTCAAATTGACTGGCACATCTTGGGAGGTGTGCGTAGGATCGACCATCCCTGCGCTAAAGCTAGGCGGATCTCCAGCTCCATCGAGCGGACCCTTCCGGCATGCTCGTGTGTCCTCGGCACGGGACGAAATTTCCGTGTCGACAGTATAATTGTTGATTCTTCTGTGGACAAAATTTAACATAATGTCCTTCCTGTTGGCAATGGTAACACTATGTCTTAGCTGGATCTTTTATGATGTCATACTCCATAGAATTGTTGCTTAGTGTGTTGTTAGCTTGCTGACTCTGAAGGTTCATCTTTGTTTGACTGGACCGCTTTCTAGCTCGCTTGATCTTTTGGGGTTGAAACTCCTTATAGGTGATTGTCCACCCATCTATGCATACCTCATGTGGAGTAGTCTTAGCTTGAAAAGCCTCTAACTCTTTGAAGTCTGAATTTATCCGACCAGGGATTAGAGCTGGATGTGACAATGTAGTAGAACTCAAATGTTGGTCACTCCTCAATACTGGCTTCAGTGAGTTTTCCTTCCTCTTCTTATCCACATTGGCCTCACAACTCGGGTTCACCTTGACTTCCTTCTTAGTTGGCTTGTTTCAAAGACAAGGAAAACCATAATGTTCACCACAATGACATTGATACTGACTTCTGAGTGTATTACTACCAGCACCTTCATTGGACTTTATTTTCTTCCAAGCTTCTGCCACTTGTCTCTTCACTGGTCCCTTTGGTATATTGGTTTGACCCTGTGGCAAGCACTATTGAGAGCTCCCATGTTGAGTCATTCCTTCTAATACTTGTTGTTGCATAGCTAAAAGCTTCTCCTTGTCAAATACAATGAAGGGCAACATAGCCTGGTCCTCCAGACCTTTGATGCCGGTGGTCTCCTCATTACGACCCATCTATTTAGACGAAGAGAGAGGATTGAGAATAGAGACAAGATTTTCATAACAGAACAGAGGCCAAAGTGAGCATAACTTTTAGCAAATAACAAGGTTGGACAGAAAGCAAGAACTAAGCGGAGATGAAAGTATGCTAAAACATCTAGTTCTATCTAGGTTTGCGTCCCACAGTCAGCATTACTTTGATACCACTTTGTAGCACCTGGTTTTACGGACAAAACCAGATACACAACATATGTGAGCCTAGGAAGTCAAATATCACATATAGCTACAAATAAAGGTGATATCAATAGACAATGCTTGTTATATAACATACTTAGTATAAAAGATATAACCTTAGATAACAAACAGCGAAAAGACAACTCCGATCTTCAGGTGAAGACTCCAATTCCATAGGAACAACTGACTGGTTGATCACAAGCCTAATTTCTCCAAACTCTAGCAATCTGGTACCCATCCGAGATTTTTTCCAAATATGTGAAAAATAAAGCAAGCGTGAGTACATGTCGTACTCAACAAATATAACATGGGGTTCATGAGGCTCAAAAGGCTGACACTGGTTTAATTGTGATTAGCTTTTAATTGTCACAATTTTAGCATAGGAGTAACAACAAGTTTATCACAAGCTCATATAAACACACGATCAGGTAAACATGAAAAATGAATAGCATAAACAATTAACCATTAATGAGCATCTTTATCATCAGTATCATCAATGTTCATCATCTATTCCGTAAGGGTTCCAAGGCCGCTCATGACCGTGAGCATGGCTGTTATAACAGTTTTACACTCTGCAGAGGTTGTACACTTTCACTGTGAGTCGTTATTTACCCTTTCGCCCGAGGTGATCAGCCTCTTGACCCACTACCAAGGAAGGTCGGTAGGGTTCACTATGAAGCCTTTCAAAGGTTCATCTAACAAGTTAGGGCCATTAGATTCACTCGGCAAACAGATGTAGGAACCCCCCCTTTCCGATGGCACAATGACACGCAACCTATACACAAGGGGACAGAGGCTGTCCTATACCCCATTTGGCAAGTCATTATTATGCCAATAAAGGTAACCTCAAACAAGCTAGAAAAGGTCCTCATACTGAGCTAAAGCCAGAGCCATGTAGCCCTCATAGCTGTACTGTAAGTCTCGGATGATCACTTACAGATAAGTCCTTAAGGAGAGGAATCTAGAGCATAATAAAAACAGCCCAATGTTCTAGCTCCCTTATTCCATGTTGCTAAAAAGCATCTTTTAGTGTTTATTGCATATACCATTAGTCAAGTTACAAGATCATGGTTGTAGTTAAGCACTAGCAAAGCTACCCAATACAATAACCTAAAGGTATCAAGGTACAGGTACAAAGTACTAGAAAATCCTTAGTGGTAGTCAAGGTAGACACATGCAGTATGAATTAAATGATTAAAGGTGTATAGGACAACAAGAAAGATCCCATGCTATACTTGCCTTAAAATTAGATCCATCTTCCAATCTAAATCTTCAAAGATCTGCTTCTTGATTCACCACGTATAGCTCACCGAATGGACATGATCATAAAGCACCATACAAGCATCCATACAATTATACACAAATCAAACAATAGATCTCAATTAGAACAGTACACCAACCATAATATTAAGATGAAAAGTTTGTAAAATGAATCTACGCCTTGCTACGAACACACAGACACGAAAAGCACGCTAATCGAAGCTACGGTGAAAAAAGATACATCTGCCGATAGATTTGCTTTATACGTGAAAAAGAAAACTATAGACTTCATTTATTTTAATTATCAAACATATATAATATTATCTAAATTGTTTTAAGCCAAATTATATTTGTATTAGAAAACCAACATAATATTAATCTTATTTTATTTACAAAAGACAAAGGTGAAAAACTCTAAGTTACTTTTAATTATAAAAATCCAATTGCATAATCATTATTCAAGTTAGGATTTAAACCATAAAATTTAAGAAATAGTGACATGATAAACATTGTTACTAACGCGTAGATATCATCGTAATGAATCTAACACAACTTGAACGGGTCAAATCAGAGCTAAAACGTAGAAGATATGAATTAAACAAGATTTCCTTTAATAAAATAATAGATTAAATCTAACCTCAAATTTTAAAAGTTAAAAACATATCTAATAGTAGTATGAACATGTAGATTATGGAATCACGGACCTAACGCAAGTTGAACGGATCAAAACGGAGTTAAAACAAAAAAGTTATGGCCTACAGAAGGTAGTGGCAATTTTATAAATAGATGAAACTTAATTTTTGAATTAAATAAAATCTGATTTCTAAATCCGGCCGAGGATTACGGGCACTAATAGGAGAAAGGGCAGGGGTCCTTTTGAAAGAAACCAGGGACGGCGGGTTGAGATCCAAATAATTATAAAGGCATTCTTGCAAAAACAACAGCCGAAGGGGCACGGGCTAATATGAACCGTTGGATCCAAGATGGATGGCTCGGATTAGATCAGAGGGGAAGGGAGAGATGCCGGCCAGAACAGAGGGCCGCACGGCGGTGCTCCATTGACAGCGGCGAGCACCTCGCCGGAATCCCACCGGGAGCGAGCTTCCGAACTCCAAACTCGATGGGAAAAGCACAGGGATGTAGAGAAGAAGACGTCGAACTTGTCCGTGGGGTCGGAGAAGGACGCAAGGGCACCAGGGCGGCTCAGCACTTGCTCGAGTGGCTCGGGAAGTCCGGCGTAGCTTCGGTGAGCGCACACACACAATAAGGAGCAAGAGAGAGGGCATACGCGACACCTGCGGCTTTCTTACCTTGACGCGAGGTTTGGCAAACAGTTCGGAGCAGCGGCGAAGCTATAGAACGGCGGACTGAAACAGCGGCGGCGGCGCTAAGGTTGCGGCGTGTGGCAAAGCTAGAGCGAGGCGGCGGCTTCGACGCGATTGGATGGAGGCGGCGGACAAGGGGCTCGGCTTTTATGAGGCGGGGAGGCGTGGGGTTCACGGCACGACGGGAAGGCGGGGTGAGCGCGGACTCCCAGGCGGCGTCGTGGCCGGCTCGGACTCGAGCTAGAGGAAGGAGACGTCCGACAGGTGGGGTCGCGTTGTCAGTGAGAGAGAGCGCGGGGCCGGGCTGTCAGACGGACAAAGGGGGAGAGGAGGTGGGGACGCGGCCTGCGCGGGGTTGGGCCGGCATGCTGGACCAAAGGAGAGGAGGAGAGTGACGACGCGGCGCTGGGCCGCCAGCAGGGCCGTGGGAGCGGAAGGGAGCACTTGGGCCGGCTGCTGCGAAAGGGAAACTGGGCTGGCAGGGAGTGAGGGGAAGGAGAGAGGCCAGGCTGGAGCAGGTCGTGGGCTAGAAACCGAGAAGGAGAGGGGAAGTAAAAGAAATTCCTTTTTAATTTCTCAAACCCAATTTTCAAGTCCAAATTCGTTCCAAATTTAAATCCTTTTGAAGTTTTGATCAAACCCAATCATCACAAAATAAATATGCAGCTGCATGTATGCATAAACATGTTGCTACCTTATGATAAATTTTAAATTAATGAAAATTTTTATTTTCCTATGCTTTTATGAGCACATAATTTCCAAATTAAATTATTTTAGCTCTATTTCAAGAGAATCAAATTTTAAGGTGTTACAAGGAAAGGGACTGACTGATTAGAAGGAGTGAGAGCGAGGGCGAGAGCGAGAGCGAGGGACGGACGACGTTTTCAATATATTGTACTTGTGATCGACTCTATGCAAGTTTGCATTGTTTTATCCGCTGGCTCGATGTGAATCTTAGTTTTCTACTAATAAATAGATGAGCAAGTGCTGCACAATTTTTTTTAAACCATTATATATTGTTGTACTGAGGAGTGACGACGATGGAACCCAAACTGATTTTGTACCAAGACCTGAAGAAGGATTATCACCGTTTACTATTCAACTCTGATCTGCGATGTATGATTGCTGGGCAGTATAATAACCTCCCTCCCTCCGTCACTCAAGGAAGCAAGAGGCATGCATGCATGCACGATACATGGATGTGGGCACGTTTCCTCCCTGAGGGAAGCAGGATGGATAAGCTCAGCGCTAGTACCAGTGCAGCGTCGAGTAACTACCAACTCTTTTCTGCTGACTGCTGACACTTGCATATATATATATATATATACACACACATTGTGTCAGTCTGAGTCGCCAGTCTCAGGTCAATGCATATATAGGTCTTGTTTAGATTGTAAGTTTTTTCACTTTCTCTCTATCACATTAAATCTTTGACACATACATGAAGTATTAAATGTAGATAAAAAAATAACTAATTACACAGTTTGATTGTAAATTACGAGACGAATCTTTTGAGCCTAGTTAGGCCATAATTGGACAATAATTATCAAATACAAATGAAAATGCTACAATGCCAAATACTAATTTCTAACCTCAATCTAAAGAAGACCATAATATCAGCAGAGTTAGTCACTTCCACACGTACACAATGCCAAATACTAATTTCTAACCTCAATCTAAAAAAGACCATAATATCAGCAGAGTTAGTTACTTCCACACGTACGTCTGCATATCAGTAAGTCTCGGTCTTCGATCTTCAGTTGTTCACCAGTGTACGCACGTCACCAAACTAGGAGCCATGATGAGTCATGACCATGACGATTGATGGCACATCATATCTATCGCTATACATACTATGTACGGCGTCGGCAAAACGATAACTCAAGCTAGTAAACTGTTAGCGAATTTAATTAACCCGAGCCACCAATGTATTGAGTTAGGTTGGGGTCGTGATTTTCAACCTATGATCTGACCCAACTTGAAGAAACCCGACTCAAATTCAAGTAGAAAACCCCGAAAAATAGCCCAATCCAATTCGATCCGTCGGTTCGTCAGACTTAGGCCAAAGATTTTGACGCAACAATTTTTTCATGGCCTGAACCAATTTGATCAGATCTAATAATTAGAGCCGACTCCAAAGTGAGGCAACTACCAAGTGTGAAAGAAAAGCTCTGGTTTTTTCATCATTCTGTTGTAATGGCGTCCAATGTCTGAGCCAATATATATAATAAATAAATTCCCGTTGGAAAAACAATTAGGTTGTCATTTACCAAGAAGCAAGTCATATATTATGTAACAGAGTTCTGGATCCACTATCAAAGAATTCAAACTACATTTTTGTCCACATTCCTAGGTGAGCATATATCTCCTCGAATGCATATACGCGGTGATAGTGTTACGATAATGATATGATTAAGACACTCGGACAGACGCACGCCTGGCTCACTCCCTTAGCGCTTATGCCTCTCCCCATTATTATCCCTTCGCGTCCTGCCCCACACTCGACGACGCAGCCAACGCTGCTTCCCTGGCCGGTGGCGGCTCCTTCCTCAACCCCCGGAGGCCTCCTCCCGCACCCCGGTGGCCCCTTCCCCCACCCTGGCCCTCGACGTGGAAGCGGTGGCCGTACCGCGGCGTGCGGACCTTCTCCCCGGGCTCGAGCTCAGCGAGGCAGACCGCACAGTCCCCGTCGTTCCCCGCGCCCGTGTTGATCACTACCACCGGTATCACGGTGAGCACCACGGAGTCGAGGCTGCGGGGCGAAGGCACCCCCGCACCATCGCCGTCGCCATCGTGGCGGTCCTTGTCGCCAGCACCGGCGATGGACAGGCTCTGAAGCAGTCGCCGACCCCCGGTGACCGGAATCGACCAGCGCAGCCTTCCCCTTCCCTATGTTGCATATGTATGTTTCAAGTGTTTCAGGCGTTTCAGATATATGTTGCATTTGTTTTATTTGGATGTTGCAAAAGTAGATGGGGGGATGTTACAATTGTTTCGGAGGCATGTTGCAAGTGTATGTTTTTTGTGTGTTTCAGGTGTTTCAGAGGTATGTTTCATCTATGTTTTCCGGACGCATGTTGCAAGTGTGTTTATCTGGATGTTGCATATGTTTCACACATACGTTGCATGTGTTTTATTTGGATGTTGCACATGGTTGCCATTGTTTTTCAAGTGTGTTTCAGGTGTTTTTTTCAAGTGTTTCAGAAGCATGTTTCAAGTGTTTGAACTGCTTTCAGACGTATGTTGCAACTGTTGTAGTTGGATGTTTCAAAAGTAGATCGGGTGTTGCATCTCTCCTCCCCATCTTCTGCTGCATCGACTCTCCTGGAGCCGGCAGGGCATCCATACAATGCCGCGGCCGGGTCCTTCCGAATCGGAGGCACCGCGCGCCCTTCCCCTCTTGTTGTTTGGGCGGCATGGGCCCCGCACGTAGCGCGAAACGGGTGTTGTTTCTGTATGCGGATGCCATTTTTGGAGGTGCTTCCGGACGCGTCCGGGCGTTAGGCGTACCGCTAGTGTTATCCGTATCTGCATCCAAAGATATCATCATCGTGTGGTAAGTCTTTGCATATTGGTAGCCAAACAAATGCATCGTGCAACACTCATTTACCAGCTGGCAACCGACGCTGGAAAACTGCTTTGGGAGCATGCATGTATAGTAGGTGGAAATGCTGAAAGGCAAGCATCATGTGGCCGGTGCAACACTTCCACGCCATTCATCTGCCGAAGTCATTAGTCATGGTCATAATCAATAAACCTATGTACTACATCTCTATTTTAATGTGGGCGTGCATCACACTGCCAATCAAAAACACGCAAAATCAGCATTTAGTTAGTAGTGTGCTAATCTGTTCTTATCTCATAATAAAATAAATAAATAAATAAAAGCATGAGAAATTAGCACACACCGGACATGAGTTTGTATTCTCAGAGCACGCTTTAATTTGATCCTTTTGTCTTTAAATAAATTTAGTGAGACTTTAGATAGTTTGACTAACAAAGAGAACTGAATTTGATTCTTTTTCGGACCGAATGCAACAGATAAGAGCCTCAAACTAGGATATAGGCGTGTCGTTTTTACGCTGAGCCCCAGGAATAACATTCCTGTGTGCACCAGTCAGCGTCATCTCCCCGTAACTTCCGCACGAATCTCTCAGAACGACCGAGCGGCCCACGCGTCCCCGGACCGCACACGTGACGCCACGCGCACGCAGCGACTTCACACGCAATACGCGCGAGTCCCCACTTCGTAAGCAAAGCGCCGAAGCTTCGCCTGTCACGTAGCACGCTTCCATTGGCCGAGCTTTGCTTAGAAACAGCGTTTCTAACAGGAGCACGTCAAGCTCAGTTTGCAGGCGAGCTTGACGTTGACTTCAAGTCCATGCAGGCATCTCTTCTAACAGGAGCTCTAAGCTCCGTTCTGGCATGGCATGCATCCTGGCGCTGGCGCCTATAAATACCTGGCCATTGCTTAAACATTCGATACAAGCTTTGCTTAGAAACAGCGTTTTAGTACGTATTATATTAGGCACGTGCTAATAATATACTACTCTGTTCTAACGTGATCTGGTATAGCATATCCATACACGTGACCAAGCTAGCTAGCTCCATCGTCTCGGAAAAATCTGTGGATCGATCGGACATGGCCACCACCACAACCGAACGACCGACGGCGAGCAGTAACCAGCTGCTGCGGCTGTACCTGTCGCTGTCGACGGCGAGCAAGGTGATCGCGAAGCAGCACGGCGGCCGCGTCGGCCAGCAGCAGCACCGGTGCAAGACGTGCGGGCGCGCGTTCCCGACGTTCCAGGCGCTGGGAGGCCACCGGACGAGCCACAAGCGGCCCCTGGTGCGCGCGCACGGCCTGGACCTCCTCCTCGGCGCGCGCCCTGGCAAGGGCGCCGCTGCAGGCGCGGCCAGCGACGTGCACCGGTGCAGCACCTGTGGCGCCGTGTTCCCCACGGGGCAGGCGCTCGGCGGACACATGCGACGCCACAGAGCAGCCTTCCATGATGACGGCGAGACGACGACGAGGGTTGTTGTTAATGCCTTGTCATCTGGAGAGCTGCAGGGCGAGAGCGAGGATCATGACGCCGGTGCCATTAGGTTATTCAAGTTCATATGAACGATACTTGTTTGAAAGCGTGGTTGCATGCAGTGCCAAATTCAACATGTTCATTGCCTCATGTGTTTATACATGCCAAGAGGTGTTTATGTTGTTTTATTACCCAACTGTTATTGTAATAAAAATAAAGATAAAGTCATCCATATATATATATATATATATATATATATATATATATATATATATATATATTTGTTAAACAATGTATAAGCATTAATTATCTAGGGCTTCATCCACGAACTACTTGTCAAACACAATTGTTATGCACTAATATTGAAAGGAATGAAATGATAAAAGGTTTACTAGATCTAAAATAAAATTTGCCTTACTATTGTTCGCAATTTTTTTATTGTCATGGTTCATAATACACATTCGACACAAATTGTGCAGATATGAATAGATACATCGCTTGGTTAATTGACAGCATGAGTCATGCCTTTGAGATTATAAAGGAAAATAATTATATTCCATCCATTCCAACTTAACCAACTATAACCAAATATATATAAAAAAGTATACGACGTCTAGTTAGTTTTCATTAAATCCACCAAGATATATTGTAAATGTTATGAGAAATTTTATTAATAATTCTTTTCTATTATTTTTAGTCAAAGTTAATAAAAACGAGTTACATATTGGGACATAGGAGGCAGATCTGACACTTGTAAAACCTGTAATCGCATTTTATTATATTTTTTATATTGCTATTGATCGAGTAAAACACTTATTATTGTAGGTTATTGTGTATTGTTGCCTCAACATGCGACAACAAATGACTATTTTTGGTTCCTTAATAAGGCAATGATCCTGAGTATATCTACCCCGAGTGTCGCTATAGATTTGTACCAGTCAAACTTAAGTTTGACTAGATTTATAAAAAAATATAGCAACATACTTGTATCTTCAAATAAATTTATTATAAAAACATTAGCAACATTTTGTTATATATGTTTGGTCAAAGTTGAAGATAATTAATTTCTTGCAAAGTGAGAATGTCATTGTCGGGTTCATAAACCCGAGGTCCCCAATGGACCCGCTTCCCTGCAAAAAGCTTGGCCCAGCAAACAGCGTTGCGACAACGCGCACCTCTCGGGCCGGTCCAGATACATAATGACAGGCCGGGACAACGATCTAGTCCCCGACCGAAATCCCTAGCCAAGGTGGGGACACAGTCCCACTCCGACCTCCTTTTCCGACCGGGGATACGCTGGACCTCTGCTCGCGACTCTTCCCCGACCGACACGGTCGGGGCTGACTGGGAACGACCGACCGGAGATGCCAGCTCGGTGAGGGCACGAGGATCAGGCGGAGCAGATAAGGTAAGGCGCTCAAGTCAACCGCAATACCGAGGACCGTACCCTGCCATACCCTACACACCTGCAGGATGGTGCCACCAGGCCATGCCAGACGGGCACTATGCAACCTTCCTGGCGTGTCAGAGCACAAACAGTATTGTAGACGTCGACGTTTACCGTACCATGCGAACACGGTAGAGCCTGCCACATAAGTCTGACATAAACAGTATTGTAGACGCCGACGACCGTCTCGTACCCGACAGCATGGGCAACAAGACTAGGTAGCACACATATCCATTCTCTCTTTGTCTGACTTGTAAGGCCATCCCATTCAACTATGAAAGAGGATGCGCTCTCTCCTCTCGAGGGGACGTTCTCTCGGCACTGGACGTTCTCTCTGGCTCTAGACATCCTGAGCACTCAAATAGCTCAACAGTTCTAGAACCCAACAGCTATACAGAGTATACGCTCCGATACTTAGCACACGTTAGATTTCCCGTCACTATCGTTGCTTCAGTTCAGAGTTCGACCGAACCTCTAACACCCCCTTCTCATTCCTACTCGTTTGTAGCCCCCCTGCAAACTTTGAGCACCTGGGCTCAGGAACAAAGTCACCGACTGACTGAATCTGGACATAGGGCACGTTGCCTGAACCAGTATAAATGCTGTGTCATTGAGTGCTAGGCCACATCCGATCACAACGCACGACAAAACTACAAATATTTACTTGTTGGTCACTTTTCGCACCAACAGTTGACGTCGTCCGTGGGGAGGACGCCGTGCGTTCACGCTTTTGGTCATCGGATGGCCCACATTTCCACCAACTTCGTCATGACGGGCTCGAGTGATACGATTTGCTTCGGCTCACTGGAGTTTCCTGCGCTCCCACCTGTTGGGATGTGGGTTCCTCCCGTCTTCCAGCCGCTCCGGACTTTTCTCTTCAGAAGTCTGGACTTTGTCGCCGACCAGCTCGGCGTACTGTGCCTCCGCGAGGAGGCACCCGTCCCGACGTCCACTAGAGGAGGAGCGCTCTCCACTGGCCCTAGGCCACTCGACGACACCAACATCGAGACACTCGCGCTTCACCTCGAGCCCATGCTGGGCGGAAACTCCTTGGTGAGTAAAGTACATGTTGTTCTTTACTCACTATTTAATACCTTCCGCCGACTCTCCGGGGGGACCCCGTTGTCCCCACCATGACCGTCGTGCGACCGGTTCCCCTACGACTTCGCATCCCCCGTGGTCGCGTATGCGCGGGGGCGCTGAAGGATGCTTATGCCGCCCCCTCCCGCATCTGAGTTCGTGGGGATGGCCGGCTATGCTCGCGTCTCCTTTCACAACCTCATCGATGACGAGGTTGAAAGCGATGGCTCCAGCATTGGCGATGTCGTGGCGTTTGGCCACCCTTTGTCCTGGGAGTATGCTATGGCGGACGCTCCAGGACAGCCACCGGTGGTAGCGGAGTCTCTATAGACACACACCCCTCTGGACCCTCGTGCGAAGGCCCTCGCGCGTGCGCAGGAGCAAGGCGAGGAGTTATGACAAAGGCGGCAGGATCAGCCGCCACCTGCGCTGGTGCGCTCGGCGCAGCACGCTGCACCGCGTGCATGTAATCCGGCGAGCGGCGCTCGGGGTCGCACCCATCAGGTCCAGCGTAACATCCTAGATGGAGGGAACGATCCCCCTTAGTTTGCTCGGGCTGGCCAGAACATCACTGCTGTGGCGATGCTTCTGTGCGGCCTCCCTGAGCCTGCCGACCCGCAGGAACAGGAAATCCACCGGAACCTCCGGGCGATGGTGGAGACCATCGCCGTTCAAACAGGTGGAGAGCTCTGCGTCGCGACACCGTCATGCGGCCTCTTGCCCCACCGGGGGACTGGGGCCGCACCGGTCGAATCGCTACGTCCAATCGCCACTACAGTTGCCAGGAGTGGGACAGGATGTCACGGCTACACCACTGCCCGACCTGGCGCCCGCTCCACACCAACCACCTATGCGCGAACATCTCAGGCCGAACCGTGACGCTCACAGCGTCATCAACAATCGATGCCATTTCCGGCACGATGATGACGTCTATCGAGTGGCGGCGAGAGCAGGCGGCGTGGATCTTAGCCTGACCATCGAGGAGTGTGGGGACACACACCCTAGGTGTGGCGACCGACCAAACGACCAGAGCCCCAGCCTAGATGGCCCGGGGCCATGGGCCTTTGGTCGTCGCATCTAGAGAGCGTCGTTCCCACAGTGCTTCCGACCACCCACCATCATCGCTAGATACATAGAGGAGACCAACCCTGGTATATGGCTCGAAGACTTTCGGCCCACCTGCCGAGCCGAAGGAGTGGATGATGACCACCTCATCATCCAGTACCTCCCAATCTATGTGGGGGAGCATGTTCGAGCATGGCTCGAATTCCTTCCGCCCGACAGCATCTGCGACTGGGTGGATCTCAAGAGGGTCTTCGTCGGCAATTTTTAGGGGACATATGTCCATCCTAGGAATTCTTGGGACCTCAAGAGCTGCCAGCAGGAGCCCAATGAGTCCCTACGAGATTACATCCGTAGGTTCTCAAAGCGGTAGAACTCCCTTCCTGATATCATCGATGCGGACGTCATCAGTGTGTTCCTCTCTGGGACAACTTGCAAGTCCTTGATCCACAAGCTCGGCTGTGTGAAGCCCCATACCACCCGCGACCTGCTCGACATCACCACAAACCACGCCTCCAGCGAGGAGGCGGTCAGGGCGGTCTTTAGCGGTGGTTGGGACAGGGGCAAGGCCAAGCGCATGGACCAAGGCGAGGGCCCCTCTACACAAAAGGGGAAGAAGAGCAAGAAGGATCGGCGCCGACCAACCAACCAAGCCTTGGTCGCCATAGCCAATTGTGCGGGCAAGCAGCCCCAGCAGGGCTAGCCCGACCACTTCGACAAGCTCATGGAGAGTGCATGCACCAACCATGCCTACCCCGTCAAGCACCTCTACAAGGACTACGAGCTCCTCAAGCGCTTTCTGCGGCAGGTCGGAAGCCAAAGGAAGGAAAAGGCAAGGAGGAGGTTGCCAAGAAAGGAGGCGCGACGGGCAAGGATTATGATGGCTTCCCCGACCCCGAGGAATGCCTCATGATCTTTGGGGGATCCGACGCCATCCACTGCAAGCACCAATACAAGGTATGCTATAGAGAGGTATGCACCGCCGAGTCGGCCGTCCCCTCTTTCCTTAGCTGGTCAGACTCCCCAATCACTTTTGATCAGAGAGACCATCCTTCCCACGTCGCCCGACCGAGTCGCTACCCGCTTGTTATCGACCCCATCATCCGCAAGAAGTGCCTCACCAAGGTGCTGATGGACGGAGGCAGCGACCGCAACATCTTCTACGTCGACACCCTCGACGCCATGCGCATCCCCCGGTCGAAGCTCTGCCCAGTGAGCTCTCCCTTCCACAGCGTAATCCCAAGGACGCAGGCGTACCCACTCGGGCAGATTGACCTGCCCATCACATTTGGTGATCTAGCCAACTTCTGTTCGGAGGTCCTGACCTTTGAGGTGGTGGACTTCCTAGGGTCCTACCATGCCATCTTGGGGCGGCCATGCTACGCTAAGTTCATGGCAATCCCCAACTACACCTACCTCAAGTTGAAGATGCCGGGATAGAATGACGTCATCACCGTGGGTAGCACCTTTTTGCACGCCTACACGTGCGACCGTGAGCATTACGAGCTCACCACTACCGTCATCAACTCTGCCGAGCTCCTGGAGCTCAGGAATTCATCGACCCCAATAGTCCCAGACTACAACGAGCCAACCTTATCAAGTGCCTTCCACCCGACCGAGGAAACCAAGGCGGTGGGGATCGACCCCACCGACCCTACCAAGATGGTGCAGATCTGGACCAAGCTCCCGGCCAAATAGGAGAGCGAGCTTGCCGACTTCCTACGTTCCAATCATGATGTCTTCGCGTGGAAACCTTCTGACATAATAGGCATACCAAATTGGATAGCTTCGCGGCATGAAGGGGATCGGGTGTCCCTTTGAGGGAGTCTTTATCCCTCAACTGCAACACCTGACCGAGTCGACTACAGACTTCATCCTTCGGCAAGTCCTCCAGCGATGCACGGTCGGGATCCATCGGACCGGAGTACTCCCACATTGGCCGCCTTCTCTTCACCAATGGGGCAACCCAATGGCGGAAGAAGGTGTGGAAGACCCACAACCCGTCGAGGCCATGCTGCACAAGCTTCTGAAGCTCCATCTCGATAACCTCCAACTTGTTCTGTCGATCGACGGGACCCCACGACCAGCTTTTCCTCCTCTCCGGCCTTCTTCTGGTAAACATCGGGAATGGCGCCTCTGCCGGGTTCCTGATGTAGAACCACTCACTTTGCCACCCCCGATTGGAGTCATAGGGGGAGTACACAGGGTAGGGGGCCAACGGCTTCGACTTCTTCTGAAAGGCGAATCCCCCAACCAGCACGATACTAGGCGGCTTCCCCTTAAACAGGGCTCGCCCACTGAAGACCCGTCGGAAGAGGTCCACGTGCAGCTCCATCCTGAGGAAGGCCTCGCAGACGGTGATAAAGCCGACGATGTGCAGCACCCCAGTCGGGTTGAGGTGCTGCAACTCCAAACCCCACTCATTGAGGAGCCCACGCATGAACCAGTGCACGGGATACCCGAGCCCGGGCTCATGGAAGGCGAGGAAGGATATGACCTCATTGGCCCGGGGGTGCGGAACAACCTCCCCCGGTGCAGGAGCCCTCCAATGTGCCACCTCCTTAGACGGGAGCAGCCCCTTCTTGGCGAAGGCGGCCAGCACCTCTTCATCCACGCAGGAAGGCCTCTAGTTCGACATTGCACCTCGGATTTATAGATGAATCTGTGAGTTTTTCTCTCCCTCGCTTTACCCTCCTCTCTCCTAGAAACCGCCACGGCGCACGAACGGGCTTGGCGAAAAAGAAGAAGGAGAAGAGGCAGCAGTTGGAGAAAGGCAAAAGCATGGGAGGAAAACCCTCTCCCTTCCCCCTATTTAATGAGGGAAGGTGTGCGGCGGGACATGGCCCCTGGCTAATGAAACGTCACCTGGTTAACAGGACGTCGCCTAGGTAGGGCCCACCACTACCGCGGGCGCATGAAACAAGGCGCAACCGCATGCAAATGACCCTCCACCTTCCCAGGTAGGGTTCGGAAGGGCCCACCAACGGGATCTCCATCGAGGAGAGGCCAACGGGTCACCCGAGTCCATCGGACGGCTCGAGCGGCTGCCGCGTGATAGGTAAGTAGCAGTGGGATGCCCCATGTGGGCTATGCCGACTCCGTCACAAACAACGGGCCCGGATTCCATTTGGACATCTCCGACAAGAGCTCCTCGAACCCGTCGCTCGAGCCATCGAGGTAACTTTAACAAAAACCCCTTTTTTGTTTTCTGGTGCATGATCATTCATTCATCCATTTTCATGCATGCATTCCTACATTCATCCATACATTCATCCCATACATCCAAGCATTGCATATGCAATTGTTGCATCACAACGCTTCGCGTTGCGTCACGAAGCGGTAGTCGCCTCATTCGATATGAGCGACGATCGACCGGGGTTCGAAGGCCGGCCCGCGAAGGGCTAGAGGCCGCATCGCGTCAAACAGAGCCAGGAAGAAAACATAGATGAGCCCCAGTGGCCCTCGCCCGATCTGCTCCGAAGCGGACAGGGTCATCTCAACCTTCTTGTTCGATCCTGACCTCGAGCCATGCCCATAGAATCTCCATCGAGGGGAGGCCAGCGGGCCACCTAAGTCGGTCTCTAGAACGGTTCGAGTATCTACCGGGAGGCGGGTTAAGGAGCAGTGGAATGCCACATGAGGGCTATGCCAACCCCATTATGAAAGATGGATCCAAATTCCACTCGAATGTACCCGTTATCGAGCTCACCGAGCGCGTCACTCGAGCCATGGAGGCAAGCGACGTTAGCTCAACCCCTCCGATTGCGGAAACCACGGATGGGGTAACTCATGAAACTAGACCGACCCCTCGGCCGTGCCTGACACTTGGGTTGGCGCTCCGTCTCGCCCGACCCCTCAGCCGCGCCTGACACTTGGGTTGGCAACTCCATCTCACTCGACCCCTCGGCCACGCCCGACAATTGGGTTGGCGACTCCGTCTCGCTCGACCCCTCGGCCGCGCCTGACACTTGGGTTGGTGACTCCATCTGGCCTGACCCCTCGGCCGCACCCGACGCTTGGGTTGGCACCTGACACTTGGGTTGACGCCCGACACTTGGGTTGGCGACTCTGTCTCGCCCGACCCCTCGGCCATGCCCGACACTTTGGTTGGCAACTCTGTCTCGCCCGACCCCTCGGCCGCGCCCGACACTTGGGTTGGCGACTTCGTCTCGCTCAACCCCTCGGCCACACCCGATGCTTGGGCCTCGCCCGACACTTGGGTTGGCGACTCTGACTCGCCCGACCCCTCGATCGCGCCCGACACTTGGGTTGTTGACTCCATTTCGCCAGACCCCTCAGTCACGCCCGACACTTGGGTTGGCGACTCTGTCTCGCCCGACCCCTCGGCCGCGCCCGACTGTGGCAGAAGCTCCTAAATTATAGGGCCCACATGCACCTGTCACTGTCCAACGACCTTTGACATCTATGCATATGTTCACGGTAACTTAAGAAGAATGTCGGGTGTCCTCGAAGAACCCCGAATCATCCATGATTTCCAAGCAGGATCACATTATAGAGTCATTGCAGTATTACTACAGTTTATTCAAATAGATACATCAGAGTAAATATAGCGGAAGACTTACAATAACATAGTTTACAAACCATTTGTTTCAAACCATACAACTAAGTTCGATTAATAATACAAAACAAAGTAGTGGAGTGGCATTATAATATATTACAAAACACACAATTAAAGCTACCCTGCCCAAGGGCCACACATTTACTTATCGTCATCACAAGGAACAACCGTCATGCAGCATGATCCAAAATAGATCTGCTCATTAGCCTCACCTGCAACAAGGGTCAACGAACCCTGAGTACAAAAGTACTCAACAAGACTTAACCAAAATAAAACTGATAGAACTCAGGAATGCAGGCTCATGGGATCCAAGGTATGGCTTTAACAATAATCAAAGTTCTTTTGCGTAAAAGCAATTTAATAAACTTCTTTATATCAACATCTAAAACTTCATAAGATCATATACAAAGCTGACACGATCCGTAATGAGATCCTAAAACTTCATATCCAACACTTTTCCCGAACCATTCTCAAATTCCAGTTACTTATTACTACGATGATGAACAGTGAGTTGAGTCTCCATAATCGAGGAGCAACGACGATTCGAACCGATTAAAAACCCAGCTGGGAATTCCAGACCACACGACATATGCAGGTCCCCGACCTACATATACCAACCTACCCTCGGATCCTCTAAACAAGAACGGGTCCCCGCCACCTGAGAATACAGTACTCCACCAATCCAGCCCATTACCACGTGGGTACACGCTATTCCCGCCATCTCTCCACTCCCAGTGCGCGAGTAGCCATTCTCATAATAGAATAGCCAAGTTAAGGCTTACCGGAGTATGTGGTTAGTACTACAAAGTCTCACCTCATGCAATTCAACAACGGACGGACCTTAATCGACACAGGCGGAAAGAACCCGCTCACAAGACCTCCATGTCTTGTGGCTCACACACACCGAGTCCGCCCGGTCTAGATTTATTACTCCACATTCCCATATCACATGTTAACATAATTAACCAAAGTTCCATTTAAAGTTCGCAGGCGAGAGGTAATCACCCGACTTTCATCGTTCTAAGCATAGCTAAGCAAAACTAGGCATATACGAATTTAAAACTGGTAATATGGTAAATATGGAATAACAAGGTTGGTAATGTACCAATTTGGTTTTCACTTGACTCCTAATCACTTAATGCAGTAAAAAGAAGCAAAAGCGAAATCAATTTGTAAAATACAAGGTAGGGTTGTATGCATCCGGGGCTTGCCTTCGTTGATGGAAAAATCTGGGTCCGGAGTCGTTCCACCGATATCAACACTAACCTCCACAGACGGATCAACCTCCTCAACTACTTGATTAACTACCACGTGTTCACCTTCGTTCACTACACAAAGTAACAATGCCATGTTTAACATGATGCGGGATACAAAATATGATGCTCGATGATGGATGCAAAAGTTAACAATTTGAATACAACTTTCCTTCGTGGTATAGTTACAAGTCAAACTAACTAAACCTATTTCGTAACACCTACATCAATTGCCAGGGATCATTACCAACTAATGACCCAAGGACATCACTCAATCAAAAACTCAAACAAAACCTAAATCACTAAAGGTTAGTATTTGCTTTTATGAATTAATTAATTAATTAAGAATTATGAAATAAATCAACTTGTTCCAATTGACCTCAAAATTTTTGTAAATGTCCATCACATGATAACTAAGTGACAAAACAATTTTCATAATTTTTGGATACATAAATAAGCCTAGAAAAAATCCTGGAAACTCATTTATTAATTAATTCAGCAATTTTTATCATATTCAAAAAGTACTGAAAAACAAAATTTCATATTTTTCCTAAATAGTATTCATCACAGAGAGGTCACACAAAAAATTTCATAATTTTTGGAGCTCTACATAAATCTACACAAAAATAACAAATTGCATCACTATTCATTCAAATATGAAAAACAGAAAATTCATTTTGAACTACACAGTCGCTGACACCCGAGTCCCACTTGTCATCCCCAACCTCCGGCTTTGACCGCGGCGACACGCGCGCTGACCGGCGAATTCTCGCCGCCGGTGAGACCAACGGTGACGGTAAAAGCACCACCATGTCCCCTAAACTACTACTGGTGGCACAAACGAGGCTAAACACTGACTGGGTCGAGCACGGCGACGACCATGGCGGACATGACGGCACGGCCGCGCAACACCGGCGACACAAGTGCGGTAGAGGTTAAACACTTAGCACAGAAGGGTTCAGCACCTCACCCCGAACACGACTGAGCAACGAGCAGGGTCGGAGGAGCAACAAAGATGCTGGTCGACGTTCTGAGCAGGCACGGCGAAGCAGACCGTCGTCGGTGGCGATGCTCCGGTGGCTGTGGTGGTCAACATGAGAAATCAATGGGTCATAGAGTACCACGGCATCGTGGTGAAGCTGAAGCAAGACTCAGCAGGGGCAGAAGCGCACCGTGGAGCTCTGGCCACGGCGAAGTGCTTGCGACGGGGACGTTGCCGGCCGTGAGGAAGAAGAGCGCGTAGAGCAGTTTTCTGGTGAAGTCAAGCAACAAAAGTGGGTCGGTTGGGTGCGCAAGGAGCAGGCGGAACTATTGAGCACTACACTACGACGGCACAGGAGCTGGTTCGACGGTGGGAGCTCGCCGGAGATGAGCAAGGCGACGGGAAAACAGAGGAGGAGGAAACGGCAATGACGACGGTGGCTCAGGTTATAAAGGGTGGCCAGGAAGCGCAAGGAAGCCACGTCGGAGCCATTTCCCTCGCCAGCGCGATGCCCAGACGGCCACGCGCACGACTAGAAGCAAGCCGAAGGATCGCCGGCAATGTAGCTTAGGCGGTGAACACTGTTCACAGAAATTATAAAATTGTCATTCGCCAAAATTCACAAATTACTCTCAAATTTTCATAACAACTCAAAAATCTCCAAAAACAAAAGTTGTTCAAAATCAAAAGTTCTACAACTTTGCTTTTATAACCAACCCCTAATTCGGTCTACATTTTGAAATGAACTTTTAAATTCAAATAGGGGACATTTAAGGAATTTCGCCTTTTCAAATAACTTCAAATTTTACTAAACAACTTGAAAAACTCCAAAAACAAACTTTATATAACTCAACAAACCCTACCATTTTGCTTTAAGGCTCAACTCCAAAATGTGCTTTGATTTTGAAATGGGTTTTCAGGGTAGGGTTTAAATATTGAAAATCAGGGTTTTCGGAATTTCAAATCAATACAAAGATTTCAAACTTGATTCAAACAATACCAAGCAATACTTATAACATAAATGTAAACTTGTTTTAGTGAATGCATTATCAAAGTTTGCAATATGACCAATGCCTTGCAATGCATATGATGATATGTCCAGTTTTTAATAGTTAAACACCCGGGGTGTTACAATCCTTCCCCCTAAAAGAAATCTCGCCCCGAGATTCAAAGCCATATGGTAAGTAATGGAAAAGGAAATGTGTCAATCCAAAAACATCCAATTCTTATCCATAAAACAACTGAGGTTCCTTTACAAAACACAATTTGTAACAACCGAGCTCAACTAACAGTACTCTATTCTATAATGACACAAGAAACTCTGGAAACTTTTCTAATAAGTAATCTTCTGATTCCCAAGTTGCTTCCTCTTCTGAATGTTGATTCCATTGTATCTTGTAGAACTTTATTGTCCACCTTCGAGTAACACGATCTTTCTGATCCAACACTCGGATAGGATATTCTGAATAAGTCAGATCTAGTTCAAGTTCCACTCCTTCAACTTCAACCTTCTACTCAGGCACTCGGAGACACTTCTTCAACTGAGACACATGGAACACATCATGTACAGCTGATAAATGTTCTGGTAATTTCAAGCGATAGGCCACTTTTTCATATCTCTCCAGAATTTGAAATGGTCCAATATATCGAGGTGCCAACTTGCCTTTAACACCAAAACGGGTAACTCCCTTCATTGGTGATACTTTCAGATATATAAAATCTCCTTTGTCAAACACCAATGGTCTCCGTTGTCTATCCGCATAACTCTTTTGGCGGGACTAAGCTATCTTCAAATTACTCTGTATTTGCCTAACCTTGTCTTCTGTTTCTTTCACAAGGTCAACTCCAAAGAATCTTCTTTCTCCGGGCTCAGACCAACTCAGCGATGTTCTGCATCTACGACCATAGAGTGCTTCAAATGGAGCCATTCTAATGCTTTCTTGATAACTATTGTTATATGAGAACTAAGCCAAAGGTAAGCATTCGTCCCACTTGTTGGAATAATTAAGGACACAACATCTTAACATATCTTCAAGCACTTGATTGACTCTTTCAGTCTGTCCATCAATCTGCGGATGATAAGTTGTACTATACAGGAGCTTGGTACCCAATGAAGAATGCAATTGTTTCCAAAAACTAGAGACAAACTGTGTACCCCTATCGGACACTATGGTCTTTGGTATTCCATGGAGACTCATAATTCTTGTTAAATATATCTTGGCATATTGGACAGTGGGGTATATTGTCTTGACAGGAAGAAAATGTGCGGACTTAGTGAGTCGATCTACAATAACCCATATTGAGTCAAATCCCTTTGATGTCTTGGGTAGACCAACAATAAAGTCCATACTTATGTCCTCCCACTTCCAAGCTGGAATAGGCAATGGTTGTAATTCTCCAGCAGACCTCAAATGTATAGCTTTCACTTTCTGACAAGTATCACACTTTGCTATATATCTTGTAATTTCTATCTTCATTTTGGTCCACCAAAACCTTTGTTTTAAGTCATGGTACATCTTGTTGCTTCCCGGATGGATAGATAATCTAGTAGCATGTGCTTCTTCAAGAATTGTCTGCCACAACTCAGTAGCTTTTGGTACCACCAGGCGATCCTTGAACCATAGCACACCTTCATTATCTATGATGAAACATTCCGCCTTTCCATTCCTGACTCTTTCCTTGATATGGGCTACACCCTTGTTTTCCTTCTGAGCAACAATAACTTGATCTCGAATAGTGGCTTCAACAATTATGTTGGTCAAACTATCTTGTTGAATTACCTCTACATTCAATTTCTCCATCTCTTGACATAAGGTCAGACCCATTGTTCTTACTGTCAGGCAATTACAATAACTTTTGCGACTGAGGGCATCTGCACCACATTTGCTTTACCAGGGTGATAATGTACTTCCAAGTCATAATCTTTAATCAGTTCTAACCATCTTCTTTGTCGCATATTCAATTCTGACTGAGTAAAGATATAGTTTAAGCTCTTGTGGTCTGTATAAATATGGCACGTATTACCAAGTAGGTAATGCCGCCAAATCTTCAGAGCATGGACCACAGCTGCTAACTCTAGATCATGAGTCGGATAGTGTTCTTCATGTTGCTTAAGTTGCCTGGATGCATAAGCAATGACTCGGCCTTCTTGCATCAACACACATCCAATACCAACACCTGAAGCATCACAATAAACATCAAACGGCTTCTCGATATCAGGTTGGGCTAATACTGGTGCAGTGATCAACAGTCTCTTCAAAGTCTGGAAAGCCTCTTCACAATCAGATGACCAGGCAAACTTGACTTGGTTCTTCAGTAACTCAGTTATGGACTTTGATACTTTAGAGAAATCTGGAATAAACCGACGGTAATACCCCGCCAATCCCAGAAAACACCGAACTTGATGAACGGTGGTTGGCGGTTTCCAATCAAGCACATCCTTCACTTTGTTTGGATCAACAGCAACTCCTTCCGCTGACAAGACATGTCCAAGAAATTATACTTCCTTAAGCCAAAAATCACACTTGCTGAACTTGGCATATATTTGATGTTCTCTCAAGCGAGTCAAAACAATTCTGAGGTGTTTCGCATGTTCTTCCTTATTCTTGGAATATACTAGAATGTCATCAATAAACACCACTACAAATTTGTCTAGCTTAGACATGAATACTGAATTCATCAAATATATGAAATGAGCAGGAGCATTTGTCAAACCAAAAGATATTACCAAGTATTCATATAATCCATATCTTGTGGTAAATGCCGTTTTGGGAATATCTTCAGGCTTTATCTTGATTTGGTGATATCCTGACCGCAAATCTATCTTGGAGAAAACTTTAGCTCCGGCCAGTTGATCAAAAAGCAAATCTATCCGAGGTAATAGATACTTATTCTTGATGGTCACTTCATTCAACGGATGATAGTCAACACATAACCTCAGGGTCTCATCTTTCTTTTTCACAAAAATTGCCGGACATCCCCAAGGTGATGAACTAGGTTGGATAAACCCCTTCTCAATCAATTCTTGCAACTAAGTCTTCAACTCGGCTAACTCCTTAGGTGGCATCCTATAAGCTCTCTGAAATATCGGAGCTGTTCCAGGTTGCAATTCTATGTTAAACTAGACATCCCTATCAGGTGGTAGCCCGGGTAAATCTTCAGAAAACACATCAGGAAATTCACATACTACCGGGATATCTCCAATCTCTTTGACGATAGTTGTACAAACTTTGCCCACTGGTCTTCTTAAGGTTGGAAGTTGGATGAAAAGTTGAGAAGTACTATCTGGCAAACTCACCCTTATAGTTCTATTAAAAGCATCTATCACAGCCTTATGCTGATACATCCAATTCATTACTAAGATTACATCTATATCCTGATCCTTAAGGATAATCATGGTAGTGGGAAAAATATGTCCACCCAGGTTTATGGGTACCTGGTATACCATTTCCTTAGTACACAGACGTCCCCCGGGCGACTGTATAAAGAAATTTTCCTTTGTTGCCCCAATTGAAATTTCATACTTCACCACAAATGTTCTATTGATGAATGAATGCGATGCGCCAGAATCAAAAAGTATAACTACAGGATGGTTGGCAACAGGAAACATACCCATCATCATTGGCTCCCCTTCCGAAATTTCCCCAGCTTGAATGTAGAACACTCATCCTGTCTTCCTTTCATCTTTGCCTTTCTGAACATTCTGATTGTTGCCCTTATTCTGTGCCTGACCCTGTTGTTGATTTGTAGGGGCCTTCTGATAATTGGGATTAGACTGCCTTGGATACGGACATTCTCTCAAGAAATGACCAGGCTTGCCACAATTGAAACAGGGATACTTGTGACCCTGGGGTGTTGAAGCAGAAACCCCAGAAGCATTTGTCGGTTGTGGATTCTGATAAGTTGTAACAGGGTAGACATTTGATTGCTGACCGGCTTGAAACTGTGGCGGACGGTAAGGAGGACGATTATGATTTACTAGATGATAAATCACCCTCTGCCTCTTTGGATTTCCACCAAAAGATCCAGACGGCATACTCTTTTTCTTCTTGAGCTCCTTATGCTGCCGATACTTTGCCTCTGAAGCAATTGCAATATTCACTGCCTCATGATAAGTGACATTGGTACAAGTTGTCATCATAGTCTACAATTTGGTATTCAGACCTCTCATGAACCATTTCTTTTTCTTGGCATCAGTATTGACGTGCATATTGTGACAGGTGATTGAATCTTCCCACATACTGCATCACGGTTTGATCCCCTTGCTTCAAAGCAAGGAACTCATCCAGCTTCATAGCCATAACTCCCTCCGGGATATAATGGGCTCTGAAAGCAGTACGAAACTCCATCCAAGTTAACGGAACACCTGCGGGTTGCATGGCCATAAGATTTGCATACCAAGCACCGGCTGCACCTCTAAGTTGCTGAGCAGCAAAGACTGGTTTCTAAAACTCTGTGCATGGTATAAGATCAAATTTTTGCTCCATGGTCCTAAGCCAATCATCAGCCTCCAATGGTTCATCTGCCTTAGTGAACACTAGGGGTTTCGTATTTGTGAAGTGCACATATGTAGCTTCCTGCCTGTTATGATGGTGACCACGGTTTCCATGCATCTGATTCTGATTACTTTGAGCCATCTCATAAAGCAAATGAGAATTTTCAACTGTCACATTGACAAGTGCGGCTATAGCATCCGCTAGATTTGTTGGAACTGGTGGCGGATCTGGAATACCGTTCTCATCTTGTGAAGTACCAGGAATATACGAACCCCGCGTACAACGTATCTGTTCACAACAAACCAAACTTTACTCACAAGCCTTTCTTGATTGATAAAAGAGCGGACTTCAACTCATTACACTAGTTTCACTTATTTAAACACAAGACCGCATTTAAACAAGACTACTTATCTTAAACTAGAACTGACTATTATACAACTCTACTCCTTTTCGCGATTACATCAAACTTCAGGCTCGGTATCCATTCCGAAAATATTACCGCCTTCAGTGTCACTTTCATCGATCATTACTAATTCTTTGGGATCTTCTTCTTCTTCTTTCGATTCACTACCATCGGCAAGGATAACATCGGGATCCATTGCATCAGCTTGGGGTTCATGATTAGGGTCCAGGAGATTGCTTAGCCCATGAACTTCCTCATGCAGATAGGTATTATGCTCTTCTAAGTCTTCTACATAAAATTCTAACTCATGAGTTCTAGCTCTAGCTGCATTCTCTCTATGCCAAGCTTCATTCCTTCCTTCCACTGTACGAACTAACATATGTTCGGAGTTCCTATGAGCGGTGGTGAGACGTCTTAATTGCTCCTGTAATCTGCCCACCTGGATGGCGTCCATAGCCCTATCTCTAGTAGCTTGGGCTAACTCTGTAGAAATCCTCTGTATCTCCGCCTGTGGATCAGGCCTAGAGCTGCTACTGCTAGCACCGTTATTCCTAGGGGCAAGTTGATGGCGAGGAACTCCTTTGGGTCCAGTGGACTTACGGGGTGTCTTCTTGGTACGAGCCATACTGTACAAGTAGGATTAATCCAAGTAAAACAATCTGACAATAGTCTCAAGAGCAATAAGGATGGACTACACAACTCAACCCATACCCACTATTCACCCCAGACTCAGAGACGAAGGAAGTAACAAGTGAATTATGATGCATGAATCGTTCTTACGAACAAAACCACCAAAGCTTATAACGAACATAAATAACATTTGTTTTTATATAGGGCATAATAAGATTACTATTCCACCACATAAAACCTTTTTAATCAAATAAGGAATGGTGAGAAAGAAATAAGACAAGTCAGAAGCAATTTGGACCAAATTAACAAGTTAAATTTAGTCATCCCAAATCATTTTGAAGTTTTCGTAAACCAATACAACAAAAACTTTGTAATAATCGCTCTGATACCATTCTGTGGCAGAAGCTCCTAAATTATAGGGCCCACATGCACCTGTCACTGTCCAACGACCTTTGACATCTATGCATACGTTCTCGCTAACTTAAGAAGACTGTCGGGTGTCCTCGGGGAACCCCGAATCATCCACGATTTCCGAGTAGGATCACATTACAGAGTCATTGCAGTATTACAACAGTTTATTCAAATAGATACATCAGAGTAAATATAGCGGAAGACTTACAATAACATAGTTTACAAACCATTTGTTTCAAACCATACAACTAAGTTCGATTAATAATACAAAACAAAGTAGTGGAGTGGCATTATAATATATTACAAAACACACAATTAAAGCTGCCCTGCCCAAGGGCCACACATTTACTTATCGTCATCATAAGGAACAACCGTCATGCAGCATGATCCAAAACAGATCTGCTCATTAGCCTCACCTGCAACAAGGGTCAACGAACCCTGAGTACAAAAGTACTCAACAAGACTTAACCAAAATAAAACTGATAGAACTCAGAAATGCAGGCTCATGGGATCCAAGGTATGGCTTTAACAATAATCAAAGTTCTTTTGCGTAAAAGCATTTTAATAAAATTCTTGATATCAACATCTAAAACTTCATAAGATCATATACAAAGCTGACACGATCCGTAATGAGATCCTGAAACTTCATATCCAACACTTTTCCCGAACCATTCTCAAATTCCAGTTACTTATTACTATGATGATGAACAGTGAGTTGAGTCTCCATAATCGAGGAGCAACGACGATTCGAACCGATTAAAAACCCAGCTGGGAATTCCAGACCACACGACATATGCAGGTCCCCGACCTACATATACCAACCTACCCTCAGATCCTCTAAACAAGAACGGGTCCGCGCCACCCGAGAATACAGTACTCCACCAATCCAGCCCATTGCCACGTGGGTACACGCTATTCCCGCCATCTCTCCACTCCCAGTGCGTGAGTAGCCATTCTCATAATAGAATAGCCAAGTTAAGGCTTATCGGAGTATGTGGTTAGTACTACAAAGTCTCACCTCATGCAATTCAACAACGGACGGACCTTAATCGACACAGGCAGAAAGAACCCGCTCACAAGACCTCCATGTCTTGTGGCTCACACACACCGAGTCCGCCCGGTCTAGATTTATTACTCCACATTCCCATATCACATGTTAACATAATTAACCAAAGTTCCATTTAAAGTTCGCGGTGATGACGGTAATCACCCGACTTTCATCGTTCTAAGCATAGCTAAGCAAAACTAGGCATATACGAATTTAAAACTGGTAATATGGTAAATATGGAATAACAAGGTTGGTAATGTACCAATTTGGTTTTCACTTGACTCATAATCACTTAATGCAGTAAAAAGAAGCAAAAGCAAAATCAATTTGTAAAATACAAGGTAGGGTTGTATGCATCCGGGGCTTGCCTTCGTTGATGGAAAAATCTGGGTCCGGAGTCGTTCCACCGATATCAACACTAACCTCCACAGACGGATCAACCTCCTCAACTACTTGATTAACTACCACGTGTTCACCTTCGTTCACTACACAAAGTAACAATGCCATGTTTAACATGATGCGGGATACAAAATATGATGCTCGATGATGGATGCAAAAGTTAACAATTTGAATACAACTTTCCTTCGCGGTATAGTTACAAGTCAAACTAACTAAACCTATTTCGTAACACCTACATCAATTACCAGGGATCATTACCAACTAATGACCCAAGGACATCACTCAATCAAAAATTCAAACAAAACCTAAATCACTAAAGGTTAGTATTTGCTTTTATGAATTAATTAATTAATTAAGAATTATAAAATAAATCAACTTGTTCCAATTGACCTCAAAATTTTTGTAAATGTCCATCACATGATAACTAAGTGACAAAACAATTTTCATAATTTTTGGATACATAAATAAGCCTAGAAAAAATCCTGGAAACTCATTTATTAATTAATTCAGCAATTTTTATCATATTCAAAAAGTACTGAAAAACAAAATTTCATATTTTTCCTAAATAGTATTCATCACAGAGAGGTCACACAAAAAATTTCATAATTTTTGGAGCTCTACATAAATCTACACAAAAATAACAAATTGCATCACTATTCATTCAAATATGAAAAACAGAAAATTCATTTTGAACTACACAGTCGCTGACACCCGAGTCCCACTTGTCATCCCCAACCTCCGGCTTTGACCGCGGCGACACGCGCGCTGACCGGCGAATTCTCGCCGCCGGTGAGACCAACGGTGACGGTAAAAGCACCACCACGTCCCCTAAACTACTACTGGTGGCACAAACGAGGCTAAACACTGACTGGGTCGAGCACGGCGACAACCATGGCGGACATGACGGCACGGCCGCGCAACACCGGCGACACAAGTGCGGTAGAAGTTAAACACTTAGCACAGAAGGGTTCAGCACCTCACCCCGAACACGACTGAGCAACGAGCAGGGTCGGAGGAGCAACAAAGATGCTGGTCGACGTTCCGAGCAGGCACGGCGAAGCAGAACATCATCGGTGGCGATGCTCCGGTGGCTGTGGTGGTCAACATGAGAAATCAATGGGTCATAGAGTACCACGGCATCGTGGCGAAGCTGAAGCAAGACTCAGCAGGGGCAGAAGCGCACCGTGGAGCTCTGGCCACGGCGAAGTGCTTGCGACGGGGACGTTGCCGGCCGTGAGGAAGAAGAGTGCGTAGAGCAGTTTTCCGGTGAAGTCAAGCAACAAAAGTGGGTCGGTTGGGTGCGCAAGGAGCAGGCGGAACTATTGAGCACTACACTGCGACGGCACAGGCGCTGGTTCGACGGTGGGAGCTCGCCGGAGATGAGCAAGGCGACGGGAAAACAGAGGAGGAGGAAACGGCAATGACGACGGCGGCTCAGGTTATAAAGGATGGCCAGGAAGTGCAAGGAAGCCACGTCGGAGCCATTTCCCTCGCCAGCGCGATGCCCAGACGGCCACGCGCGCGACTGGAAGCAAGCCGAAGGATCGCCGGCAATGTAGCTTAGGCGGTGAACACTGTTCACAGAAATTATAAAATTGCCATTCGCCAAAATTCACAAATTACTCTCAAATTTTCATAACAACTCAAAAATCTCCAAAAACAAAAGTTGTTCAAAATCAAAAGTTCTACAACTTTTCTTTTATAACCAACCCCTAATTCGGTCTACATTTTGAAATGAACTTTTAAATTCAAATATGGGACATTTAAGGAATTTCGCCTTTTTCAAATAACTTCAAATTTTACTAAACAACTTGAAAAACTCCAAAAACAAACTTTATACAACTCAACAAACCCTACAATTTTGTTTTAAGGCTCAACCCCAAAATGTGCTTCGATTTTGAAATGGGTTTTCAGGGTAGGGTTTAAATATTGAAAATAAGGGTTTTCGGAATTTCAAATCAATACAAAGATTTCAAACTTGATTCAAACAATACCAAGCAATACTTATAACATAAATGTAAACTTGTTTTAGTGAATGCATATCAAAGTTTGCAATATGACCAATGCCTTGCAATACATATGATGATATGTCCAGTTTTTAATACTTAAACACCCGGGGTGTTACACCGACACTTGGGCTGCGCCCAACACTTGGGTTGGCAACTCCATCTCGCCTGACCCCTCGGCCGTGCCTGATGCCTGGGTTGGCACCCGACGCCTCGGGTTGGCGCTCCCCTCGCTCGACCCCTTGGCCGCGCCCGACACTTGGGTTGGCGCTTCGTCGACGGCGACCCACGATCTTACACCCACCGGGTGTGCTCGTGAAACGAGTATAAACCGCCCCTTCACGACTTGACAAAAGTCCCAAAAGGGCTCGGGGGCTCCTGTCGGGTTCATAAACATGGGGTCCCCAATGGACCCGCTTCTCTGTAAAAAGCTCGGTCTAGCAAACTGCGTTGCGACAACACGCGCCTCCCGGGCCGGCCCAGATACGTAATGATAGGACGGGGCAACGATGCGGTCCCCGACCGGAAGCCCTAGTCAAGGTGGAGATACAGTCCGACTCCGACCTCCTTTTCTGACCAGGGATACGTCGGACCTCTACTCGCGACTCTTCCCCGACCGACACGGTCGGGGCCGACTGGGAATGACCGACCAGGGACGCCAGCTCGGTGAGGGCCCGAGGATCAAGCGGAGCAGATAAGGTAAGGCACTCAAGTCAACCGCAATACCGAGGACTGTACCCTGCCATACCCTGCACACCTGCAGGACGGTGCCGCTAGGCCATGCTAAACGGGCACTATGCTACCTTCCAAGCGTGTTAGAGCACAAACAATATTGTAGGCACCGACGTTTGCCGTACCAGGCGAACACGGTAGAGCCTGCCACATACGTCTGACATAAACAGTATTGTCGGCGCCGACGACCGTGTCGTACCCGACAGCGTGGGCAATAAGACTAGGTAGCACACGTATCCATTATCTCTTTGGCCATCCCCTTCAACTATAAAAGGGGATGCGCTCTCTCCTCTCGAGGGGACGTTCTCTCGGCACTAGACGTTCTCTCTGGCTCTAGACAACTTGAGCACTCGAACAACTCAACAGTTCTAGAACCCAACAGCTACACAGAGCATACGCTCCGATACTTAGCACACGTTAGAGCTCCCATCACTCTCGTCGCTTCGGTTCAGAGTTCGACCGGGCCTCTAACACCCCCCTCTCATTCGTACTGATTTTGTACCAAGACCTGAAGAAGGATTATCACCGTTTACTATTCAGCTCTGATCTGCGATGTATGATTGCTGGGCAGTATAATAACCTCCCTCCCTCCGTCACTCAAGGAAGCAAGAGGCATGCATGCATGATACATGGATGTGGACGCACGTTTCCTCCCTGAGGGAAGCAGGATGGATAAGCTCAGCGCGAGTACCAGTGCAGCGTCCAGTAACCTACTCTTTGCTGCTGACTGCTGAGACTTGCATATACATTATGTCAGTCTGAGTCGCCAGTGTCAGGTCAATGCATATATAATATCAGCAGAGTTAGTTACTTCCACAGGTACGTCTGCATATCAGTAAGTCTCGGTCTTCTTCAGTTGTTCACCAGTGTGCGCACGTCACCAAACTAGGAGCCATGATGAGTCATGACCATGACGATTGATGGCACATCATATCTATCGCAATACATACTACTAGGTGATGGTGATCTATATATCTATCTGTTCCTGTTTCCAGTAACAATCCATAGAAATATCATTGCATTGTGTCACCACCACAGACAGACGCGTATCGACGACTACTGTACGACGTCGGCAATTCCATAACTCAAGCTAGTAAACTGTTAGCGAATTTAATTAACCCGAGCCACCAATGTATTGAGTTCGGTTGGGGTCGTTATTTTCAACCTATGATCTGACCCAACTTGAAGAAACCCGACTCAAATTCAAGTAGAAAACCCCGAAAAATAGCCCAATCCAACTCGATCCGTCGGTTCGTCAGACTTAGGCCAAAGATTTTGACGCAACAATTTTTTCATGGCCTGAACCAATTTGATCAGATCTAATAATTAGAGCCGACTCCAAAGTGAGGCAACTACCAAGTGTGAAAGAAAAGCTCTGGTTTTTTCATCATTCTGTTGTAATGGCGTCCAATGTCTGAGCCAATATATATAATAAATAAATTCCCGTTGGAAAAACAATTAGGTTGTCATTTACCAAAAAGCAAGTCATATATTATGTAACAGAGTTCTGGATCCACTATCAAAGAATTCAAACTACATTTTTGTCCACATTCCTAGGTGAGCATATATCTCCTCGAATGCATATACGCGGTGCTAGTGTTACGATAATGATATGATTAAGACACTTGGACGGACGCACGCCTCGCTCACTCCCTCAGCGCTCGTGCCCGTCCCCATTCTTATCCCTTCATGTCCTGCCCCACACTCGACGACGCGGCCATCGCTGCTTCCCTGGCCGGCGGCGGCTCCTTCCCCAATCCCCAGCGGCCTCCTTCCGCACCCCGGCGGCCCCTTCCCCCACCCCGGCCCTCGACGTGGAAGCGGTGGCTGCACCGCGGCGCGCGGACCTTCTCCCCGGGCTCGAGCTCAGCGAGGCAGACCGCACAGTCCCCATCGTTCCCCGCGCCCGTGTCGACCACTACCACCGGTATCACAGCAAGCAGCAAGGAGTCGAGGCCGCGGGGCAAAGGCACCCCCACACCGTCGTCGTCGCCATCGCGGCGGTCCTTGTCGCCAGCACCGGCGATGGACAGGCTCTGAAACAGTCACCGCCGCCGACCCCCGGTGACCGGAATCGACCGGCGGAGCTTTCCCCTTCCCTATGTTGCATATGTATGTTTCAAGTGTTTCAAATATATGTTGCATTTGTTTCATTTGGATGTTGCAAGAGTAGATCGGGAAATGTTGCACATGTTGCATATGTTACGATTGTTTCATAGGCATGTTGCAAGTGTATGTTTCGAGTGTTTCAGAGGTATGAGTCATCTATGTTTTCCGGACACATATTGCAAGTGTGTTTATCTGGATGTTGCATATGTTTCACACGTACGTTGCATGTGTTTTATTTGGATTTTGCGCATGGTTGCCATGGTTTTTCAAGTGTGTTTCAGGTGTTTTTTTCAAGTGTTTTCAGAAGCATGTTTCAAGTGTTTGAACTGCTTTTAGACGTATGTTGCAACTGTTGTAGTTGGATGTTTCAAAAGTAGATCGGGTGTTGCATCTCTCCTCCCCACCTTCTGTTGCATCGACTCTCCTGGAGCCGGCAGAGCATCCATACAACGCCGCGGCCGGGTCCTTCCGAATCGGAGGCACCGCGCGCCCTTCCTCTCTTGTTGCTTGGGCGGCACGGCCCCGCACGTAGCGTGAAACGGGTGTTGTTTCTGTATGCGGGTGCCATTTTTGGAGGTGCGCCCGGACGCGTCCAGGCGTTAGGCGTACCGCTAGTGTTATCCGTATCTGCATCCAAAGATATCATCGTCGTCTGGTAAGTCTTTGCATATTGGTAGCCAAACAAATGCATCGTGCAACACACATTTACCAGCTGGCAACCGACGATGGAAAACTGCTTTGGGAGCATGCAGGTATAGTAGGTGGAAATGCAGAAAGGCAAGCATCATGTGGTGCATCACTTACACGCCATTCACCTGCCAAAGTCATTAGTCATGGTGATAATCAATAAACCTATGTACTACATCTCTATTTTAATGTGGGCGTGCATCATACTGCCAATAAAAAACACGCAAAATCAGCGGTTAGTTAGTAGTGTGCTAATCTGTTCTTATCTCATAATAAAATAAATAAATAAAAACAAATAAAAGCATGAGAAATTAGCACACACCGGACATGAGTTTGTATTCTCAGAGCACGCTTTAATTTGATCCTTTTGTCTTTAAATAAATTTAGTGAGACTTTAGATACTTTGACTAACAAAGAGAACTGAATTTGATTCTTTTTCGGACCGAATGCAACAGATAAGAGCCTCAAGCTAGGATATAGGCGCGTCGTTTTTACGCTGAGCCCCAGGAATAATATTCCTGTGTGCACCAGTCAGCGTGTCCCTACCACACGCGTCATCTCCCCGTAACTTCCGCACGAATCTCTCAGAACGATCGAGCGGCCCACGCGTCCCCGAACCACACACGTGACGCCACGCGCACGCAGCGACTTCACACGCAATACGCGCGAGTCCCCACTTCGTAAGCAAAGCGCCGAAGCTTCGCCTGCGCTTCCATTGGCCCTGAGCAAGCTCAGTTTGCTGGGGAGCTTGACGTTGACTTCAAGTCAATGCAGGCATCTCTTCTAACAGGCCGGAGCTTGGCATGGCATGCATCCTGGCGCTGGCGCCTATAAATACGTGGCCATTGCTTAAACATTCGATACAAGCTTTGCTTAGAAACAGCGTCTTAGTACGTATTATATTAGGCACGTGCTAATAATATACTACTCTGTTCTAACGTGATCTGGTATAGCATATCCATACACGTGACCAAGCTAGCTAGCCCCATCGTCTCGGAAAAATCTGTGGATCGATCGGACATGGCCACCACCACAACCGAACGACCGACGGCGGCAGCGACGGCGAGCAGTAACCAGCTGCTGCGGCTGTACCTGTCGCTGTCGACGGCGAGCAAGGTGATCGCGAAGCAGCACGGCGGCCGCGTCGGCCAGCAGCAGCACCGGTGCAAGACGTGCGGGCGCGCGTTCCCGACGTTCCAGGCGCTGGGAGGCCACCGGACGAGCCACAAGCGGCCCCTGGTGCGCGCGCACGGCCTGGACCTCCTCCTCGGCGCGCGCCCTGGCAAGGGCGCCGCTGCAGGCGCGGCCAGCGACGTGCACCGGTGCAGCACCTGTGGCGCCGTGTTCCCCACGGGGCAGGCGCTCGGCGGACACATGCGACGTCACAGAGCAGCCTTGCATGATGACGGCGAGACGACGACGAGGGTTGTTGTTAATGCCTTGTCATCTGGAGAGCTGCAGGGCGAGAGCGAGGATCATGACGCCGGTGCCATTAGGTTATTCAAGTTCATATGAACGATCACTACTACAGAATGGACCTGTTGTCCCGGGCGGTAACAGCCTTTAGTCCCGGTTACCGCGCCGGGACAACGATCCCGGGACTAAAGGTGGAACCTTCAGTCCCGGGTCATCGAGCCGGGATTAAAGAGGGACCTTTAGTCCCGGTTGGTAACACCAACCGGGACTAAAGGCCCTCCACCAAGCGAACTGGCGCAAGATTTTTTAGTCCCGGTTGGGGTTACCAACCGGGACTAATGGAATTCATTTTTAGTCCCGGTTGGTAACCCCAACCGGGACTAAAGGTTCCTTTTCTTTTTCTTTTTTTGTTTAATTTGTTTTCAGTTCAGTTAGTTACGTATTTGTTTAATATATAATATGTTTTTATGTACGTATTCTACGTTGCTAATATAAATACACGCATGCATATAATTACATCTAATTCTCATCTTGAGTATTATTATATTCGAATAAAGTATGAAACTATATATATTATAGATATATATATATATATATGTATATATACAACACTTTCATAATCTTGTTCTCGAAAATAACGATATCAATAAACATTTAATTTACATCATTTATTCCTTAAGATCAAAGTAGAACTCGCCGTTGGGATTTAGCACTTTTTCTAGAAGATATCCTGCTATTGACTCTTGAACTGCTTTCAGATGGTCTTTTTGCATGACCCTTCGTTTCAACCATTCAGTCTTGCATTTGAAATAAAAGGAAAAGTATTAATACACATATATGTATATATATTCATTTAAAAATAAATAAAAATTGATATATACGTACTCTGAGGACATCTTCAGGAGTTCTTCTTATGTGCGCAGTGATAAATTCACAAACGTAGTATCCACACAAGTTATTACCTGGTTCCTGCCGCAAACACCACTGTACGAGAAGAAGATTATTCTCATCATCTCACACGTAAATTGAAGTACGATATAGTAATTAAACACGTGGGGAAGTGTATATAGTACAACTTACTGGTATTTCAACTACATTAAGTGGTGCCTTGCAATCCTTGCGATGTTGCCGAATAAACTCTTTCCAAACCCTGTGCGACCAATAATGTACGATCGTTAATAAATTATGGCAAAGTCTATTCAATAATAGTTGTGCGCGAGAGATCGAAATTACCCCTGGATAATGTCTATCATATCTTGGTATAGTGCCCGTTCTTTTCTCAACGAGTCAAAGATTAGTAACCGACTTGAGTTTAACTCAATGACAATGAGTATCCAGTGAAAACTGCATTGGTTTATACACACACGTACATGCATATAAGTTGTATTGATATTACATAAAATGTGTAGACTACATTATTATTAACACTTACTCAAAGTTGTACGGGAAAAGTATTGTTGTCTTGTCGTGCTGCTTCACGAAGAACTTCATGATATTCGTCTGTGCTTCAGATACCCAGTGGTCCTTGACAATAATATCGGTTTTGAATACGATATAAGGATCAATGAAGCCAACACTGGTGTCTTGTATTCTTTGGAGCTCTGACATCTGGAATCTATATATAAATATAAGTTACATGTGAGGATAATTATATACACGGTTACGCATGGAAGTGAGTTTATTAAATAAAAGTAAGAATCACTTACAAACAAAAGGAGCTCATGATTGATTTGTCAGAGCGTCCAAGTGGAATAGTTGATGCAATTCTTTGAAACTAATATGTAAGATGTCATCGCCACGGAAGTAATGATGGTCTCTAAATCTGACAAAGATCCACTGCTCACCCCTGCCACACGCCTGCATGTACCACTTGTTGAGCAAGTACATTTGCGTACCCAATTCATTGAGAGCGAGGAGGTTGTACAGACTTTTGCCATATTTATAAGTCTTCCGGTATCAACTTCCGTGTTCGGATTGGAGCTTTGCCCGTCAATTGATCCAAGGTTAAACCAGTATCTTTAAAAAAGCATTAAGGGCTTGAACCGACACTTCTCGAGTTATGCGGTCGATAGACTTCTATATTGGAACCATATTCATTAGCAACAACAAGATTTTACATTGGTTGCTTCTGTTGTCCGAGCTGTGGGACATCCTTCCCTAATGCTCTTTTCCTTTTCTTATCTGCATCATGTGACTTCACGAGGGAGCGGTCATAGTCGATAGTGGCGAAGGCTTACGAAGTTCAATCATCTTTTTCTTGTGAGCATCGACCTTCCCGCCAAAGCACATCTCGTGGTATGTAAAAGTACGGCTTCTCCTTAAGCTTTGCTTGACTCTTGTTTTGATATCTATAAAAAATCTTTTACTTTTTTGTCTTCTTCATTTGCTATTTGCTCATCGGTCTTTTCAAGAAGTATTTCTTGAGAAATAACTCTTTTTCTTGGGGTCTTCTTTGCCTTGGGACCTTAGACGCGTCTTTGTAGTGCGTCATTTGTGGAGGGGTGGGGGCGGTGTTGGAGATCGGCGTGGAGGCGATGAGGCCGGTGTTGGTGGAGACCGGCGTGGAGACGTTGGAGATCGTTGTGGAGGCGGTGGGGCCGGTGTAGGAGTTGGAGATCGTTGTGGAGGCGATGGGGCGGTGTAGGAGTTGGCGATCGCCGTGGGGATGAAGTCGTCTCGCCCCATGACTGTTTGTGATGAGATGGGGAATGAATGATTAGGCTAGGTGGGAGAGACCCTGCTATAAAAACAATTTGTGTGTCAATTATTTTTGAAGCCAATAGAAAATTAATGGAAAATAATATTTCATTCACTTTCATTCGTACCTAGGGTGAGGTAGGGAAGCGGTGGCGCCTGGGAATGATGATGAAGCGTTTGCGCCATTGAATAAATGTCTTCTCTGTTTCTCCTAGTGTCTTCTCCCCATCACCGCCTTCAATGTCAAGAGGAACATTGTTGTAACCTTTGAGCACTCTATCGACCGAGAGGCGCTAGCATATCCAAAGTTGAATAATCGACCCATGGATTCTTGGTGTCTTCGTTCGGTCTATTGGAGATACAACCCGACAGACCACCATGATTGATGCATTACCATCCGGAATGTGCAGCTCACATTTTGTTAGAGGCTCGGTAATGTCATCAACGAGGAAGCGCAACCAAGCGTCGTCTTGAATAATCGGCAGCTCCGTAGAAGCACAATCGCTTTTCATCGACCAACGGGGCTAATGGTGACTCCGGCGTTGATTGCGATTGCATTTGACTCATTGCTAGCTGCACTTGCCTCTTGATCTCCTCCTGCATTCTTGCCTCAAGAGATTTTTCTCGTTCACGTGATTCAAGCAATGCTTGTCGTGACTCATCAACAAATTGCTCCAATGCACGAATTGTTCGCCTCCTCATCCTTCTTTCTCTCTGGCGGCTTCAGAGGTATCCTTGTCTGCATTGGGAATGCGTGTAGCCACGGAACCGCCCCCATAGCCTCTTGTTCGACCACCGTGTTCGGATTCTCTAGGGCATATGTCAATTCATCCTTCTCTCTCTTGGGCTTGAAAACACCACTATCGCCTTCTTCCCTAGCACGAGCTAGTCTCTCGTGTTGCTCTCTCAATTTTTGGCGAAAATTAGCTTGCCGATTAATCCGGGTCTAGGCTTCCCCATGAGCGTAGAACCAATTCTTTGCAGCGTTGAGGCCAGTTCTTTTCTATTGTTTCGTGTATGATTCCTTGGCAGTAATCTCGCTTCTAGGTTCGCCACTTGAATAGCACTCCTATAACCACCGATCCCATGCGATGATGGTATTGCTTTTTGTCGGGCATTACGCCGATTCCTCATCATATCGTTCCTCTTTGTCTTGAGATGTCTTGTATTCTCTGAAGGCATCCCAATGGGACTCAACTTGACAAACGCCTTAGCATTGAAATTGGCGTAGCATTCTTCAAGATAAACTTTTTATACAATGTCTTCTTCCAACTCGGAACAATGTTGCCATCTTCTTCATTGTCCAATCCCTCACTAGCTCCTTCAAAGCATCATCGCTTGTAATGTGAAATCTTTGAGTGATATCTCTCCAAGCTAGGTTCTTATCACGATCGGATACAAAACTAACATTAGGAGCGGATATCTTACGCTTCCATTCACGAGCACTAATCGGGATCCTATCCTTACAATGAACCCACATTGATTGACATATGTCCGAGCATGTGGTCCCAATGGTTTGCCGGTGTCGGTGTTTAATTTCGATATTATGAAACGGCCCTCTAATGGCTTTTTTGGCCTCGGACTTTCCTACTTTTGTCGGTGGTTGATGTAGATCCAGAGACCGGCTACATGAGTAGAAACACAACGATTAACAACAAATATACGACGCATGCATCTATAAGAGATGATAGATAATCGAATATACCTCGCCAAGATTTTCTTCTTGCGACAATTTGTTGATCTTCAACCACCGCATATTCGGGATATCCTCATAATCAAAGAAAAGATCTTGACTCGTGTCATCTACATCCACATTGGTGCGGCGTTGATAATATCCGCCATTATGTCATCACTCAAGTTATCATCCGAGCAGACCATTTGTATCTTCAAGATAACACATAGATAGAATTATTATGGTACATAACATAAGTACATGTGATAACACATATAGAATTACTAAATCCAATTAAATATAATAACACATAATATTTCATAAGGATAAACATAAGAATTACATAAGGTATAGGCTTTGGAATCGAATCAAAAACACTTTCGATCCAAAAACATGAAAATAAGTACATGTATATATATACACATAGAATGATACAATATATTTTCTCTCTCTCTCAACACATAGAAATAAGTGCATATGTCTATATCTCTAGATATATGCATGTGATAACACATAGAATGTCTCTCTAAATGCAATTTTCTCTCTCTCTCAACTTATGAAAATAAGTACATGTATATATACATATAGAAATAATTAAGTACATATGTATACACATATAGAATCTCTCTCTAGATATATATATATATATAGATAGAATATATAATTACTAAATCCAATTAAATAAATCTAACATGAAATTAGATAAACTAGTAATAGATAATACATTTTAAAAATTCTAACTAACTAAAAAATTATCTAAAAAACTAACATATATCAACTAACAATCTAACTAACATATATCAATTATCTAATAAATCTAACTAACTAAAAAATCTAAGTAACATATATCAATTATCTAATAAATCTAACTAACTAAAAAATCTAACTAACATATATCAAAAACTATCTAAAAACTAACTAAACTACTAAATATTATTTATTAGTATTATCTAAAAACAATTAAAAATCCAACATTATAATCGATTTACAGCAGTGAGGGAGGTCAAGCAAGGGCGAGAGTTCGACGAGGCCGAGGTCGGGCTCGATGGGGCTCGATGACACAGACGAGGCCCAAGGCAAGGGCTCGACGACCAGCAACTGAGATCACGAGGCCGGGTGGGGTGGGCGAGAGCTCAACGGAGGCGAGGGCGGGCTCGACGACACACGGACAGACGAGGTTTCAAGGCGTCTTGAGGCGAGCTCGACGGCCACGGCCGAGGGGGCTCGACGACGGCGACGAGGCCGGGATCAACGACGAGGCGGGGCTCGGCGACGACGAGGACGTGCTCGGGTGCGGCGGCGGAGACTGGATCGGAGAGACGACGCGCGAGATCGAAGATGAACAGAACAAGTCGTCGATATATAGGCGGTAGATTTTTAGTCCATTTGGTAACACCAATGGGACTAAAGGTCATTTAGTACCCATTTGGTAATCTCAACCGGGACTAAAGGCCCAACCCTTTAGTCCCGGCTCTCCTACAAGCCGGGACTAAAGGGTTTTAGTCCCGGTTGGTGTTACTAGCCGGGACTAAAAAGTATTTTGGGCGGCACCGAATTGTTGCAGCACCCTTTAGTCCGGTTCTTGGTCCGGGCGGGATGAAGGCTGAAAAATTTTGCCAACCCGCCAAACAGACTTGGAAAGACACAGGATTTTGATTTTGTTTAATACTAGGTTAATCAATTAATTCCATAGCAACTTCAATACTTTGCAATATTTATTTTAAAAAATTATATTGATTAACTAATTATTTATTGTAAATAGGAAAATTTTGTAACCTAAAGTTTTTAATTTCTTTTATGAATATAGAATATAAATGTGACTAATACTAAGTATTTTGTTAATGCAAAAATATATTTGTAACTTAAAATTAATAAAACTAATATTATTCGATAGGAAATTTATTATCACATTATTGTAACGTCAATGTTTCAATTTTTTCTCGGTTTTTGACCAAAATTGACAGGAAATTTTTGTTGAACCTATAAAAATAAAGAAAATGTAGTATTTTTTGTTCTACAACTTTTTCAAATGAAAAAATAGTCTATATAAGGATTGTATATATTGATGATATGAACAAACTTGGTATTCAAAACTTTTTAATTTTAGACAATCTAGGGTTCCGAAAACTAGTTTGTAGGCGTCGAAATTTAAAAATCACAAATTTGAACCGTCCAAACTTTCTCAAATGGAAAGTTGACCTAAACAACAATTGTAGATCTTTTTGAGTTTAACAAACTTGGTATTCAAAACTTTTCAATTCGAAGTCATTTAGAGTCCATAATACTAGGGTCAAAGTGTTGTTTTTTCATTTGACCAAATTTGACTTGGTCAAACTTGCTCAAATGAGACACTAAATGACCTCAGATGAAAAAACTCTGAATACCAAGTTTGATCATCTCAGCAAGATCTACAATTGTTACATAGCTCATTTTCCCATTTGAGAAATTTTTATCAAACACTAGTCACAATTTTCCTTATCTCTTATAGACTTTCTAAAACTATGTCACACACTTGTGAAAATTGAACTACATTTTGTTCAAGCTTTCTCAAATGAAAAAATGGTCTATATAAGGATTGTAGATATTGATGATATGAACAAACTTGGTATTCAAAACTTTTCAATTTTAGACAATCTAGGGTTCCGAAAACATATTACATAATATCCGTCTCTAAAACATAATATATTAAACATGCATCGTTGTATCATGCGGGCACAACAGTGAATTTCTTCTTGATGTATGACCCTTGGTTATGATCTTGTCGTAACCATGGAATGTCTTCATCATTTAACATGATGCTTGGATCTTTCTTCACTATGAAGGGTGGAATTCGGACATTTCTTTCGTAATCTTGACATGTCGACTTGTCTTCAATTCCTACTATATTTATTTTCGAGAAAAGAATTATGTGGCGCTTTGGCTCATTGATCATTGAGTTGATGTCTTCGTTTTTCCTCTCTTTGATTTTGTAGACATGTCTTTCACATAGAACACGACTCACATCGGCATGACAAGGACGAATGGTTCCTCTTTGTATCCAATATTGTTGAGGTCCTTTGTTGTCATTCCATACTCTTTGTCGATCGTTACCCCTCCTCCGGTCAACTTCACCCATTGGCACCGGAACAAAGGGACTTTAAAATTAGGTGCGTAGTCTAGTTCCCATATCTCTTCTATGCGGCCATAATATGTTTGTATATTCCCATTTGGATCTCATGCCATCTATGCGAACACCACTATTTTGATTGGTGCTCCTTTTATCTTGGGCAACTGTGTAAAATGTATTCCCATTTATCTCATACCCTTGGTACGTGAGGATATGCCACGATGGCTGCCTAGCCAATAAATATAGTTGCTCATCAATATTGTCATCGCCTTGACATTCTTTTCGCAACCAACCACTGAAACTTTTCATGTGCTGACGCCTAATCCAAGCTTCGGTCTTCCCGGAAACTTGGATCGTAAGAACTCCTTATGTATCTCGATGTACGGATGCACCAATGACGAGTTCTGAAGAACTATGTAGTGTGCTTTATTGAAATAATCGTCTTCCATGCCAATATATGTTTTCTTCCCTAAAGTTCCTTTACCACTGAGTCTCCCCTCATGTCGTGATTCAGGAACGCCAATCGGAGCAATGTCAGGAATAAAGTCAACACAGAACTCAATGACCTCCTCTGTTCCATAGCCCTGGGCGATGCTTCCTTCAGGCTTAGAACGGACTTTCACATATTTCTTCAAGACTCCCATAAACCTCTCGAGGGGAACATGTTATGTAAGAACACAGGTCCAAGAATACTAATCTCCTTCACCAAATGAACTAGGATGTGTGTCATGATATTAAAGAAGGATGGAGGGAACACCAACTCAAAGCTGACAAGACATTGAACCACATCGTTCTGTAGAGTAGCTAGTTCCCTTTGGATTGATTGCCTTTCGAGAAATTGCATTGAGAAATGCACATAGCTTCACGGTGGCTAGACGTACATGTGGAGGTAGAATTCCTCTTAAAAGCAACTGGAAGCAATTGCGTCATAAGCACGTGGCGGTCGTGGGACTTTAAGTTTAGGAATTTTTATCCGCACATTTATTATACCCTTTATATTGGAGGAGAATCGATGGGACCTTGATCTTTGCTTAGACATTCGAACATGCTTTGTCCCTCTCTTCTTTGCTAAGCGTGTAGCTAGCGGGACTTAAGTAATGACGTCCATCACCGTCTTCTCTGGATGAAGGTTGTCTCGTTCTTTCATGCTTTGCAAGTCTGGCGTGCTTCAAGTGAATCCTTTGGCTTCCGTACACACCCATGAATCCTAACAGGTTCACACAAAGATTCTTTGTCGGGTGCATCACGTCGATTATGCGTTGCGGACCTCTAGGACTTGCCAATAGGGTAGCTCCCAAAGATGGACTTCTTCTTCCACATGGGTGCATGTCCATTAGCATCTTTGGGAAGCAGATTCACCGCCTTGTCCCTTTCCAAATACTACTTTCACATCCTTGACCATTGCGAGTACATCTTCCCGGTTCGGTTATGAGGCTTCTTCCGGTGGTGCGGCTTACCTTTAAAATGCTTCCCTTTCTTTCTTACTTGGTGGTTCAAAGGAAGGAATCGGCGATGGCCAAGGTACACGACCTTTCGACATCTTTTCAAATATATCTTGTCAAGGTCATCAAAACAATGTGTGCATGCATTATATCCTTTGTTTGTCCGACGAAAGATTACTAAAAAGCAGGCCAATCATTGATGGTTACGAACAACATTGCTCGTAGGTCAAAGTGTTCTTGTTTGTACTCATCCTAGACACGTACACCTGGTTTGTTCCATAAAACTAGAAGTTCTTCAACTAATGGCTTCAGATATACATCAATATCGTTGCCGGGTTGCCTCGGACCTTGGATGAGGATCGGCATCATAATGAACTTCCGCTTCATGCATAACCATGGAGGAAGGTTGTAGATACATAGAGTGGCGGCCAAGTGCTATGACTAGTGCTCTCTGCTGTCCAAAAGGATTCATACCATCTGTACTTAAGGCGAACCTTAAGTTTCTAACCTCATTTGCAAACTCGAAAATTCTCTATCTATCGCTCTCCACTTTGGGACCCATCACTTGGGTGTCTCGGCATATTATCCGCTTTTACGGTCTTCTTTATACCACCGCAACAACTTTGCGTGGTCTTTATTTTCTGAACAAGCGTTTTAAGCGTGGTATTATAGGAGCATACCACATAACCTTGGCAGGATTTTCTTTCTAGGACGTTGTTCACCCTCGGCGTCACCGGGATCATCGCGCCGATCTTATACCGCGATGCTTTACATACTAGGGCATTCATCCAAATTCTCGTATTCATTGCCATGGTAGAGGATACAGTCATTAGGACATGCATGTATCTTTTGGATTTTTAATCCCAAAGGGCAGACAACCTTTTTTGCTTCGTACGTAGTGGTGGGCAATTCATTTGGCTTCGGAAGCATCTTCTTTATGAGGTTTAATAAATTCCCAAATGCCTTATCGGATACACCATTCTTTGCCTTCCTTTGTAGCAATTCGATTGTTGTACCCGATTTTTTTGCCCCTCTTCGGCCGTCGGGTATAGCAACTTCCTATGATCCTCAAGCATGCGCTCCAACTTAACTTTCTCTTTTTCACTTTCCCATTCTTGTTGTGCATCACGAATGGCATCGCCAAGAGCATCACCGAGATCATCTTCTACCGCTACCTCTTCTTCATCTCCCCCATTGTAGTATCATCAAAGGCACCATCTTGAGTAATAATGTCATCAATGTCTAAATCTTCTCCTTCACCTTCTTCCATCATAACCCCGCTTTCTCCATGCTTAGTCCAACATATATAGTTTGACATGAAACCCGACTTAAGCAAATGTGAATGAAGACTCATTGAGCTTGAATATTCCTTTAAATTCTTACATAGGGCACATGGATGACATATGAAACCATCCCGCTTATTTGCCTCGCCACACCTAAGAAATAGTGCAAGCCCTCTATAAAGTCTTGGGAGCGCGATCGGCATTGTACATCCAATGGCGTGACATAATCAGTATTACGACAAATTATGAAAACCTTGAACATAATTAAGTATTTTATTACACAACATAAATGACACACACACGGTTGATTAATTAACTAAGCCTGGCTACAACGTAAGCAATCCCAACTATCACTAAACAAACTAAAACTATAATGCACTTCAATAACATAATTATTTTGTGATCGTATGCAACTAAAACAGACAAATCATTCTTCTGTTGAATATCAATAAGCTTCTCCAGATGGCTCACTGCCTCATCAGCAGCATCCGCTACCTCAAGCGCACCCAAATTCTGCACGTATGTAGCATAATCTTCCTCCCAGTACCAACCATCGCATCCATTGCCCTCCCACTGAAATTAAAGCCAAAAAATATTTAGTCAAAAATATTCAAGAAAAGCAGGTCAATTAGCCATAATTATAAAATGCGTAAGAAACTCACATCGCGATCCGGGCACTTGTAGAAAACACGACCCTTGTTGGGTCCCTGTCTCTTGACTCGGTACTCCATCACAATCTTCTGCTTACACTTGCCGCAGATAATGAGAGGGAGTTTCGGCCTCGATCGTTCAAGCAACCGAACGAGAGGCCGAGGATCCAGTAACAGTTGTCATCTACTTTCTATACTTATTTTTGCAAACTAGTGTAAATTTCATATTTTCAAATATCCATCAAATTATAGCTCAAAAACATGTTTCAATAAATAACCATCCGTACTAGTTGACCTTGCTTACGTGATCATCTCGGCGAGCATTTCTCCACCGGACGGCACCGTACTTGGCCAAGGAAGAGCTCCGATTCTACGAGAAAGGGAACACGGTCTTCCATGACCGTTGCCGCTCTCCCTCGTAGAATCAAAGCTCCTCTTTGACGTCCGTTACCGCTCGGCAGAGAAAATGCTCACCGAGATGATCACGGTCCGCAAGTTCAACTAGTACGGATTTTCTACAATTTTCTAACTATTTTCTAAGTTTTTCATTTCATGGAAAAATTAATTCTAAGATCACGTAAGCCGCCGGGGACGAGGATGGCGCGTGCTCCAGCGAGGACGAGCGAGGCGTGATTTTGATGAACTAATTTAACTTTTGTTTATCCAAACATATATGCAAATCATCATGTGATTTTGAGCTAAAAATGACATATAAAATCATAATAAAGTTCAACATATAAAGTTACACATGCATCTACATCGCAAAATGAGATAAGCTACTGATAAAACATAAGAGGATTAAGTTTGTTACCTCCAAAATCGAAGAGCAACACCAATGGAGGGGGAGAGAGCAAGAACAACAGCAAGCTGAAGAACAGAGGCAATGAGTTTGAATGGAATGGCTCGGGCTCGGGGAGAAAGAAATGAGCCGTTGTATAGGCCCGCATAATTAGTCCCGGTTAGGTGGCCAAACCGGGACTAAAGATTAATATTTATTCCCGGGATATCACCCAAACCGGGACTAAAACCTTTAGCCCCGGCTGGTATTACCAACCGGGACTAAAGGTTTACCTTTAGTCCCGGTTGGTAATACCAGCCGGGACTAAAGATCCCTGCCCTGCGGACAACCGTTGGGCAGGGACCTTTAGTCCCGGTTGGCCAACCGGGACTAAAGGGTCCTTTAGTCCCGGGGGCAAAAAATGCCGAGGCTAATGCTAAATTGGGACATCGTTCTAAAGTCTGTTCTCTAGTAGTGGATACTTGTTTGAAAGCGTGGTTGCATGCAGTGCCAAATTCAACATGTTCATTGCCTCATGTGTTTATACATGCCAAGAGGTTTATGTTGTTTTATTACCCAACTGTTATTGTAATAAAAATAAAGATAAAGTCATCCATATATATATATATATATTTGTTAAACAATGTATAAGCATTAATTATCTAGGGCTTCATCCACGTACTACTTGTCAAACACAGTTGTTATGCACTAATATTGAAAGGAATGAAATGATAAAAGGTTTACTAGATCTAAAATAAAATTTGCCTTACTATTGTTCGCAATTTTTTTATTGTCATGGTTAATTGACAGCATGAGTCATGCCTTTGAGATTATAAAGGAAAATAATTATATTCCATCCATTCCAACTTAACCAACTATAAACAAATATATATATATATATATATATATATATATAAAGTATACGATGTCTAGTTAGTTTTCATTAAATCCACCATGATATATTGTAAATGTTATGAGAAATTTTATTAATAATTCTTTTCTATTATTTTAGTCAAAGTTAATAAAAACGAGTTACATATTGGGGCATAGGAGGCAGATCTGACACTTGTAAAACTTGTAATCGCATGTTATTATATTTTTTATATTGCTATTGATCGAGTAAAACACTTATTATTGTAGGTTATTGTGTATTGTTGCCTCAACATGTGACAACAAATGACTATTTTTGGTTCCTTAATAAGGCAATGATCCTGAGTATATCTACTCCTCCTGTTCCACAAAGAGTGTCGCTATAGATTTGTACCAGTCAAACTTAAGTTTGACTAGATTTATAAAAAATATAGCAACATACTTGAATCTTCAAATAAATTTATTATAAAAATATTAGCAACATGTATATCTTCTAATGATACTAATTTTGCACCATTTATATTAACATTTTGTTATATATGTTTGGTCAAAGCCGAAGATAATTAATTTCTTGCAAAGTGAGAATGTCATTCTTTCTAGGATGGAGAAAGTGTATGGCCCTGTTCGCTTGTCTTATGAGCCGTACTATTTCAGCGAAGAAACAATATTTTTCTCTCACAATAAATCAGTGAACTGTACTTTCAGCCATGGCTTTTTAGCGAAGCGAACAAGCCTATGCCTTTGGACACGCGGAACAGAAAAACACTAGGCCGCATATATATACGGTAAGACTATTCTACAGCCGACCACAGAATAACTTATTATATGGCCACCTTGATTTACGATAATATTTGTACCAATTTACGATAATGACAATACACATTTACGATACATGGGTTATTATAATTCAAGATGATACTTACCATAATGCTATAGTAAATTACTTATGAGGGAGTTACCATAATCTCGTAAATTAGTATAGTAATTATCGTAACTCAAAGTGGCCGTAGAATAACTTATTCTGCGGCCAGCTACGGAACAGTACGTCTAATATATATATATATATATATATATATATATATATATATATATATATATATATATATATATATATATATATATATATATATATATATATATATATATATACTCACACCGGCCTCTAGCTAGAGCGCATTGTAGAACTACAAATAAGCTGTACTCACTACGCGTTTAATTAATATCTAAGGAGATTATTGACGAAGCCACTTGCTTAGTACAAAAGTAGTACTCCAACTAGTCCGCACTCTGCACTGTGGCTCACAAGCAGAGTCGATGGATCCAGTCGTCAGCAGTGGATTCATTTTGGTGTCGGTTGTTGAAACAACCAAGGCAGCATCATCAGCTGAATTTCCTGGGAAGTTCGGAGGTGTCACTCAACAGCGACGTCATACGCAGTGTACATGAGTTCCAAGTTCACAGAAACTTCCAAAAGCTTTTTTTTTTTGTGGCTACAACGAACATGCATGCCAACAAGGTTTTGGATATATGTGCTTAACAAGGTACATCTTCGATACCTTATTAGCAAGTGCCCCTGTAACATAACAGTTGACATTGGCAATTGATTGCATTACCATTTCCACACTCATCACTGAAGCAAACAACATCCTATTGTTTGATAAATTGATACTAGCTAGTAGATAGATAGGCAGGCAGGTGTCCAAGTGGTCACTGCTCAGAAGTCCTTCTTGTGCGCATGAATAATAATGTTCAAAGACGTGTAATATTAATTAGCATCAGTGATGGTCCAGCGCGTTACGTTCCGGTACGTCATTTCTTAATAACATGATGGACGCGTTGATATAGTCGGCATCGATCTAGAGAGACATCAGCTTTGTTTGCACGCTGTAGACTACATACACTGCTCTCGCTCAATAATATATAATAATTGCTTCTTCGATCTGGCATACACTAGCTAGCCACGCCACTAGGACAGGACTGGACTGAATTTCTCAGGAAGTTGCATTGCATGCAATCGAATTAAATTAATTAAACAATACGCACCGGATTAGCATTATTAGCAAGAGGAAGAAACCAGCAGCAGCAACGAACGAAGGCAGCTGCAGCAAAGAAAAGCCTGCTAGCTGATTTGACGAACCACGCGCATGCAAACTAGTACTACCATCGATCGAATACCACACGCGGACACGGCAAGCACCCCTTGATTGTTTGGCCCCAGCAGTACGTACGTGTGAAACGAACATGAACATACATATAAAAGTCTGCAGATGCATAGTCATAGATCAGCAACCATATCCAAGGCTTTTGCCCTATATATATCTTGCACACAAGCGTCATCGACCTCAGCTCGATCTTAACACAAAGAGTTGTAGAAATATATACTGCTACAAATTAAGCTAGCATAAGCACGCGCACGTCGATCGTCATGGAACGCGGCCTTAGTAAGCATCTCCATGAACCGTCATGCTTCGACGGCGACGACGTCTTCCTCACTCTGTCGTGCGGCTCGTCCTCATCCTCCTCCTCGGAGGCAGCAGCAGCCACGCCGCCGGCGCAGCTAGCGCCGCCACGTGTGCTACCTCTACCTGGTCGCCATCGCCGGCGGCGAGGGAAGCAGGTGTCATCGTCGTTCGAGTGCCGGACGTGCGGGCGGGAGTTCCCGACGTTCCAGGCGCTGGGCGGCCACCGGACCAGCCACCTCAGGCGGCCGGCGACGACGACCAAGAAGAGACCGCGGTCGTCAAAGGCGGTGCTGGTCCACGCGTGCTCGGCGTGTGGGCTGGGCTTCTCCACGGGCCAGGCCCTTGGCGGCCACATGAGGAGGCACCGTGGTGGGGCTGGGGAAAGTACTACTACTACTACTACCGAAGAGGAGGTGGAAGGCAGTGGTGGGCCTGATTCGGGCTATGCTATGGACCTCGCACGGGCCGTCGTGCTACATGAGAGGCCCAGGTCAACGGCCTCCTTGCAGCTGCTCGACTTGTTCGTTTAATAATTAGATATTTAGATTCGATCAATCATACGTGATCGTTGTTAACCTTCACTTTTCTTTCGGGGCAAATTCAAAAAAAAAAAAAATAGTGGGGTGAAGAATTTTTGCTGTCCAAAAATAAATCGAATGTTTGTATATGTCCGAAATTAGTGCGTGTAAGCACCTATAAAAATATAAGATATATCATCATCTTCACTAGTTAATTAATTCAAGCTATAGCTAGCTAGTAGCTTTTATTTATTTAGAAAATGGAAAAAGTCCTGCCTCTGCTACCGCACACTGTCAAGTCCTCCTTGGCTGGACCTGGGCACGCACACACAGAGTGTGGTTTACGTAGTAGTCCAATCTCATCACGTACGCGCGAATCCCCGTTTTATACGGAGAGAATTCTGTATTTGGCACCGAAATAAATCACTCTTTTGTATTTGGCACTGAAAATTTTGAACTTCCTTATCTAGCATCAACTTGAAAATTCCATCCATATATGACACTTCCGTCCATTTGATGAGTAACAGTGTCAAGTGCCACCTAAAATGACATATATACCCTTCTATGTACCAGCAATATGTAGTGCAAGATAGGAAAAGAATAAATGGACATAATGTTAAATAAGGAAAGCACAAATATCACAAATAAGAAAAAGAATAAATGCCATAATGTGAAAGCAGATCTTTGTCGAAGACGAAGCCCTTTGGAAACAATGAACAAAACGCAAAGCTACGCTTCAGCGGCATGGACAGGTGGTCGTAGCTCACCTTCAGCACCTGTAGTACCAGATTCTTCACCTCATTGTCAGCCCACAAGTCGTTATTCAGGACTTCATCCCAGTGCTTCCAGCTGGTTGAAGCACCCAGGGCACTACCAGCTGCCTCTGCCGCCAATGGCAAGCCCTGACATTTCTTCGCGATCTTCTCACCGATCTCTACAAGTTCTTGGTCGACGTTGGCATCACTATTCGGCAGTGCCCGTCGCTGGCATACACGCCAGCAGTCTTCATCTGACAAGCATTTGAGATGATACACCTTGGTGTTCACCATCCTGGTAACCTTGTTGCTCCTCATCGTCACGGCAACCGCGCTCCCCGGAGCGCAGCGGCTCAGCGGGGCCGTCAGGCTGTTCCAGTGGCTGGGATTGTCATCCCACACGTCGTCGAGAACGATCAAGCACCTCTTCCCCGCAAGGTGCTCGACTATGAGCTCATGAAGCGTGCTCAGCTCGCCGCACTCCGGGCGCGATCTGGTGACCGCCTCGACGATCTTGCGGGTCACGCTGACGACGTCAAACTCCTGGGATACCCAAATCCAGTGTGTCAGTTCGAAGGACGATTTCACGGCCTCCATGCCGCAGACGTGCTGCATCAGAGCCGTCTTGCCGACGCCGGCCATCCCGACGATGGGCACGACAGCGTAGGTCCTCCCGCCGTCCGGCTCCCTGCGTACCAGCGCGGCGACCCTCTCGATGTCGCGCTGCCGCCCGTGGAGGCGCTCGGGACGGGGAAGCGCGCTGCTTGGCACGAGCGGGCTCGCCGCGGGCCGGGGCGCGTCGTCGCCGGGCCGCAGCCGGAGCTTCTTCCTGTCCGACGCGATCTCCTCGTACCTCGCCCAGATGCCGTCGATCTTGCCGCGGAGCCGCCTCGTTATCTCCTCGTACCGCGCCCCCCGCCCCGCAAGATGGGGCCAACGCCGGCCGGCGAGCCCGCCCCGCCGCCGCGTCCCCTGCCGGAAGCTCGGCCTGCCCCGCTGCCGCGACCCCTGCTGGACCCGCGCGTCGATCTGCCACCATGGGGAGACCTCGGCTGAGGGACCAGCGCCTCTAGCTGAAGGAAGGGCGCCGTGATTTCCTAGGCGCCGGCGTTCGACGGCTCCTCCGCCCCATCCTCATCTCCTCCGGCCTCGGGTTTTGTTGTTTTTTCACAGGGAGAGAAGACTGACCGGGAAGAACGGGAGCGAGCGTGCGAGTTTCGTCCGTAGCGACTGTCGAGCAGGTGTGGTCGACCAAATTAAATAGAGGGGTATTTTGGTACTTATTAAGAAAAACTGACATGATCAACGAAGTCAACAAACGGATGAATGATCAAAATGGATGAAAGTGCCATATACGGAAGGAATTTTCAAGTTGATGCTAGATAAGAAAGTTCAAAATTTTCAGTGCCAAATACGAAAGAGTGATTTGTTTCGGTGACAAATACAGAATTCTCTCTTTTATATGTGCAGTGCAGGTAGATTTCATTTACCGACCGTAGAACGACTCGTGATTTGATTCGTTGTTGGGTTCACGTTCTTGCTCTCGTCTGCAGTTGAAGAATGACACCACCAAGTTTCTGCTGCCGCTTACGACGCACCTTCAGAGGTATGTATAGTAGTTTATTAAATCGTCACAGGAGAATTGAAAGGATATATTAGTGACGAGCAATTCTGCTTTTGATCGATGACAACCAATTAATTAATTAATTAATGTCGGAATGTGACCTACTAGCTTCGGGAGGGAATGCAGCAAAAGCTTCCCCTCGTCCGTCGTTCATTCTGCCACCGCATACATACGAAAGCCAGAAAGTGAGTCCAACTGGCGGACGTGTAAATATTTTGGATTCCAGTGTGAGCAGGTGACCACGGCACGGACGGAAGCGCCGTCACTTGCTTCTCGGGTGGTCTGGGCGCAGGGCAAGTTCGAGCTCGGCCTCTTCAGCCCCGGCGGCTGAGGCTCCGGCCACCGGTTCTACCTCGGCATCTGGTACAAGAACGTGCCCATGCAGACCGTCATCTGGGTCGCCAATCAGAGGACGTCATGGTCGGCATCGCCAGGCGAGCGCATCATCCACTGTGACATCAAGCCGGAGAACATACTTCTGGACAGGGCTTTCACGCCCAAGATCGCAGACTTTGGGATGGGGAAGCTGGTGGGGAGGGACTTCAGCCGGTCGCTGACCACGATGCGGGGCACCGTCGGGTACCTCGCGCCGGAGTGGATCTCCGGGCTGCCCATAAGCGCCAAGGCCGACGTGTACAGCTTCGGGATGGTGCTCTTCGAGCTCATCTCCGGGCGGCGTAACAACGCCGAGGGGCACGATATGATGGCGCCTCATCGGACGACGACAGGGACGGCGGCGGCGGCGACCGAGAGTCGTCCACGTTCTTCCCGGTATGTGCCGCGGTCAGAGTGGCGGAAGGGGACACGGCCGCCGTGGCGGACGCGCGGCGACGTGAGCGAGGACGAGCTGGAGCGCGCCTGCCGGGTGGCGTGCTGGTGCATCCAGGACCAGGAGGCCCATCGGCCGGCCATGGCGCAGGTCGTGCAGGCGCAGGACGTGTTCACTGGTGGAATGTGAATGTGTAACTGATCTCCGCTGTACAGTTATACTAGTAGCATTTCTGGCGGGCTTGACGATCCCATCAAATGAGCATTGATGAAGTTTTGACACCGAAGCCGCCATGCTTTGTCAGTTGTCACTACTAGATCGAGTGTACTTCCTCCGTAACGGTAATACAGGTCGTTTTAGGGGTTGGCAGGGTTTTCACATATTGAAGTCGTTTTAGCTGTTTGGTTCCTTGCTTGGACGAGAATGCCCCCGGTATCTTTGTTTCCTGTTGTCCTCATTCACGAGGAGCATTAAAACCGTGTCTCTACTGTTGTCGTCGCCTCCGCTCCCGCGTCTCTTCGGTTGCCTCCGCCTTGCTTCCCGTTTGTGAACGAAGCGTCGGACGAAACAAGTGCCATGGGAAAAAATCGAGCACCACCAGAGATCCTAAAATCGTGCCATGCAAAAGGGAAAAAAATCAAGCGCCAAAAGGAAAAAAAATTGAGATAAATTAGAGATCCTAAAATCAGGCCATGCAAAAGGAACAAATTGAGCGTGAAAAGGAAAAAAAAATCACACCACCAAAGATCAAACATTGCTCCTCTTGCCTGGGCTTCATGGTGCTAACCAGCCCAGCTACGAATGTTTGTTAAATGAAAAAAAAAACCATGATTTTGTTTAATAAGGGTAAACACGGAAAAATACACCCTAATTAATCACTCCTTGGTATGCTATAAATCTTGTCCAAAATGACCTATTTGCCGGTATGGAGGGACTATATTTGTCGGGGTCATAAACCGGGGGTCCCCAATGGACCCGCTTCCTGCAAAACTCGGCCCAGCAGGCGGCGCAGCAACAGCACGCGCCTGGGCCGGCCCAGATACATAATGACAGGCCGAGACAACGATCTGGTCCCCGACCGGAAGGCCTAGCCAAGGTGGGACCACAGTCCGACTCCGACCGAGGATACGCGGACCTCTGCTTCGTTGCTCTTTTTCCCCATCGAGACAGTCGGGACCAAGCTGGAACGACCGACCGGGGACACCCGCTTGGTGTGCGCCGGGGAGCAAAGTGAGCAAATAAGGTAAGGCGCTCAAGTCAACAATAATATCGAGGACTATACCCTACCATGCTCTATGCACCGCAGGACGGTGCCATTGGGGCATGTCAAAGTAACACAGTAAAACACGCGACGCCGCGTCGAGTATAAACAATATTGTGGGCAACGTCGTTTGTCGTATCAGCGAACATGGTAGAGCCACGCCGGATATGTTCTGAATATAAAAAAGATTGTGGGCAACAATACTAGGCAAGACACGCATACACTATTTCTCTTTTTCTCGACTTGTAAGGCTATCCCTTCAACAATAAAAGGGGATGAGCTCTCTTCTAAAAGCCCCCCTCCGAAGACTGGGTCGACTCGACGACTCAATAGCTATAGGACTCGGCAGACTACACAGTCTACACGCTCTCAACAGCTAATAAGCTCGGAGACACAGAGCATATGTCATCACTTTGCTGATATAAAAGAAGAGTTAAGGAGGAGACAGAAAGAAATTGTTTGTTAGGGCACTCCCAACCCAGAAATTACTCCCTCCATCTTTGGAAATTAAAGTCATTTTAGGCGAGGTTTGAGTCAAACATTGGGAAGAATATAAATCATGAATAACTTTTAAGTTGTTGAGTTTGAAAATGTGAGAACCATATGAATAGATTTGTCTTGAAAAATACTTTCATAAAATATACATATATTACTTTTCAATAAATATTTTTATAAAAAAGAAGTCAATGTTATGTTTTAGAGACCGTGTCATTTGTCCAAAGCGACTTTTTTAGCAACCTAGAGGGAGTATGTGATTTCTATGTTCATTAGTTATGATACCAACTAAGCAAAAAGAATGTGACACTGCAATTAAAGAAGAGAGAGATGTGGGGTCACACCTGGCATCCCACCATCGTTGACAAGCTGGGAGGGGAGGTAGGCTTTCCCAAGGTAAAGGAAAGAGAGGGTTCTGGAGCTACGCGGTGGCAAAAAGTGGGAAATAAATTTTGGAGTAAATGCTCATTAATTCATAAATGTCATGTCCAGGAAAAGTGGCGCCTGGTATTTATAGACCATACGTGGGGTGATGTGAATTTACATTACGGCAAGTCACTTGAGACAACTTGCTTGTCCGAGCCAGAAACGGTCGTAACTCTACACACACTAGCCAACACTCACGATGACGGTGTTTCTAACGCCACCTCGGGCCCATCGGGCTCTCATTACCCTGCGCGCCATTCGTTATGAAGATGTCGAAGGTGTCCCTCTCTCGAACGTGGCTACGTGGCCTCCTTCGATGGCTAAGTCAGTATGCATATAGAGTTAGGAGTGACTTCGCCCATAGGGCCTTCACTGGGTGGTGCAACCCAGGGTCTTTGTGGCCAAAGGTCTCGGCTAACCCCATGAGTATCGGCCGGTGAGGGTTAGCGGGGTCCTTCACCCAATAGTAGCCCCTCAAAAGTTTGGTCCGGGTAGACGGGCCAGAGCAACGTCTTAGGTGGGAAGAGTGAGGCGGAGCCAAACCCGAGGACCCACGGTCTCAGCGACACTTCAGCTGCTGCTAGCTAGTTTTGTTGGGCCTTAGGAGTTGAGTGGGCTTGTGAAAGGTGATTTGGTTGTGTGGACGTCTGTCGTGCTTCTTTGATTCATGGGATTTTTCCTAGTTTATTTCCTTGTAATGCGATTGGGGTGTTGTCACGTAAATAGGGGTGGTGGGTGAAAGTCTTTTCTTGTTTGATCATTTGGTGTGCACTTTTGCTGCCATGATGAGCTTTGTTGCGATGATTTTTCTGGTTGATCAAAGGTTTGGTTGGTTACTTTCATTGAGCTTTGTTGTGAAGGTTCCTTGGTTGAGGTTGGTTTAGGGAAGGTTTGTTTGCTTGATTCTTTTTGGTGTTTTCATCTTTTCTCTTTTTTATCCTATGTTGTTATTTGACTTTTGACTTTTTGTTTTTTGCAGTGAGATGGCTCGTGTCAAAGGAGATGGCTTGGTTGTGCGGGCGAGAGTTCCCGATGTTCCAAGCTGAAAGGATCAAGATGCCCAAGAGGGGGGGTGAATTGGGCTAATTCGAAATTCTCTTGCAATAAACAAATCCTACGGATAGCCCAATTAACCCCTTGTGCCTAGAAAAGTGTTTCTATCAAACTAAAGCACAACGAACTCACCACCTATGTTCCAACCTTACTCAAGCAAGCAATTCTATGGATGTAAAACAAGTATTGAATTGCTCAAAGTAAATAGGGAGAGAAAGGAACGCGGCGATGTTTTGCCGAGGTATCGAAGAGTCGCCACTCTCCACTAGTCCTCGTTGGAGCACCCGCGCAAGGATGTAGCTCCCCCTTGATCCGCGCAAGGATCAAGTGCTCTCTATGGGTTGATTCTTCGACACTCCGTCGCGGCGAATCACCCAAAGCCGCTCACAACTTGAGTTGGGTCACCCACAAGCTCCGCCGGGTGAACACCAAACTCCCAATCACCACCAAGCCGTCTAGGTGATGGCGATCACCAAGAGTAACAAGCACGAACTCTCACTTGACCACGCGAAGCCTAATGAGAAGATGGATGCACACTTTGCTACTCTTGATTTGCTAGTGAGGCTACTCTCTTGGATTCTCAAATCACAAACACCTCTCTAGGACCTTGCTCTTCTTGGCACTCACAAACGTGTTTCTCAGCTGTTGGAATGAGCAAAAGTTTCTCCACTCACGAGTGGAGCTTCTATTTATAAGGCAGCCTGAAAAACTAACCGTTATGAGCTTCTGCGGGACGACCGGACGCTCCGATCGTGATGACCGGACGCTCCGGTCAGTTCAACCCGCGAACCCGACATTCAAGTGATGACCGGACGACAGGTCCGGTTAGCACCGACCGGACGCGCGTCCGGTCGCTCTTTGATGCTTATCATGAACGACCGGACGCTGGATACTGTGGTCCGGTCATATTGATTCGGACGCGTCCGGTCACTCTTTTTTCAAGTCTGGACCCCTTACTGGAGTCGACCGGACGCTAGCCCTCAGCGTCGGTCACACGACCTTCCAGCGTCCGGTCACAACAGACTTAACCACCTCAGTCAAACGAACTGACCGGACCCTGCGGCCAGCGTCCGGTCGCACCGGAGCCAGCGTCCGGTCAGTGTTTGACCCTCCATTCACTTCTAACTTTCGAACATATGTGAATGAAGTTTGCTCCAAAGGATCTTAGGCATTCATAGGAGCTACCTAGAGCTAGTTTTAACAAGTGTGCACCACACCTAACTCACTAGACTCAACTAGGTCAAGCTACCCGTTCATACCCCCCTTTATAGTACGGCCAAAGGAAAAAACAAAGTCCTAAACTACTCTAAATGTCTCTCCAACTCCAATCGACACTTAGAACTAGTTATCCTTAACCTTGTCGTCCATCCTTTGAAAACCGAAACGATTTCCATCGTAGGGGCATGACAACCTCGATTGCCCAATCGATCTCCATTACCATGACCTAACTTAGTTGCCTCTGCAAAACACACGTTAGTCATAGTAATCTTGTATTGACATTAATCACCGAAATCCAACTAGGGGCCTAGATGCTTTCAATCTCCCCCTTTTTGGTGATTGATGACAATACCACCTCGAGTATGTTATGGAGTGAGGTTTTTTCTTTTTTTTTGACGGGCTTGGTTCATATAAGCTTTTGTCAATAAGAACAAAAGAGTTAGTCAAGCTTATATGACCCAAGCCAACACAATGTACTCAAAGGATATGAATTAAGCATGAGTACAATTAACAAAGCTCATTTGCTTCGAAGTATAAACGCGGAAGCAAAAGCAAATGAGCATAACACAAGTGATATGACATATAGAAAATGCAAAGTAGAAGTCACACATGTCAAATATCACAGTCACGTAGATAGCACTATCACATATATATAATAGTATGCATGAAAGTAAACACACGAATGCATAAGTAATAGTGTATCACACAAATAAAACTCCAAATGTATATAAAAAGCTAATACTAGATAACTAGCTCCCCCTAAAGCTCGCTCCCCCTGAGTCTACATACTCAAAACCCTCTCCCCCTTTGGCGTCAAACACCAAAACCTAAGGGTCGGTCGGCGGGGCTGCAGCGGACGAGTCGGGCGCTGAGGTACGTGGAGCAAGATGGAACTGGGCGCCATCATCATCTGACCCTGAGCTCTGAACTGACTGACCCTCTGAAGCAGGAAGTGTCGCTGAAGCGGTCTGGGTCTGAGCTGGGGCTGGTGCTGCCTGTGATGCTGCAAGTATGTCCGTCGTAGGATCTGACGAGGCGACAGACGAGGGGAGCTTCTGAGTAGTCACGATAGCTGGAGCTGCTGTAGACGGACCGGCAGTATGCATGTGAGACGGAGTAGGCATGCCGGTCAACTCGCTGAATGATGCTCCAAGACTCCTGGAGACTGACGACTCAGGCACGAATAGGGAGGAAGACTGCTCTGGTGAGAAACCCGTGTGATAAGGAGTGAACTGCGGGGCTACACCAGGTGAAGCTAACCACTGGGACACCTGTATAGGAGGTGAAGTGAACTGAACTGGAGGCTGTCCCTGACTCTGAAGCCCGATGGGCTGTACTGCTGGAGTCGTCGAAGTGGTAGGAGGCTGTGCAACCTGGGGCGAAGGCTGTGGCAGTGGGACCCCAATAGCTGTCACTACATGCTGCATGAATCCCATGAGCTGCTGCTGCATAAGTAACTGCTGGTGCTGAAGGAGCTGCTGCTGACGCTGGAACTCGTCCTGACGAGCCTGAAACTGTGCGAAGTTGGCAGCTGTCTCCTGTGCCTGTCGTGTCTGATCCTGCTGCATCCGCTCAAGAATAGCTATGAGAGCGGGGTCTGTCTGTGGAGCCGGTGGAGCAGAACTAGAGCTACCGGCCTCTGCATCGTGTCTGCGTGGAGGCATCTGAGGTATAGGCTGGTAGTCGTCGTCAGAGCTGTCACTGTACTCACTCACTCCCTGCTGTGCCTCTAGCTCCTCCTCCTCTGTGGTTGCAATCCCTCTGATGATCTCATCCTGCTGAGCTGCGGACTCTGGCACGTCGGGACGACGGCTAGGCTGACTGGGTGCCTGAGGAGTGGTATGTCTGATCCGCTGTGAGAGGTTGTAAGCTGGGAACTCTGTAGTGGCACCTGTATACTCATCCATCATGCCAGGGGGCTTATCCATCACAACTCTACGGATGAGGAAGGTGATCCAGTGAGCATAGGGAAGCTGCCTGCGACCCTTGAATCCCTCAGCTATAGTATCCTCCATCTCTGACAGAAGGAGGTCCCAGATGTCAAACACTGTCATCTGCATGATGGCATTGAGAAGCCAGAGCTGTAAGCGAGTTAGGCCCTCTCTGTATCCCAACCTGGGGAGCAGTGTCCTCCTGATGATGGCCTCTAGAATCCTCGCTGTAGGAGTCAAGTCACTGGGGTTCCTGCTCGACCCCTCACCAAACGGCTCCTTGAAGCAATGCCGCACTAAGTCTGTAGGGGGCACCAACCCTCCATGAGGACGCCTGGGAGGTCCCTGCTGACCATAGCAAACCTCATGCATCTTTACAGGCTGCTCCTGTAGTCTCAGTATCTCCCTGGCTCTGCCACTGGTCACTCTGTGGTCTTTGCCGTTGAAAGCAAAGTGAATGTATCTGTGATGAGGATCAATGTAGAGCGAGGCATAAAACTGACGGACCCAAGATGGTACATATATCCCCGTCCGTCCAATCAGATCTGACAGTCCTGGCAAATATGACAAGTGTTGCCGAATGCTCTCTCCGGCTGCTGCCACAATGGACTCTATCTGGCAGACCCTCTGTGATCTGAACACTGCCCCACTGTTAAGATATGCATTGTAGAAATCCTCATGCAGTGGCGTGTAGAACCCCTCAGCTGCTCTCTCATCCCTCCTCGGAGGAAACCAAACCTCAAACTCGACAAACCGCAGCTGCTGAACCTGCCTGGCTGTAGCGGCCCTCAAGTCGAGGTGAACCACTGGAGGCGGACCCTGTGGTCTGGGCGGAGGGCGTGAACCCCTGCGCCGTGTAACTGGCCTCGGTGGAACTGCAGCACTGGTACGACTCGAGCGGCGTAGCTGAGGTGCCGGCTCGGTCTCCTGACTCTCCTGAGTCTCCTGGGCTGGCTGAGGCTCTACTGGTGGGGGCTGCTGCTGTGCTGACGGACCCTCCTCAATGGCGACCCGTCGTCCTGCAAACGTGGCAGTCCCAGCTGGACTACCATGACGACGCTCAACCTCCTCAATCGCAGCTCTGACTGCGGGTGAAACTGGCTGATCTGCAATGACAACTCCGCTGCGGGTACCACCTCTCTCGGCACGGTCTGCGGCCTCTGCAACAGCTGCTGCTCTCGCTGTCTCGGCGTCGGGGTACTTGCGCTTCTTGGATGTCAGCTGCTTGGTTGACTTGCCTTTGGATCCGGTGGTGGCAGGCGGGGCCTCCGATCATCATCACTGGGTCACCACCAACATTCTTGGTGCGAGCCATCCATCTGGCCCGACAAGATGGTGAAGCGTCATTGATGAAGATCAAGCTGTCAAGCGCCGCTTTCGAGGCTTGGCCTCGATCCTTACTCATGAGCTTGGCTCAAAGTTGATCGCCAACCGCCGAGACGAAACACAACGGAACCCGACTTCATTTGCACGATAGAATAGATGGATATACAAATAAATACCATATATCTAATAGATGCGAAATCCTAATAGAGAAAGCAATGGAGATGCGAATTTGAATCGAGTGGCTTTCTACTGACGATCGACAATCCGAGAATAGATAAGATGTTACGTGGGGATCTCGGAACCGGCTAGGGTTAGGTCAAATGCCACGAATGCAATTGGAAATCAGTGCATTTAGAATTTGATCTAGGTCACGATTGGAGATCAAGATTGAAAACGTGAAAGTTCGTCTTACCAAACAATGGGAGGATAGGGCAATAGCGGCGAAGATTGGCAGCCTCGGCAACGATGAAGCAACGAGCTAGGGCGCGAGGAGGCCGGCGAGGCACTGAGCAGAGGCAAGGCAGGGCCGGAGCTCGGCGGCGCTTAGGCTGACGGCCGGTGGGTGGCGGCGGGACAGCGGCGCGGGGCTCGGTGGTGGCGCGCTAGGCGGGCGCGCGAGGCTCGGCTGCTGCAGGCTCGGGAGGCTGCGGAAGGCGGGGAACGACGACAGCTGGACGTGAAGTGACGGGCGCAGTGGCTACTGGCGGAGATCTGTGGCGGCTCGGGCTAGGGTTCGTGAGGCGCTGGTTAGGTCAAGGCAGAGGACGCGGGTTAAGTAATCCCCAAGAACGTGATGAAAAAGAAGCGGGAAAAGAGACTTGAAGACACGCGAGATCCATTGGCCGGGACGCTTCCGGTGGTAGCGATCGAACGCTACCACCAGCGTCCGGTCGATTCGAGAGGTCCAAATCCTACGGAATCGCGACCGGACAGCGTCCGGTGGTCCATGACCGGACGCAGGCAGGGTCCGGTCAGAACAACTTGACCTTCCTCCATTGACCGGACGCTGAACCCTTTCTGACCGGACGCACAGACGCAGCGTCCGGTCACTCCTTCAACATCAGTTCACCTCACGTGAATCGGCGGATGACTGACGGCAGCGGCGTCGGTGCAGCGTCCGGTGCACCTTTTCCAGCAAATCTTCAACCTTCCTTCGCGCTGCCTGTTCCCAATCAAGTCCCAACTTGAATAAGATCCAAATAAACACCAATTGGGACTGATGTGAGTGACCTCTCTCAAACCCTCATATTTTTCAAAGTATTTTGCCTTAGGCTATAATTCTTTTTAAGAAAATAGGCAACAAGAGGGCAAATGGAACAAAACGACAAAACAACATTCATGCATGTGTAATGTTTGTAAGTAAATCTAGTTGCTTGTCAAGTTTGATCCAAGGTTAAGCTTCTTCACACGCTCTTCGGCGGTTATCTTAACCATGTTAGACAAGCCCTATTTGCATTGCCACAAATTAAACATGTTGTATATTACAATGAATGCAAGGGACAACACAAGCTCAATTTTTGGTGAAGTTACTAAAATCAAGTACATTGAGCTCGTTCCGCAATCTACAAAATGTAGCCTCATCTAGTGGTTTAGTGAAGATATCCGCTAATTGATCTTCGGATCTTACACCTTCTAGTGATATATCCATTTTTAGCTACATGATCTCTTAGAAAGTGATGGCGGATATCTATATGCTTGGTGCGAGAGTGTTGAACCGGATTATTTGCAAGTTTTACGCACTTTCATTGTCACACAAAGAGGTACTTTCTCTAGAACTACTCCATAGTCTAGTAAAGTTTGTTTCATGTATAATATTTGTGCACAACAAGCACCTGCATGACAATGTATTCCGCTTGGCGGTGGACAAGGCCACACTATTTTGTTTCTTGGAGGACCAAGACACAAGTGATCTACCAAGCAAATGGCACCCTCCGGATGTGCTCTTTCTATCAACTTTGCATCCGGCATAGTCCGAATCGGAATAGCCAATTAATTCAAATAAAGCTCCTTTGGGATACCAAAGGCCAATGCTTGGTGTGTGCTTAAGATACCTAAGGATTCTTTTTACGGCAATTAAATGTGTTTCCTTAGGACAAACTTGAAATCTAGCACACATACACACACTAAACATGATGTCGGGCCTAGATGCGGTTAAATATAACAAGCTACCAATCATAGAACGGTAGAGAGTTTGATCAACCGAGTTACCTCCCTCATCTAGGTCGAGATGTCCATTTGTAGGCATTGGGGTCTTGATTGGCTTACATTCATCCATCTTGAATCTCTTGAGAAGATCTTTTGTGTATTTCTCTTGAGAGATGAAGATGCCTTCTTTCATTTGCTTGACTTGAAAACCAAGAAAGAATGTAAGCTCACCAATCATTGACATCTCGAACTCCTTAGACATCAATTCACCAAATTCTTTGCATGAGTCTTCATTTGATGATCCAAAGATGATATCATCAACATATACTTGACAAATGAAGATATGCCCATCAAGCTTCTTGGTGAATAGTGTGGTGTCGACCTTCCCAATGGTGAAGCCCTTCTCAATAAGGAAATCCCGAAGGCGCTCATACCAAGCTCTTGGGGCTTGCTTAAGCCCATATAGTGCCTTGGACAACCTATAAACATGATTAGGATATCTAGGGTCTTCAAACCCGGAGGTTGATCAACATAGACTAGTTCATTAATAAAGCCATTTAAGAATGCACTTTTTACATCCATTTGATATAGTTTCATTTCATGATGTGATGCATATGCAAGGAGGATACGGATGGCTTCTAATCTTGCAACCGGTGCAAAGGTTTCTCCAAAATCTAAACCTTCAACTTGAGAGAACCCTTTGCAACTAGTCTTGCCTTGTTCCTCACAACAACACCTTGATCATCTTGCTTGTTGCGGAACACCCACTTTGTTCCAATGACTCTTGCATCTTTTGGTCGCTCTTCAAGATTCCAAACTTCATTGCGAGTGAAGTTGTTCAACTCTTCATGCATGGCATTGATCCAATCCGGATCTTTAAGAGCATCTTCTACCTTGGTAGGCTCATAGCAAGAGACAAAAGAGTGATGAGCAACAAATGAAGTAAGTTTTGAGATCTAGTCATCACCCCTTTGTTGGACTCCCTATGATGAGATCTTGTGGATGATCTTGTAGGAGAGGTGTATTTCTTCTATTGACCACTTGAGGAGGAGGTTGTGGAGCATCAACATCTTGTGCTTGTACCACCATTTGCTCATGGGAGATATGAGTATCTTCATTTTCTACTCTCCCAACTTTTTCACCATCTTGTGGTACATTTGATGAAGAGGGTTGATTAATGACTTGTACATCATCTTCATCATCTTTTGGCTTGATGTCTCCCACCGGAATATTCTTCATAGCCTCCTCAATGGTTCATCACCTACATCATCAAGATTCTCATGTGCTCCTTGGGAGCCGTTAGATTCATCAAATTCCACATCATATGTTTCTTCAACCAAGCCGGTGGCATGATTAAATACTCTATATGCTTTGGACTTCAATGAGTAACCAACAAGAAAACCTATATCACAACGCCTTTGAAACTTCCCTAGGTGTTGCCGCTTCTTGTAGATGTAGCACTTGCAACCAAACACCCTAAAGAAGGAGGCGTCCGGCTTCTTCCCATTGAGCAACTCATATGGTGTCTTGACAAGGAACTTTTGAAGAAATAGGCGGTTGGATGCATAACATGCGGTGTTGATTGCTTCCGCCCATAGAGCTTCGGGAGTGTTGTACTCATCTAGCATTGTTCTTGCAAGAGTGATCAAAGTCCGGTTCTTCCTCTCAACTACACCATTTTGTTGAGGAGTATAGGTTCGGAGACTTCATGTTTGATTCCAACTTCATCACAATAAGCTTCTATGTTTGTGTTGTCAAACTCTTTGCCATTGTCACTTCTTATCCTCTTGAGCTTCACTTCAAATTCATTTTGAGCTCTCTTGGCAAACTTCTTGAAACAAGATGCAACTTGGATTTGTCATGAAGGAAGAACACCCATGTATATCTTGAATAGTCATCCACAATCACAAGACAATAGAGATTTCCTCCCAAACTCTTGTATGTTGTTGGTCCAAATAAATCCATGTGTAGGAGTTCTAGCACTCTTGTGGTTGACATGAAAGCTTTGGTTGGATGAGTGTTTGCAACTTGCTTTTGCCGGCTTGACATGCACTACAAAGCTTGTCCTTCTCAAACTTCACATCCTTCAACCCTCTCACCAAATCATTCTTCATAAGCTTCTTGAGTGAGCTCATCCCAACATGAGCAAGTCTTCTATGCCATAGCCACCCAAGTGTTGTTTTGGTGAATAGGCAAGTCTTCAAGTTTGCATCTTGGAGGTGAAGTCAACTAGATATAAGTTGTTGTATCTAAATCCATTGAATATCACTTGATTGTCATCTACCTTAGATACAACCACCTCCTTCTCGGTGAACAAGCATTGGAAGCCAAGATCACACAATTGTCCAACGGATAGCAAGTTGAAACTCAATGAAGCAACATAGAGCACATTGGAGATGGAATGATCATTTGATATTGCCACTTTGCCCAATCCTTTGACCTTGCCCTTTGAATTATCTCCAAATGTTATTTTCTCTTGTCCATCTACCTCTTCATCTAGTGAGGTGAACATACGTGGATCACCGGTCATATGTTGAGTGCAACCACTATCAATAACCCAATGACTTCCACCGGTCTTGTAGTTCACCTACACACAAGAGATTCAAGCTTTAGGAATCCAAGCTTGTTGAGGGCCCTTCACCTTCTCAACAAGTGACTTAGCCACCAAATTTTCTTAGGTCTACTCTTGTTGGGGGACCTAAGAACATGACTTTCATCTTTCCACTTGAATCTTTTCTAAGCATGTAGTGAGCATTGAAAGCAAAGGGTCTAGCATGCTTGGGCAAGGGTTGTGGTGGTGGAGTTTGACACTCATGAGCAAAGTGGCCTTCTTGTCCACACTCAAAACATCTCTTTGGCTTTGGCTTTGGCTTTGATTGTTGGTGTTGAGCTTGAGCCTTTTCTTCTCTACACTTGCCATATATCCAATGCCACTTCTATCCATCTTCATGACGGTATTCATGAGTAGCTCACTTTGGAGATGCTTGCCTCTAGCAAACTTGCTCAATCCCACTTTGAGATGCTCTTTCTCCATCTTGAGCTTCTTGTTCTCTTCCTTGAGAATATCATTGTTCTTCTCCTCCTTGAGTTTCTTGATTTCTTCTTTTAGCTTCTCATTCTCAAGGATCACCTCTTTGTCATGATCAAGAGTTTCTAGCACAATGGTGTTGTGACTTTTCATTTCTTCAAGATCTTTCATGAGCTTCTCATTGTCACTCTTGAGCTTGACAAACTCATCATAGTTATTGCACTCAACCACTTGCTTGCCCTTGCTACTAGATCCATGCTCAATGCTCTCATCAATTAAATCATCACATGAGGTAGCTATATCAATCTTAACAACATGGTTAGTAGCATCATGTGGCTCATTTGGTAAGAATTCTTGTGCAATAATAAGAGTATCATAATTGATCTTTAGAGTTGTATATTCATCTTTTAGCTTATTGTGACTAGTGATAAGCTCATTGTGCACCCACTCAAGTTTATCATTTTTATCTTTAAGCTCTTTCTTAGAAGATTTGAGCTCCTTGAGTTTGGATGATATAGAATCATTTGTTTCTTTGAGCTCATCATTAGCCTTTTCTAATGTATCACACTTAGCTAAGAGTGAATCATTTTTAGCATCAAGTTTTTCATTTGTAGCCCTACTTTTTCTAATGATCTTAGTATATTTTCTTAGTATTTTGACAAGATCATCATATGTAGGTGAGTCATCATCATCGCTATCACTATCATCATCACTAGCATGTTCATCATCACTACTATCATCACTCTTAGTTACCTTGCGTTCACCTTTGGCCATAAGGCATAGGTGTGTAGAGGATGATGGCGATGGTGGCGGTGAAGATGCAATATCAATAGCAATGGCGGCCACTTTTCATCGTCACTATCATCATCGGATGATCCACTTGATGAATCAATGTCCGTGAGCCAATCACCGACAATGTAGGCCTTGCCACTCTTCTTCTTCTTGTAGAAGTCCCTCTTTTTGCCATCTCTCTTCTTGTATGGCTTGTTCTTCTTCTTTTCATCTTCATCACTTGAATCATCTTTCTTGCCCTTGTTCTTGAACTTGTCTTTCTTGGGCTTTGTGCATTGATGAGCTAGATGGCCAAGCTTCGCCACAATTGTAGCAATCCATCTCGGAGATTGGCTTTCTTCTTGAGCTTGTGAAGAACTTCTTCTTCTTGCCATCAAACTTGATGCCACTCTTATTTAGCCTTTTTAGCATCTTGGTGGTCTTCTTCACCATGAGGGCAAGGCTTTCTTCATCATCTTCATCACTTGAGCTCTCATACTCAAGTTTTGCTTTGCCCTTGTCTTGGCTAGCTTTGAATGCTAAGTCCTTCTCTTTCTTCTTTGTAGAGGATGAGCCATCTTGTGGTGTGATGTGCATGTACATCTCATGAGCATTGATCTTTCCCAAGATTTGTGTCGGTGTAGCGGCGGAAAGATCACCTTGATGTAGCACGGTCACAATGTGCCCATATTTGTCAATGGGGAGGACACTCAAGATTCTTCTCACAGCGTCGGATGGTGACATTTGAGTAAGTCCAAGCCCATTGACTTCCTCTACAAGAACATTTAATCGAGAATACATCTCATTAGCACTTTCTTTGGGAAACATCTCAAAAGAATTTAGCTTTTTAATCACAAGATGATAGCGTTCCTCACGCTCACTCTTGGTTCCCTCATGGGGCGCACAAACGTCAGACCATAGAGCATGGGCGTCTTTGTGGTTCCTTACACGATTGAACACCTCTTTGCAAAGGCCTCTAAAAATGGTGTTGCGAGCCTTTGCATTCCATTTTCATAATTTACTTCATCGCCTTGAAGTTGTGCGGCATTCCTAGGTGCGGGGAACCCTTGAGAGGCGGCTCTAAGAATTCCAACATCTAGAGCTTCTAAGTATGCCTCCATGCGGATTTTCCAATATGGAAAATCATCTCCCTCAAAGATAGGAGGAGGTCCATCCCCGTGAGACATCTTGCTCTAAGCGATTAAAGCTTAAAAACGTGAGCACGAGGCTCGATACCAATTGAAAGGATCAAGATGCCCAAGGGGGGGTGAATTGGGCTAATTGAAATTCTCTTGCAATAAACAAATCCTACGGATAGCCCAATTAACCCCTTGTGCCTAGAAAAGTGTTTCTATCAAACTAAAGCACTGTGAACTCACCACCTATGTTCCAACCTTACTCAAGCAAGCAATTCTATGGATGTAAAACAAGTATTGAATTGCTCAAAGTAAATAGGGAGAGAAAGGAAGCGGCGATGTTTTGCCGAGGTATCAAGAGTCGCCACTCTCCACTAGTCCTCGTTGGAGCACCCGCGCAAGGATGTAGCTCCCCTTGATCGCGCAAGGATCAAGTGCTCTCTATGGGTTGATTCTTGACACTCCGTCGCGTGGCGAATCACCCAAAGCCGCCACAACTTGAGTTGGGTCACCCACAAGCTCCATAGGGTGAACACCAAACTCCCAATCACCACCAAGCCGTCTAGGTGATGGCGATCACCAAGAGTAACAAGCACGAACTCTCACTTGACCACGCGAAGCCTAATGAGAAGATGGATGCACACTTTGCTACTCTTGATTTGCTAGTGAGGCTACTCTCTTGGATTCTCAAATCACAAACACCTCTCTAGGACCTTGCTCTTCTTGGCACTCACAAACGTGTTTCTCAAGTTGTTGGAATGAGCAAAAGTTTCTCCACTCACGAGTGGAGCTTCTATTTATAAAGCGACTGAAAAACTAACCGTTATGAGCTTCTGCGGGACGACCGACGCTCCGATCGTGATGACCGGACGCTCCGGTCAGTTCAACCCGCGAACCAGCATTCAAGTGATGACCGGACGCTGACAGGGTCCGGTCAGTACCGACCGGACGCGTCCGGTCGCTCTTGGATGCTTACTGTAAACGACCGGACGCTGGATACTCAGGGTCCGGTCATATTGACCGGACGCGTCCGGTCACTCTTTTCCAAGTCTGGACCCTTACTGGAGTCGACCGGACGCTAGCCCTCAGCGTCCGGTCACACGACCTTCCAGCGTCCGGTCACAACAGACTTAACCACCTCAGTCAAACGAACTGACCGGACCCTGCGGCCAGCGTCCGGTCGCACCGGAGCTAGCGTCCGGTCAGTGTTTGACCCTCCATTCACTTCTAACTTTCGAACATATGTGAATGAAGTTTGCTCCAAAGGATCTTAGGCATTCATAGGAGCTACCTAGAGCTAGTTTTAACAAGTGTGCACCACACCTAACTCACTAGACTCAACTAGGTCAAGCTACCCGTTCATACCCCCTTTATATAATACGGCCAAAGGAAAAACAAAGTCCTAAACTACTCTAAATGTCTCTCCAACTCCAATCGACACTTAGAACTAGTTATCCTTAACCTTGTCGTCCATCCTTTGAAAACCGAAACGATTTCCATCGTAGGGGCATGACAACCTCGATTGCCCAATCGATCTCCATTACCATGACCTAACTTAGTTGCCTCTGCAAAACACACGTTAGTCATAGTAATCTTGTATTGACATTAATCACCGAAATCCAACTAGGGGCCTAGATGCTTTCACAAGCGTTGGACGGCCACCGGATCAGCCACCTCAGGCGGCCGCGACGACCAAGAAGGAACTACGGACCGAGGCGCTGCTGGTGCATGCGTGCACGGCGTGTGGGCTAGGGTTCTCCATAGGCCCAGCCCCTTGGTGGCCACATGAGGAGGCACCATGGTGGTGGGGCCGCTAGTACTACTACTACCCAAGAGGAGGAGGAGGAGGACTGTGGTGGGTCTGGTGATGTCTATGTTGTGGACCTCGCATGGGCTGTTGTGCTACATGAGAGGCCCTGGGCGATGGCCTCCTTACAGCGGCTCGACTTGTTCGTTTAATAAGATCAAATCAATTAAAAACATATTGGGGTGCACAAGTTTTTCTGTCCAAAAATAAATCAAATATTTGTATATGTGAGAAATTAGTGCATGTAAGCATCTCAAGAATGCAAGTATATGGGACGCCTAGCCACCGAACCGGGTGGCTAGAAGTAAATCCACCGACCCCTCCTCCCCCTAGGAAAAATAATGTCTGGCTCATGTGCTTCACTAAATTAGTCCCAATCCAGTTTTTTTGTTGGGCCTTGAGGACAGACATGAGTACAAGCATGCATGTGAAACAAAATTTCTTGACATCATCAATGTGCATATTGTTTGAAAGTTAAAAAAGTTATATTTCCTAAACAGAGTTTCAAAGTTAAATTTCGATTGCGCCACTATGTTCCTTACTATAAATATTTCAAATCAAGATCCCACTTGGGTATATTTAAAAAAAACTATTCACATGTATACTACCAAATATCATAATACGTCGTAGAACATCATATTAACACTACATGAATATCACAAAATATAGCATAAAACATTATATGTATACTACATGAACATCAGATATATCATGAAAATGTAAAGAATAAAAAAGTAAAAAATAAAATTAGTGAAGTAATTAATTATAGTCAAATAAAAAAATAAAAATGCTACCGAACATCAGAAAATATATCCTAGATGATCAACGTATACTACCGAACATCACAAATACATCATAGAACCTTACATTAACACTACATGAACATCACAAAATATAGCGTAGAATAACATATGTATACTACATGAACATCAGATATATCATGAAAATGTAAAGAATAAAAAAGTAAAAAATAAAATTTGTGAAGTAATTAATTATAGTCAAATAAAAAGAAGAAAAATGCTACCGAACATCAGAAAATATATCCTAGAAGATCAATGTATACTATCGAATATCACAAATACATCATAGAACATTACATTAACACTACAGGAACATCACAAAATATAGCGCAGAACAACATATGTATGCATCACATATATCATGAAATGTAAAATAAAAAAAAATTAGTGAAATAATTAATTAGAGTCAAATAAAAAGAAGAAAAATGCTACCGAACATCACAAAAAATATCCTGGAACATCATACTTACTGAACATCACAAATACATCGTAGAACATCACATTTCTGCTCGCGGACATCACAAAATATAGCATAGAACATCACATGTATACTACGTGAATATCATATATATTATGAAATGTAAAAAATAAAATTAGTGAAGTAATTAATTAGAGTCAAATAACACGGAAGAAAAGATGCAAAACAAAAACATGAATAACAAATGCTAAATATATAGAAAAAATGAATAATTTAAATAGGGAAAGAAAAAGAAAATTAACGAAAATCAAATGAGAAAACATGGCATGTATCCAATCTAATATATAAAATAAAAACCATAAAAAATTAAAAGTAAGTCATGAAAATGATTAAAATAAAAATTAGAGATAAATAAAAATAGAAAATAAAAAAGTCTATATAAAACAGGACTAAAAACTCAAAAATAAGAATGATATAAAGAAAAATAATTAATTAGAGTAAAACTAAATAGAAGAGAAAAAGAAAAACTAGTCGAAAAGAAGAATAAAATACGACATAAGACAAAAAAGAAAAGGAAAAGGAACAGAAATGAGTGAAAATAAAAAATAAAGTTTACAAAAAATAAAGAAATATAAATAAGAATAAAAACCTAAAGAAAAAAGGAACATATAAAGTGGTAAGAAAATGAAAAGAATAAAATTTCAAAAGAATATCAAAAGGGAAAAGTAAACAAAAAAAAGGCGAAAAGGAAAAAAAGATCACGTAACAGTGGAAAGAAAAAATATAAAAAAATTAAAAATAAAATAGCACATAGAAAAGAAAAGAAAAGAAAAAGGAAAAAGAACCAAAAAAGAAAAGAAAAGGAAAACTAACATACCTGGGAACTGGGTGTTTTGCGTGACCGCGTGGACCGAGCTCATGGGCCGTCGCGTGCTTGAACGCGTGGGCAGCGCTCGCTTGTACTCGCGGCCGACCGATCGGTAGCCATGATATGATTCCCGCAAATTTTTTAAAGACGAATAAATCTGGCGTCCCATCGTGCCACGTCTCCAGCTCTTCACCCGGCCACGCGTCCTCTGAACTGACCCAAGATCGACGCCTAACTTGTGGAAACGGGCCGACAGATCGGCCCACATGGCCTGGCCCGAAATCTTCTGCGAGCGCGGCACAGTACAGAGTGAAATGAAACATGGATGAAACACTCTTTCTCAATGTAAAGTTTCATTCTAAAGTTTCGTCGGCATTTAATTTTATGACTCATAAAGAGTTGGTAATCGTGTCAAGAGAGTTTCATCTAGATGAAAGTCATTTCTTCTCTCTTTTCTTAAATACACCGTCATGTCATAAAAAATATCTATGTGGCAACCTATTTGATGCAAATGAAATTCACATGAAACATGTCATCAAAACTTCCTACACCATCAAGTGGGAGTTTCATGTGACTTTTGTCTTGCGAAACTGCTTATTTTGGTTCGAAAATTGATTGAGTACCTTATATTTTATTAGGATGGAGCCATGGAATACCTCCAAATACGTGACTTGGCTTCTGTCGAGTGCCCTTATAAATGCCTTGCTCTATTATAGTACTCGAAGTGAAGTAGATCTAACTAGGCCACTGGGGTGCAAGAGAAGAACAGAAATGTCAACATCTTTGATATGCTGCACCTGGCTAGCGCTTGTTTGGGGTTGCTATCGCTTAATGGAAATAGTCATTGGGACTGCTCGGTGCATCTGGACGACGTTGAGGAACAGTGTTATTTTTATGGCAACAAGCAGAGGCGGAGCCACCACTAGGGTGAGCTAGGGAGGCCGCCCTAGGTCCCCTTGGCCGGGCACCATGTCCCCACCCCTGGAGGTCGCCGGAGTTTGAGCTGAAGGGCGGAGCAGCGGAGGCGTGGCGCTGGTTATTTTACGCGAGCACTACCGGAAACCGGCTCTTTGCCGAGTGTTTTTATGTTTGCCGAGTGCATTCCCTCGGACACTCGACAAACAAGCTCTTTTGTCGAGTGCTGCGAAAAAAATAATCGGCAAAATAATTGCACTCGGCAAACAAACTCTTTGTCGAGGGCTGAAAAAAAAACTCGGCAAAGAAGTAAGTTTACCAAGTGTTTTTTTTACACTTGGCAAAGAAGTAAGTTTGTCGAGTATTTTTTGGCACTCGGTAAAGAAATAAGTTTTTTCCCTCTTCTAACCTTGAAACTTTTTCTACACTCCACATAGAATATGTGGTACTCCATATTAAAATTTGGTATATTTCTGAATCTGTTTGCTATATTTAATTAATTTATTGTATTTCAAGCAATTTTTTGAATCAAGTCAAATTTGAACTGCAAGTGATTCAAATAATAGAATAAAATGAGTAGAAAAATGATATTCATGTTATTGAGTTCAGTGTGAGGCCTTACCTGGGAAATGAAAAGAAATTTCGAACATCTTTGTTCAGGAAACATGACCACGAACGTGTGGCCGAATGGTTTTTAAATTCTAAAAAACACAATCGAAGTCAGAAAATCATGAATTTTGTCATGATGTGATGATATCATACGTGGAGGCTGTGGTAAAAAATTGAGAAGGTTTCACACAATTTGTCACGTACGATGTTTATAAACCGAAGCATCTCAGAAGAAGAATCGTGGTGTTGAGAAGGATTCGGTAAGATTTGGAGTCAAAGTGACGGTCGAATTGCGGTTTGACTTCAAAACTTTTTCTATAGGCAATAGAGAACATAGATTGTTTCATGTGAAATTTTAGTAATTTTTTGGTTCCAGTTGATAATTTTAATTTATTAAGTGCAATTATAGAATTTTAATTGATATAAATTGAATTTGAGCTATAACTGCATGAAATAATGGAATAATATTCGTAGAAAAATCATATATATATTGGTGAGTCAATTTGACAAGGTATTTTCAAAGTACATCGGAACAAATTTAGAAAAACACGTTATGGAAAAGAAGGAAGAGGAGGGAAAAAAAGGTTTGCCGAGTGCCCCCAATCGGCACTTTAAGGCAACATCGCTTTGCCGAGAGTGTCGATTTAGGACACTCGACAAAACTCCTATACTATAACTCAAACACCATGCCGCCGCACCACACACACACAAACGCACCTGTCCTGCCCCCTCCTCCCTCCTCCTCTCTCCCCGCCCCCGCTAGCTCCCGACTCCGGCCCCCCTCCCTCCCTCTCCGCCCCATGCCCCGGCGGAGGGGACGGCACCCCAAGCCCCATCGGCATGGGCTGGGCTGAGGCTGCTGCCCCCGGCCGACAATGGTGGCGTGTGGTCCAGGGTGAGCTCCCCATGGGAGTGGCGGCACGAGGCCGCGAGGAGCTTCCCCATCGAGGGCGGCGGCACGCGGGCCTCTACAGTGAGCTCCCACGCCCTATCTCCCTCTTCTTACCCCTTTTACGCAGGCGCCATCGGCTCCCGGCCCTAGGGGACGACACCCCAAGCCCATCGACGGCGCGCGGGCCAAGGGCGACCTGCAGCCCCGTGGCCGAGAGCGGCGGCGTGTGGTCCAGGGGTGAGCTCCCCCCGCGGGAGTGGCGGCACGGGCCAGGAGGAGCTTCCCATCGGCACGCAGCGACCTGGGGCCCCTACGGTGAGCTCCCCCGCCCTCTCTCCCTCTTCTTACCCCTTTTGCGCAGGGACGTGGTGGTGGCGGCGGGCATGGTGGCGACCGCGGCGGCATGGTGGTGGCATCGGGCGGCGTGGTGGTGGCAGCCTGGTGGCGCGGTTTTTTTATATATTTTTCAAAAAAAATTTTGCCGAGTGTCGGTTTTGCACTCGACAAAGCTTGACAAAAAAACTCAGCAAAGACAACTTTGCCGAGTCATTGTTCGCCGAGTGCCGTTTGTCGAGTGTAACACTCGGCAAAGCATTTGCCGAGTGTTTTTTGGGCTTCGCCGTGTGGCCTGGACACACGGTAAAGCTACTGATTCCGTGTAGTGGAGGCGAGGTAGAGCGCAGAGGTGAGGCGCCGTGGGCCACGACCAGGCCCAGTAGGCTTCGACGGCGCCCAGTTAGGTCTCGCGGTCTCACCTCGCTCTCGCAGCTTGCGCAACTCGCCGTCGCTCTGCCGCTCGTCGCCTCCACTCCGCCCTCCAGGCTCACCGTCGCCGCTTACCAACTCACTGCCTCCGGCCGCCAGCAGATCCAGCGACCCCGCCGGGCGCCCCAGCCCCCAGCTGTTGTTGCTCGGCGCCGTCGCGCCGGCCAGCAGCCAGCTCCCAGGCGGCCGCCGCCTCTGCCCCAGCCAGCAGCCGCTGGCACTCCGCCACCGCCCGCCGGCCCTGCTTGGCTGCTTCAGTGCTTTCTGCTTTGGGAATTTGGTCATTCACTCATTTGGTGATTTCTGATTTGGGAATTTTAGGATTTTGGTGATGGATGGGGGAGCAGATGAAGTCGTTGTGGGTGGGGAAGAAGGAGATGAAGCTAGAGATGTGGTTCGTTCAAACACTGCCTGTGCCACCACGGTTAGACAAACTCTAGTTCCACTAAGCAAGAACCGTTATAAGAAACTAGGTATTGAGAAATCTGTGCTTGATTATTTCATTTGATTACAGATTGTCTGATTCAATTCATTAATTATGCATGAGATGAACTCTGACCGGTTTAATGCATGCATGTACTGCTCTCTGACCGTAGGAGAAGCTAACAACAACCTCCCTTGACTCTCCATTACCCTCTGTCGGTAGCTGTGTCATTTCTCTCTCTTGTTGCTAGTCCATTTCATTCCCATACATACACGGCCATGGGGCTTCATGGAACACGGGACAGCAACATCTCGCTCCACTCCTATATACGTGTCGCGTCTTCGTCTTCTGACTCTCCTCCAGTGTCCGTCGTCCTGCCTATTAATTAGAGCGCGCCAGGCCAACAAAGCCCTCCAGTGGTGGAGTGGGCGGTGAGCCGGGCGGCGAGGAGTGCGTTGCGTGGGAAGGACGCGACCTGCATCTGTCGGTAGCTAGCCATGGCGGGCACGCCGTCGCCGCTGCCGCGGTGGGCGCCGACGCCGAGCCCGTCGCGGCCGCTCTGGCGGCCCTGGGGCGGCGGCACGCCTGACGCTAACAACCATCATCAGCCCGGCGGCCGAGGCGGCGGCACGGGTAGCACCAGCTGGTGGTCGCTCGCGAGCGGCGTCTTCGCGTGGGGCGGCCGCGGGCGACACCGAGGCACGGCGTCGTCGAACGAAGCAGCAGCGGCCGGCGACGACAGAGCCTGCGGCGTCGTCCCCGGACGGTCGGGGTGCGAGCTGCAGGCGGTGGTGGTGCCATCGTCGGCGGCGGACGCCGACGACCCCAGGGCGTTCCTGACGTGGGAGGACGTGGGCGTGACGGTGGCCGGCGGCGGCCCGCGCGGGGCGCCCGACGTGAGGATCCTGGATGGGATCAGCGGGCACGCGCGCCCCGGGGAGGTGCTGGCCATCATGGGCCCCTCCGGCGGCGGCAAGACCACGCTGCTCGACACCCTCGCAGGTACGTGCGTGTGTCCGTCCCTTGGTCACGTACCCTCCTCATCTGTCGTCTCATCTCATCTCCTAGTACTGAAAGTACGTCCTCCTAACTACTAGTAACTACCCCTGCGCTACGCATGCACTGTCGAGTCCAAAAACAAGCAACAACAATCATGTCTCTACTGTTGGAGTCTTCTTCTAATTAATTAATGATTAATGACAAAACAATATATTCTCACTCACGCACTTCGTCCCAGAAAAGATGCAATTCTATAACAGTGTTTTCTTTTAAAGCAAACTACGGAGGGGGGGAGATTCCCCGTCTAGATAGCCAATTCTATAACAGTGTTTTCTTTTAAAGCAAACTACGGAGGGGGGAGATTCAGAGTTTGTGTAACTTTTTTTGAGACAGAGGTAGTATATATAACAGGTGGTGCAACTCATTCGTGTTTGACGTGGTGCAACTCATTCATGTTAGACGTATATGCACATAAACCTTGTCAGCTTGTATTTTTTTAAAACTTCCTCACACATGTGCTAATTTACGACATGGACTTAAAACTGAATGGCCTCGTTCGCTTTACTGAAAAGCCATGACTGAAAGTACTGTTCGCTGATTTGTTGTGAGAGAAAAACACTGTTCGTTCGCTGAAATAGTACGGCTCATAAGACAAGCGAACAGAACCAATGTTCCATGCAAGATAGGCCTGTTGGTTACTAAAATTGGGAGTCATGCAGTTCTTCGCGTCAAATAGATGGTCGTTTAATTATTGTCTTGGACTTTAGTTGTGAACTTGTAATGAGTTTATTTCTTGGTGTATGTGTGTGTGTTTTTGTTTTAAGTTTGGTCTGATGCTTCTTTCTTGAAAGAAGTTGAAGCCGGATTTTTCCATTATCTAAGAAAAATGCAAGATACGTATATGAGGTCCTTTGTTTGGACATGCATGTTTCATTCGAAATGGTCTCCCACAGATACAGAGGGGGAATTAAACAACTTGCGAGCTTAAAACACCAGCACTCCATACCATGCCAAGTAGTACCAGGACTAAGCAAAATACTACTCCCTCCGTTCCAAATTATAAATCGCTTTAACTTTTTTGGTTTATCCATTTTACTATGTATCTAGACATATTATTATATCTAGATGCATAACAAAATAGATGTACTAAAAAAGTCAAAGCGACTTATAATTTTGGAACGGAGGGAGCACAACATAAACCAAGATAATGTTGCAAAATCTACGCAGAAGTAGTTGCAACCATATATAGGCCATGTATGCTCCCATCATGGAGTATTAAATATAGACTAATTGCGAAACTAAATGCATAGATTGAGATTAATTTATTTAGACGATTTTTAAGCCTAATTAGTCCATGATTTGACATTGTTGTGCTACAGTAAATATATGCTAATGATGAATTCATTAGGTTTAATAAATCGTTTCATGGATTACTGAGGACTTCTGTAATTTGTTTTATTATTAGTATCAAACACTCGATGTGACACCCCATATAATATTAAATGTGACACGTTTCGTGGATTCAAACCCCCCCCCACCCCACCCCCACACACATGTGCTACAGTAATGCGGATTACCAGGTTGTTCACAGATCCTTGTGCTAGTTATGCAAAGTCGTTATCTGAATGTGTGGGGTTGTTCACATATCCTTGTGCTAGTTATGCAAAGTCGTTATCTGAATGTGTGGCATATGAAAACCATAGTTTCCTACTTGATGGGAGCACAATTAGTTACACAAATTTCCTTCTTTCCGTGTCATGTTAGCTGGAACCCAACAATTAATATCACTGTACCCCTATTTGCTTTAATGACTTCAACCGTGTTTTCCTCTCACAATAAATCAACATAAGCATCAATATAAATTAAATTTCAAAGCCTGACGTGTGTGCGCGTGCTCAGTGCTCACACTGAGAATGAATAATGAGCTCTTGTTTAGTTCGCGAAATTTGGAATTTAGGGCTACTGTAGCAACTTCGTTTTTATTTAGCAAATAGTATCCAAACATTGACTAATTAGGCTTAAAACGTTCGTCTCGCAATTTTCCACCAAACTGTGCAATTAGTTTTTCTTTTCGTCTACATTTAATGCTCCAGGCACGGGCCGCAAACATTCGATGTGACAGATACTGTAGCAACTTTTTAGACTTTTGGATCCAACTAAACAAGGCGTGAATGGCGTAGGATCCATCGCAACGTATATCCCGGCGCGCTGCCGTCCAAATTAATGCTTCCACTTCCGCAACAACTTGGCATTGACAGCATTAATTCCGATGGATCGTAGACCATTCATTATTCATTCTCAGGTGTGAGCACTGAGCACGCCCACGCACGTCAGGCTCAGCAGAAATCTTCTGTTGACGTATGCCGGCCGGCCGGCCCATTCCCAGTTCCATCACCCATCAAACAAAACATTGCTAGCTACTCCTACGTGAAGGACCACCCTACCCTACCTACTCTTCTTTTTTTTTTGAAAGAAAGGATAAAAGACTTGCTTTAAGTTTGATCATTCTTCTTCTTTTAAATTGTGTAGTCATGTAAGTAGTTCTTTTTTATACACTATGTGTAGATAATTTGGAACGGATAGAGTAATTAATTAGCTCAAATAACTTTGTACTCTTACTACTTATTGCAGTCATGAGCTATATTTGATTTGTGAGTCTAATGAAAGTCCACGTAGATGTTTATTTGTGGTTGTTCACCTATCCTTGTGCTAGTTATGCAAAGTCGTTATCTGAATGTGTTGCATATGAAAATCATAGTTTCCTACTTGATGGCAGCACAATTAGTTACACAAATTTCCTTCTTTCCGTGTCTTGTTAGCTGGAACCCAACAATTAATATCATTATACCCCTATTCGCTTGAACTACTTCAGTAGTATTTTTCAGCAAACGAACAGTGTTTTTCTCTCACAATAAATCAGTATAAGCATCAGCATAAGCCAAATTTCAGCGAAACAAACAGGGCCAAATGCGGGAAGAAAGGGTATAAGTGCTCAAACTGTCAAAGCTGCAGTTATGAAAAAAAAATTATAACATATATAATCTGCTAACCGCCAAATGAGGGTCGTCAACGGTAACTGAAATGATGGATCAGCACAAAATACTCCTCCTTCCAAGTGTTAGTGCATGAGTGCAGTATGGAAAAAAGATCATACTCGCACCATTTGGGAAAAAAAACAAGGCGTCTTTTGTTTTGAAAAAAGTAAAACTTTGGGATGTTCTGATTTCTGCTTTTGAGCGAAAGCAAACCGGAAGTTCCATGTCCTGCCGCTCATGAATGGAGAGGATAATAATACAGTACTCCCTCCGTCCCAGTTTATTTGCACGTCTGGAGTTCAAAACTTTTCTTAAATTAATCGATCATGTTTGGAGTAGTACTGGTATCTGTAACCTGCACTTCGTCTGAGGGAATAAAAGTTCGATTAAAAAAAAAGAAATGCAGAAAGAGCAGCGTAGTCTACTCCACACATTCAGTTTATCCACTGTTGCTTTTTTGTCTGTTGATGTGCCGGTGAAATTGTGGCCACACATTTCTACTGTATACTGTTGTTGGCTTTATTTTCTTGCTGCGTCAATCAACATTGTTCCAGTGACAACAGCTGCACTTTTTAGGGGTAGAATTGTAATTTGCCAGCTACAGTATTTTGCCCATTTTAAACCCTAAACGTGCATTTAAATTGGGATGGAGGGAGTAATTCCAGTAAAAACAGTACTTGAAACTGATACAGATACAAACTGCTCACTCATGCAACTACAGTACTGAAAAAATCATACAAGATAGAGTACCTTTGATGTGACAAGTAAGATGCCTCAAGTAAGATGGCTTGATACTGTCTACTCCGTATACGTGGTGACAACTACAGTACTCATGCAACTACCTGATTCTCCGAGCAGCTTGATACTGATTGGTCGATCATCAGCCTTTGCACTGCCGCATCGCATTCACCACCGGCATGTCACGGGAGGCTGGTGAACTGTCTACTCCGTATAACATTAACAGTAGGGTGTGCTTTTAATTAATTTGCAGAGACCTCCATCTGTCCCGGATAATCTAGTCTAGATTCTCCACCAAACAGGTTTAATTCATGATTGGAATAGTCCTTCCACTCACTGTAGTATCATGTTTTTTTTATTGTTTCATGCATGCATTTAGAGGAAACATAATCATGCATAATACGGGGAGTATTTGTGTTGGAAAAACAGACGAATGCCGCTGTCTGTCTCTCTTTTTCATTATTTATTTAATTATTTATAAGTCAACGGCTCATAAAAAATAATATTGGCATTGCACCATATCGGATGAATGAAAATGGAAGCCACTAGACACTTGGTTTTTCGTTACTGTGAGTGTAACCCTTGACGTTATTACCATTTCACTGCAGGAAGGTTAGGACCAGGCATGAATAAAACAGGGCTGATTTTAATCAATGGCCGCCTTGAGAAGCTTGCCTATGGAACCTCGGTAAGGCAAAATCACCTCTTTCTCTCGTAAACACTGATTGCAGAGGCTGTCATAGTTATTAGACAAATTTTCTCAAGGGCATCGTTCTTATATAGTATACATTGCTAACTTTTAAATTGTTCAGTACCATTATGAAAACGTGAATCTTTGTTTGTGGACACCGTAACCACTAAAATATAACCATTTATCCATTATCACGAGAGAGGTATGAAATGCCTCTTTTACCCTTCATATGCTATCTTCTTTCTACTCTTTTTACCTTTTCTCCTACCGGCGCCCTCTCCCCATGGTGCTAGTGGCTGGATGCCGCAGCTACTCACCTCTGCGCTAGCAGCGGTGCACCGCACTTCTAACTCCCACGTTGTTGAACACGCATTGGCGAGCTCTGCTGCTTGCTTTGATCGAGCCCCCACAGCCGCGGCTTTGCCTTGCTTGCCTTCGAGATCTTTCTTATTCGTGGGTCACTATGCTTGCGCTCCGTGTGCCAGCATCCTCCGCACCACTCACCTGTCCAACTCCCCTATGCTTCTCCACCCTACTCATCGTTGAGCTCTACCCCATGTGTGGGTTACTACACCTATGCCCCACACGCTGGCGTCCTCCACCCCACTTGCTGGCCTAGGTTTCGCTACCACACCTCCATCCCACTCACTATTGAGCCCTAGCCCATGTGTGGGTTGCCACGCCACTGCTCTATATATGCGCCGGCGGCCTTTTCCCTACTTGCTAGCGGCGAAGCCCCGCGGTGGCACCTCTAGGCTATGCATGGGTCTCCGTGCCAATAACAAAGCTTCAACCCACGTGTCATATGTCGCACACCACCATTTTAGCACCTTAGCTCATCCTCTCCATGGCTCTACCATCAACCTCTAGGAGCAGAGAGAGGGGGGTTGCTCTAGCATATCTTTGGTGGGTGTAGATAGAGGGTAGAGAGGAGGAAGGTAAAGTGGAGGACAAAAGAGACATTTTATACCTCCTCTCTTTATATGATGTTATTATTTTAATGGTTGCAATGTCTATGAGAAAATTTATATAATTTTGTAATGATAATAGACAAATTTAAGAGTTACATGCCTGTATCAGCAAATACCCCGTGAGAAGGTGAGCAAAATTTGCCTAATAATTATGAATGGTTGTTTCGAAACTTTTACATAAGCGGAATAAATCTCCTTCCTCTAAAAAAGTTTTCCTATAGGCACTGATTGAAATCTTTTTCATTAAGTTTGGTGGTTTCCAGTTCCCTTCTATTGTCATGCGTTCACTTATAATTAGCACATACTCCTACTCGATCAGTTCAATTATATTCAGTACATATGTATTTCATTCAATCCGGACTTGCTTACAAGTTAACTTTTTGAATGAATAAAACTGTATGTAAAACAAAGGCATACGTGACCCAAGACAACATGCTGATGTCGACGCTGTCCGTGCGGGAGGCCGTGTACTACTCGGCGCAGCTGCAGCTGCCGGACACGATGCCGTTGCCGGAGAAGCGGGCGCACGCAGAGCGGGTGATCCGGGAGATGGGGCTCGCCGACGCCATGGACACGCGCATCGGCGGCCGGATCACCAAGGGCATCAGCGGCGGGCAGCGGAAGCGGGTCAGCATCTGCATCGAGATGCTCACGCGGCCGCGGCTGCTCTTCCTCGACGAGCCCACCAGCGGCCTCGACAGCGCCGCTTCCTACCACGTCATGAGCCATATCGCTCGTGTAGCCGCCCGCGACGGCATGACGGTCGTCGCCGCCGTGCACCAGCCCAGCGGCGACGTCTTCGAGCTCTTCCATGGCCTCTGCTTGCTCGCCGCCGGAAGGACGGTCTTCTTTGGGACCATCTCTGATGCCACCGAGGTGACCCTGCTTCGTCGTCTTCTTCAGGCTATCTGAATAGCGAATTGTCAGCTGCTGACTTGTGCTAGCTCGTTCCTTGCATGCATGCAGTTCTTCACTCTGAACGGCTTTCCATGTCGACACCTGAGAAGCCCGTCAGATCACTTCCTGAGAACAATCAACAAAGACTTTGATGAGGTATATATACTCACTCCTATGGCTTATTTAGTACATACATATAATGTGCAACTTCACTTGTCATCTGTCTGAAATGATTTTATACATAGGAAACCGTGGAGAGCTCTAAAACTAAAAGAAAAACAGCAGCTGAAGCAATAGACATTCTGGCGACTGCATACAGATCCTCCGATTATTTCGAAAAAACGACAGACCAAATTATTGAAATGAAAAACATGGTAAGTTGAGCACCCGTCGCTACTAGAAACGAGAATACCCCTGACGGTGTGACGAGTCTTTTCGACCGTTGTTCAATAAACCAACAGGATAATTGTAATAGGTTTGACGGTGACATAATATCTAATACACATGAAAAAAACCACAGTGACTATAAAGAGCAATAATGAGAAATGTATAATTGACCAATCTAAGGATATTTTGACTGCATAAAAAATTACAGGACGTACGTGTCCTATATGTGTATTACAGGATGGAGCTTCATTTAGGAGGAGAGAACAAGCAAGCTTCGCCACCAAGCTCCTTGTGCTCACAAGGAGATCATTCCTGAATATGCACAGGGACATAGGATATTACTGGATGCGTTTGGCCATCTATATGGGCATCGGCATATGTCTAGGCACTATCTTCTACCAAGTTGGCTATAGCTACAGTTCTATCCAGGTAAAAACTGATTAACATGATTCAGGTAGGGCTATATATAGGACAAATATTTATTTGTCTATGTAAAAGTGATGATGTCTTGGAATTTGCAGAGCCGATGTTCAATAATAATGTATACAGTTGCACTTTTAACATTCATGGCTATTGGAGGATTTCCATCTTTTGTAGAAGACGTAAAGGTTGTCTCTTCACCCTTCCAAAAGTTGCTTATTTAGTTTCTTGCTCAAGACAAATTTATTCAAAATTACCATGAATTAACTTTCTGATATTGAAAATAAACAATACAAAATGTGTGGGATCCACTCATTTTGTATTAGGAGAAACTCTAACATGTAAGAGGGACCATACATAAACTTTTTTTGGGGGTGTGTGTGGGGTGGGGGTGGGGGGAGGGTTCTATTTTCCAATATGAATTGCTACACTTTTACCTTTAAATTCTAAACCAATTAGTGCAAGTGAAAAGTAAGTTCAATTTTTTATTAGCACATTATTGCTTCCGGTTTTATGACCTCAATTTTGCGCACATTTTTAACTACCACCACCATTCCCAACTTGTTTCAGGTCTTGATCAGAAAGGAGAGGCTTAGTGGCCACTACGGCGTGTCAGAATTTGTGATCTCAAACACCCTCTCAGCTACTCCATACCTGTCTGTCATTGCTGTATTACCCGGAGCAATGCTATACTATCTCTCCGGACTAACAAAAGGCGTGGATCACTTTATCTATTTCGTCATGGTCGTTTGCATATGTTGCCTTCTAGTTGAGAGCATGATGATGGTTATCGCCGCGATTGTTCCGGACTTCCTTATGGGAATCATCGTTGGAGCTGGAGTGCAGGGGGTGATGATGCTCAATGGGGGCTTCTTCCGCCTTCCTAATGAGCTCCCAAAGCCTGTATGGAAGTACCCTTCCTACTACATCTCCTTCCACAAGTATGCAGTGCAAGGACTCTACAAGAACGAGTTCATGGGACTGTCATTCCCAAGTGATCAGCTGGTTGAGTCTAATGTCACCATCAGTGGCATTCAGGTCCTCAAGGATAAATTGCAGGTGGAAATGGGTTACTCGAAATGGGTAAACCTTGCCATCCTTTGTGGAATGATGGTGATCTATAGGATGATGTTCTTTGCTATCGTCAAGATTACCGAGGAAATTCGACAAAAAATGGGAGGCAAACGAGGATGTGTTAGATAGTAGTTGCCTTCTGTATATGTCTTCCATTTTCCCATTCTTGTATCACTTTACTGAACTAATTGTATAAACTGCAAATAATGCTTTGGTTGTCTTGCAATGCCATCTTAAAATGGATGGTATGCTATATATATAATTTTTGAGCTCCATCATGGTATCCCATGATGTTACCCAAAGAAAACTTTACCATCGCTATGACATATATAGCTCGCCGGAGAAATGAGCCTGAACACGTCGTCGGCAAGAGCTTACTGCACGCATGAGCGCGCACACTCACATGATCACAGTGGAGAAACTTGAACACAATAAAAGCGATGGCCGGGCAACTGAAGTCTTATTTGGATACCTGTGTATCCACCTCAATCCATGTATGTTGGAGTGGTTTGATATTAAATTTAGTTTAAATTCCAAGGTCCATCCACCTCAAGCCCCGAGGGCAAGGATAACAATATAGCCGGTCGCTGGCTATAAGGTTTCTTATCTCTTCACTATTAATACATGGTCCACTTGTCTCTCTAACAAGGTTTCTTGGTTCTTTTACCTAAAGCCGTCTCTCTCTTTCACCTCAGCATTTAGTCAACTTACAACCTCTTATTATACTTGCTCTGAAGTAAGTTTGTAGCTATTGTTCATTAGTTCACACTACTAGAAATGTGTTCATCAATGACGATTCACTCGTGACGATTACTAATTTTGTCACAGAATGAGAGCATTCTAAGACGAAATGTGCAGGTTTGTCATTAGTCACAAGTGACGGAGCTTTGGCACGAAGAATAATGACGAAAACGAAATAATCGTCATACAATAACAAAACTAAATCGTCATTGATTGTTTGGCTCGTGACCAACCTCGAGGACATGGGTCCAGCTGGACCTGCAGCCTTCCCCCTCCATTTTTTTTTTGCAAAAAAATAGCTCACTGAGTGAGCTTCGAACCCGCAACCTGCTGCTAGGTTGATAGGTGCCTTACCACTGGAGCACTCGGCCTTTTGTGATAAAAATATGCATATATTTTTTTATTTGTAAACTCCATGGTAATTGAATCATAGATGATGACGTGGCGCCGTGGTCCCACCAGCGGGTCCCACACCGAGGACGTGGCGGAGCGGTCCCACCATCGGGTCCCACGTCGATGACGTGGCGATGCGGTCCCACCAGCGGGCGTGGTGGCGAACACGTGGCGCTGCGGGCCCAGGGTATAGCTCCACCAGCGGCCTGCCCCTCCCTTTTAATTTTTGCAAAAATAATCCCCCGTAGGGGGAATCGAACCCGCGACCTGCCGCTAGACAGGGAGGAGTCGTTACCGCTGGAACTCCCGGCCTTTTGTGTTTATGGCTAGCCTGTTTTTGTATTTGTACTTAGAACATGATATCATGTTTTTTTTGTTTTGTCGATCGAGTTGATGGGCCATACGTGCGTGGCGGCTGGTCGCGTAGACGTCCCATACGTGCGTGCATAGGTATCGTGGCACCGCCGTAGTTCTTCTCCTGGGAGGCCGGTACCGATCTGGCGATCTACGTGAGCCGTCGCTCGTCGCTGGCCAGTACCAATCTGGCGATCTCCATGTCCTTCTCCCTGCGTCCACACCGACACCGTCGTTGTCGATCGCACGCGATGAGAGAAAGCAGCGAATGACGGCAAGTAGAAGAGCTGCGTGGAGCGCGAAAGAGGATTGCCAGTACAAGGTTTGATTTGTTTATCAATTTGTTTTTTATATATGCATGTCTTTGATGTGTTTTTGAATTTTGTTGAATTTATTACTGAATTTAAGGACTGAGTACAATGTACAGATGGATAGAAGCTGGATTTTTGGGACACAATTCACACTGCATATGTGAAAGGAGTTGAAGAGTTCATGAAATTTGTCGATTGAAAGATACCCGAAGACAGCCACATACTTTGTCCGTGCAGCAAATGTCTTAATCAAACTCTGCGGTCTCGTGGATGATGTAAGTGACCATATACACATTTATGGGATGTCGACTACATACACCAGGTGGATTCATCATGGGAGTCGGCAAATACTATAGTAGTTGAGAATTTGGAGCAGCCGGAGGTCGAAGGAAGTGATCATGACTTTGGGATACATGTGGATGTGGCCGATGATGATTATGATGAGGATCACGGAGTACCGAGATGATAGGAGAGATCAGTATGTTGCGGCAGAGGCTGATGGAGAACAACCAAGGTTTGCAAGAGTCCTTGAAGATGCAAAAGAAGTCACTTAGCCCGGGATCTAGCCATTCGAAATTCTCTTTTCTGGTGAGGATGTTGTATATCAAGTCTCGTTATCAAATTGGCAATATAGGATTTTCCATAATGATGAAGCTGTTATCATCAGGATTCCCTCAGAGTGAGTTGCCAAAATCATATGATGAGGCCAAGAAATATCTTGGAGAATTGGGCCTTGGTTACGAAAACATCCATGTGTGCAAGAACAATTGTGTGTTGTTTCAGAAGAGGTATGAAAAAGAGAATGTGTGCCCAGTATGCAAGACGTCTAGATGGCAAGATGAAACTGGGAACAAGAAGGTTCCACACAAGGTATTGAGGCATTTTCCACTTTTGCCAAGGTTGAAAAGAATTTTTGCTTCAAAGCAAACTTCTGAGGAAACACAATGGCACAAGAAAAAGAGGATGCCAGTCGACAATGTAATGAGCCATCCAACTGATGGAGAAGCATGGAAGGACTTCGACACGAGGGAACCATCCTTTGCAGATGATCCGAAGAACCTGAGGCTTGCCTTAGCTACCGATGGATTCAATCCATTTGGCAACATGAGTACGTGATGCAGTACAGTATGTGGCCAGTGCTTCTGACACCACTGAATCTCCCACCATGGGAATGCGTGAATCCAGCAAACTACTTTATGTCTTTACTCATCCTAGGTCCAAAATCTCCAGGAAAGGATTTTGATTTGTTCCTTGAGCCCCTAATTGAAGAAACCGCTCGATCTATGGAAGGGTGTCGATTTCACGATGCATGCACTTTGGTCGGAAGTTTAACCTTCGTCTTTGCCGTGTTGTGGTGTATACATGATTTTCCAGCGTTGAGCACGTTATCGAGCGCGAACAATAAAAGGGTATTATGCATGTATTCATTGTGATAAGGATCCGTTGTCTCGGACAATAAGGAATAAGATATGTTACATTGGACATCGTCGTTACCTTCCAAGGACACATGCATGGCGGAGAAGCTTGGCTTTCGATGGTAAGCGTGAAAACAAAGAGCAACCAGGAAAGTTCACTTTGGAGGAGGTCCTAGAGGAGCTAGAGAAGGTGAAAGATGTCAGGCAGGGGAAGCATCTAAAGCCTTGCATGGACACCTCACTTTTGGTGTATAATGATGACAAAAAGTTTCAACTAATTCTAACAAAGTGGTCGGGATCATCCTGACAAAGTCATACATGTCTAACATATATCCCTCTAACTAAGTGAGAGATGTTCATGGTTGTACGTGATGTATAGTACCACTTTGTAAAAATCCTTTGAAATTTTTATGTCATGATCATACACCAAAATAAGGTGTCCGTGCAAGTTTTTAGAATTTTCTACATAACTTAAGGTATTGTAGCTTTTATCCTTTAGTTATTCAACAAATAACTAAGATAATAACTAAAAAATGTAATAAGAAGTTTCAAAATAAATTGGGTACCATAGGGTCTTCCGGGAGGGAAAAAATGCCACCAAAAAAAAATGCCGCAAAAAAAATGCCGCCTAAAACTGATTACCGCTAATTTAGCCAATACCCCCACTCCCTCCTCACCCCCGGCCACTCGTCCTCTCCCCCACATTTCTCCAACCCTAGCCGCCATCGCAGGAACACAACCGCCGTCACCGAGGTGCTTCCTCGCCCGCGAGCTGTGTCGTCGTGGACTAGGGGTCGCCCTCACCAGGTCCGCTTCCCCGTTGACGACCACCGCCGACGAGCACCAGGTCCGCAATGGTGGCAACCAGGGGTCAAGGTAGGAAGATACCTGCACAACAAGATCAAGGTAACCATTTGGCTATAGATTGAGTTAGGCGTATGTGATTTATTTTGCTTTTTGTCTTTCCAGATTTTCCTGTGCAATTAGTAATGCATTGTGAACCCAATTTGTCTTCCCAGATTTTCCTGTGCAGTTAGTAATTTAACTTTGAATGTGAACCCAGTTTGTCTCCACTCCATTTTAGTACAGTGATTTCTAATAACTATTTATAACGAATGTACTCAGATCTTGAAAGGCATGAAGAATAGTCATAAGTGATAATGCTGTATAATTTCTCTCGCTCAAAAATTTGAATCATGTTCCTGTAGGTTCATCTCCTAGCTAGGGAGCCGTATATTTCTAGTTTCTTGAATCCTTGCACCTCTGCATTTGGAGCCTTTAGGAGGTGTTTTTGGTCCTATTTGCCTCCCCATTTTGGTTTCAGTAGTCTAAACTTTAGGAGCTGATCCTTAGAATTTGACCCAACAATCAACATATGTATCTAGAATTTCTGTCTGTCGTATCTTGATCTGTCAGATTAAGATTTGCTTCATCTGTATATCTGAATCGTTTTCAGCTATTTTTGTAGTTTTGAGTATTTGGTCATTTCTTGCTAGATCATGGTTAAGCACCCAAAAAATTTTCTTAGTTTTTAATCAACTGTGTCAAAAGAATATTAGAATGGTTCTATTGCACAACTGATACACTATTTCATCTTAAACTCATATAGCAAAGAAACTTCTCATTTGTAAAATACATGATCCCACCAGATGCCTTTCCTTCCACTTGGGGAATAAATCCTTTTTCAGAATCAGAAATGTAGCAGAGTGCATGCAAGTGTGTTGATTGGAAAATAGTAGTTCAGTACAAGCTATCTTCAAAAATTTCACAGATTTTAGAGTAATTGTGCTTCAGTACACAAATACATGTACCTCTTAGTTCTTTCTGACCTAATATTTTTTGCCTATAACCTATCACCTCTTATCCCTTAGCTCTTCAGCAGGCACTACTAGCTCCTACCTATTATCTATCTACCATCTAGTATTACTACCTCTTAGCTCTTAGTTCACTCCTTTTTATTTTCTAATAGACACAATTTGCTTGTTTTTGTAAGAATCTGAAAAAACTGATTATGAGAGACGCCGGGATGCACGCGTGGCGAACAATTTAAAGAAGATGCAAGATTTCGGCCTGAAAAATCTATCTTTTCAATTTAATAACTCTGTATCACTATCTGCATCAAAGAAGGGGGGAAAATCAGCAAACAAGAAAAGAAATAATGAAGATTCGGATTCATTGGAGTATCTCCTTGAAGATGATGATCAAGGAGATAGTGATGATGATGACACTGAATCTGTTGAGCAGCCACAGCCCCTGGCAACTAAGGTGCTTCTTCTATCTTCAAAGTACTGGATGGGGAATATTTGCATTGCATTTGAGTGTTTTTAATCTGTTCTTCAATATATGCCTTTGCTTTTAGATGCATCTTGTTTCTTGCATACCTGTTCTTTAATATATGGTCTAGCTTACTGCTGCACATGACTTGATTTTTTTATCCACAGTTTCTTGCAGGGTATAGTCGGAAAGTCCTAGCTTCAAAGAAGAAGAAGATAGGCCCCACCATGGCGCTAGGAGTTAGGGCTAGTAAGAGAGTGAGGGCATCTCAAGGATCAGGAGTTGACCTCTGAATCCCAAACAAGATCATCAAAAGGCTTCTTGTTTCGCGAGAGATGGCCAGAATGTAGAGGATCCTACCAATGGTCATGATGAAACACCACCACAAAGGTCTTATACAGATCTCTAGAGGAAGGCGATGGAGCTGGTGGTCGGGACAATACAGTTGCGCAGAGGAATTCGGTGGAGGTGGTGCTCAAGGCAAAGACAGTCTTGATGAAGACAATGCAAATTTGGAGAGGAAGACACTTGAAGGAAAGTTGATGTTTCTTTGTCATTCTATTATGCCATCCGGTTTGTTGATCTGCATGAAACTAAAGCATTTAAATCAAAATTGTATTTTGCGGCTCCTTCACAATGAGCCCCAAGGAGACCCAAAGCCACCCACCAAGGGAGCCTGGTGGACGGGATGACTAAAGCTATGGGAAGGAGAATGCCCATAGTTGTTCTTTGAAGGGAAAAGAAGGCCACATGAACTGTTTTAATGCCCAAGTTTGCATCGAGGTCGGTGTCATCATTAGGGATAAGGTCCCTGTCCTAACTCATTGGAAAGATTACAAGAGAGATGATCGCTATTACAAAGACTTTGTGGGAAAGCTCTCTGTAAGTGCATTATTGTTTCTATGGTAAACTTGTATATCTGTTTAACCTGCATTGACTAACTAAATATGGAATTGTCATATGACTAGGGGCGCTTGGCCATTAACCCTGAAGACAAGCCAACAGAGGAAGCTTGCACTGATATGCTGCGCTCTGGGGTGCGGCAAATGCGTTATCGGCTGAAGAACAAATACTTCAATGGTAAACCTGCAAATGAGATTCCCACAACTTCTCTAGTTGCATGCATGTCTGATGCAGAGTGGAGGGTACTGGTTGCAAAGTGGTGTAATCCAAAAAACATGGTACGGGTATCTTGTCATATATTCTTTCTCATTCAGTTTCCAAAGATCTTCTCATTTGGAACCTATGATCTCATCTGACATGTTCATTCTCTTGTAGGAATCATGTGAAAAGAACAAGCAGAATCGCAGTAAAGTCAAGTATCATCAGGCTACGGGTTCTCGCAGCTATGTGGCACACTTACATGCATATGTAAGTAAAGAGTACCTTGTACATATTTGCACTAACCAACTTATTTTGCATTTTATCTGACAACTTTCCTGTAATTGATTATCTATGAAACAGAAAAAGAAGAAAAACAATGCAGAACCAAGCACAGAACAAAATGAAGAACTTGATTTGGTGGAGGCCTTCAAGACCTGCCATACCAGCTCCAAAAATGGTCTCAGTGAACCAGCAAGAGAAGCACTTGTAAGTCCCGACATCTGTTTCGCTGTGCCATTTTGTTCATTAATTGGATAACATGTCCTATTTTAATCATTTTGTATTCTGTCTTTTGCTCAAAACTGGTCATAATCCAACATAGCTATATACTTGCTAAATAAGTTAAGTACTAACTGAAGGCTGTTCTTATTTCTGGGAACAATCTACATGCAGTCATAAATTCAGATTGCAGTCATTGATATACTAGATTAAAACTGCAATGTATCAAACAAGGAATGGCTGAATGGGTTATTATCTTGGATGGATATGAAAATGGAAGCAACCTAACTGCAGCCAAGTCTCTAAAGCCCATGCTTTTAGTTATTCTCATGTGCTTTATGTATGTGTATTATCTGCTAAACCAATCTGCTGAACAATCTGATAACTGTGCTCTGTTAATACTTGATAGATGTTGACTGGAAATGAGATTGCATTTAACTGAGAACAATCTGAACTAATTGTGTCCACATGCTAGGTGATTTCTGATTGTTTCATTGTAGAGTAGCTGTGCTTTATGTCAGTAAGAACCAAACTACAGTTTACATAATGTTCCACATAACAAATCAGATAAATTGTACTACAGTCTGTCCATTTTGCTAGGTTTGCTTCTACCTCTCTCTAGTACACATCTTGCTATTTATATTTTTAAAAATACATCTTGTGTGATATTTGCACCTCAAATTAATGCAATAATGATCAACTAATGATGGGTCATTGCTGTTTCAGTCAAATATGGAAGCTTTGAGGGCAGAACCTGTTGCTGAAGGTGAGACAACAGTATCCAATGTGCAGGTTGTGTCCCAGGTGCTCTCCCAGAACAGCTCAAACCATTTCCTCAAGAGTGTTGGCATCAAACCAGTGGCATCCTCCAAATCATCATCATCAAATGAAAGCGAGCTTCGGGAAGAACTAGCAGCTGAAGCTAAGGCTACTGTACAAGGTGAAATCGACGATCTCAAGAAGAGAAGTGAGGAAGCTGAGGAAAAGCTGGCGAGGACACAAAAGGAGATGGAGGAGTATAAGAAGCTGACAGAGATAAACACCAAGGCAATGGAGAACAATGCGCTGCTCAAGCGTATCTTGACCATCAACAATGGTTCTTCGACATGAGCGCTGCGCGTAGCTGCTGGTTGATGAAGCAAGGGGTCCGTGCTGGTGATTTTGCTTATGCAATAACCTATGTTGCTGTTGCTTGCCCACTTTTTAATAGTTGCTATCATAACCTATGTGAACTGAGATGAAACTAGTACATGGAATATGATGTCTAGTGAGTTATATGTGAACCAAGTTTAGTATTGTTCATTAAGTTGATGGTACCTATGAATACTGGATCTGTTAAGTTGATGGTAATTGGAATACTGTGATCTGTTGTTCAGCATGTGCACCTGTGATGAATTTTGTTACCTTTTTGTGATGATTTTGTAGTCGATTATGTGACTATTTTGTAATCTATTCAGTGACGAATTTGTAATCACTTCAGTGACGAAAATGAGAGCCAATCACAGCAAGACACGTGGACTACTCACTGCATGCCCTGTGGCCCAATAAAAAGTGGACACGTGCACATCCACATCACTGGCCACGTCAGCGGCCACGTAGTCAGACACGTCACCAGCCACATGCCAAGCCACGTCACCTGAAACGTGGATGCGCCATGTGGACAGGACACGTCAGCTGCCAGCGTGGCAGACGCCGTCTGGCCGCCTAACAGACGACAAGTTATGACGAAAAAGGGGCTACATCAATGACGAAAATGCATCGTCATAGAAAAAATACTCTTCTATGACGAGGGCCATTTCGTCATAGAAGGAACGCACATCTATGATGAAAATATACGTTTCGTCACGTTATCCAAAATATGACGCTCATTCAATGATGAAATCGATTTCGTCACAATTTCGTCATAAAATAATATATGTGACGATTTTGGTGTCTTCAGTGACGAAAGGAAAGCGTCATTAATGAACACATCCCTAGTAGTATCACCAACTAGACAACCGAAAACGTAGCGATACTGCCAAGGTCAAACACGCTTAAAACTAGCTGCGGCTACCATTTCTACTAGCGACCCAAGCGGCCCCAATGTGATTTACTTTTATGTCTAGAGTAAACTGCCACTATGGGTACTAGTATAATGCCCGTGCTAACGCAAAAGATTTATCTTGGAGACGCACATGAAAACAACCAATGTTTTTTCCATAGTTCAACTTTTACACAATATCTTTGAGCATGTATACAATCCGGGAAACTAAGAAGTCATAGTAAAGTTTTTTCCTCATATAACCATTTAAGTTACATTTTGTCTAAGTCTTTCTGTAGGTTAGCTCCCAAAAAGTACTGGGAGATACTACAAGATGAAAAAATTATGATGTGAAAAAAAAATCATGAGATACTACTACAATCTTAAAATATACTATATGTTTAAAAGTGTCAGGAGATACTACAATCTGAAAAGTATCAAGTGATACTATAACATATAGTAGAAAGTATCACATGGTACTATGATCTAAAAAAGTATCCAAGCATACTCTTAGCAGAAAAGGTATACCAACATACTCTTTTCTAAAACCATTTGTAGAGATAATTTTATCTGATGCCGTTTGCAGAGATGATTAACACGCCTGCCTATGTCCATCTTCCCCTATTCTGCCCTAAAATAAGCATTTTATCAAACACCTAGACTACATGCAGTGGTAGGCTACCAGTACAGACTATAGAGGAACTGAGAAGAAAGTCACACCTATAGATCAACGATAAAACAATCTCAATGTGATTTCCCACTCCTCCCCATCCCAAATCAGCAAATTTCTCATCCCAATCTCAATTTCGTTATTCTTCCATCCATGATCAACACGAATATCCATTGCTGTCACAGCACAGCCACATAGCTGGGCAGTGTTTGGGTTCTGGACGATCAGAAGGCAGGGGAAGGACATAGCTCACCGAGGCAGAGTTCTTCCGAGAACGACAGGCAGAGGCAGCCAGCGCACACGGCCAGTGCGAGCTGTTCGGCAGAGATGGGGGCACGAGGGATCTCGGGCGTCGGGGACGATGCAGGCAGCGCCGGATCTCGGTGGCCACAGTCGTTGGGGCGTCCTTCGCGTGGTCAGGCGCCTTCCGCGCGAGACTGGCCGCACCGCCATCGAAGATGGGGAGCCGCTCGCATGGAAGGTGGAGAGGTCGCCGCCACCGCTAGAACTCGGGAGGGAGCCGCCGCTTGGCCTACGAGATCCAGACCGCTGGTGGGCGCCGCCGGATCTGCCGTTGATGCGAGGAGGAAGGAGGAAGGAGGCGTCGTTGATGCGAGGACAACGCAGGCGACTCTGGATCGAGTGACGAGGCGACGCCGGACTCCGCGCGGAGCTGCTCGGCAGGGGCGGAGCTTGGACTCTTCCGTTCGCAGCCCGCTCGACAGGGGCGGAGCTTTGACTCCGACATGGAGCTGGTCCGAAGGGGCGGAGCTTGGAATCTGCTCGGCAGGGGCGGCAGCCCGCTCGACGGAGGAGGCGCTGGCAGCTCTGGCATAGCCTGAAGGTCGGGAGGAGGAAGGGAAGAGGCGGCGGCGGTGACGGCTACAGGAAGGTTTCTAACGTCGGTTTTTTTCGCGATCGGAAGGTTTCCGCGGTGGCGGCGTCCTCGGCGCATTTGTTTTTTTTTCATTTTTTTCGGTGATGGGAGTGTTGAAGCCTCCGTGATGAGTCTCAAGTTTTCAATTATAGTAGAGATGTATGCTAACTTCTATTTACTGAGGACCAAACTCTTGCCAAGTAGTAGTACGAGAAAATTCAACCATGAGGATGTATATGAATGCGTTTTGATTCTTGATAAAGAGGGTGTAGAACTTCCCAACACATATGGCTGTTGCCTGTTGCTTGGCTAGATTTGGATAGGAAAAGCGAAGCTTAACTTCTTGGATCATGCATGTGAATTGTGATGAACTTTATTAGCTGGGCTAGAAATAAAGCATACGGGCATACGTCGCTATATATCAATGTAGATGTTTGATGCAAGTCATGGTCATAAACATATGTGTATACCTAACCTTATGTAACGCGCAACAACACATTACTAAACAAAAACTTTCGAAATTGGTGGTGCATCTTATTATGATACAATTATGTAACCACACCCGTCATAAATAGCGTATAATGTCATAGATTCCTTGCAATCAAATCCTCTTGCTTTGATATAAGTAGCAATCTTAGAATTTATTACCATACTTATTACAAGCTGCACATTAGTAATAACCATATTGATGTCCAGTTCGTCCTATACTTAGGAACAAATATATATGGAGTACTTACTTGCAATAAACTTTTTTGCGATGAAAGAAGAATTATATTATATAATAGCTGGGTACATCAACACGTTAAGCGCTCTGGATTACACGAATATCCAGAAACTGAGTCTAATCTAAATTGTACCCACGCTGTGAATAGCTCCAGATCTCAAAACCAAACCTGTACCACGCTTTGCAGTATGGATGACCGCACAGGCAAACACTCGGCAAAAGGCCTAAGAACAGATGCCCAATGAACGATGTCCAACATTCATGTAGGCAGAGTTGAGAAACTTCTTCTTTCTGTCTATTGTAGAAATATATGTGCAGCTAGGGACGGATTTATCTGGGCCCTACCAGAAGCCCTCCTAAATCTCTCCTAGGAGTTTTGGACATGGTGAAGTGGAACAAGAAAAGAGAGCTAGAAGAAACAGAAGAAAAAAGAGTAAAGAAGAAGAAAAGGAGAGAGAAAGAGTGAGGTGGATGAGTCCCCTACTTTACTAGGCTGTGTTGGCTGGTGTGTGTGTCGTCGTAACGTGATTACAACCACACTTACGCTGGCATTACACGCCTGAATCTTTCGTACCAAAAGCCACGTGACACTGTATAAGCAAAGTAACAAAAATCCATTCTGCAAAATACACACGGAAACTTAGCGTGTGGCCAAGTGTCAGCACACCATTGGCTCCAGGCCTTCGGCAACGTGTACACCGAGCTTGACTTGACCTTGACCCCACGAGGTCAACGAACGAACGAGGCCCGGCCGCAAAATACTCAGCTGCATGATGCATGCACGTGGCACCGGCCGGCCGGCACACTTGACACCACCGCTAGCTTCCCTACCCGGCCCACTTCGATCTTTACAGCCACCTTGCATACATGCACTGCTAGAATTTAAGATCAACTATATCCTGTGAGTTCCATGTCAACTCACAACGTAACTTATTTTTCTATTGCATTGTATTCTTGAGAAACCAACAAGGTAATTACTATTTTTCAATGAGTTACCTAAAACTGACAAGTTAATTCGTTTTCCTTTAGCGTATGTGGAATCATCGGATAAAACATGTCACATAGGAAAAAATCAGGTTTATTGAACCTCAAGTCCTTAACCACGAAATCTTTATCACTGTTATATGGGATCGGACAGCATCACGATCTAAGCTAGTAGTAGAGACTAAAGAGAAGTATGTTTGAAGGTTCGAGTATAACTTATACGTCGAACCTTCAAATTAGTGTGTGTACATATATGAAATGCTGGCATATATTTTGTGTACACACCATATATATATGATTACTCACCGCTTTGTGTGCCGATGTGATTACAGTTTTTTTTTTAAAAAAAAATCAAAGAGAACGGCCGCAGCTATAGGACTCCATGCCTTTACATATTTGGATTTGAAGAGAGAGAAAAAATCATTGAAATGAATCCCAAAAGGTCCAAGTGTCTTCTTGAAAATCAAAACACATATAGCAACAGTGATGCCACCTAGCTAGCTAGTTGTTGCTCTGACATGATGCGACCCATCATTTGTCGTTAATCGGGAGACAGAGCAAAGGCAGGTGAGTTTCCATGAAACTTCATAGACTGTGATGTGGGTCAGTGAACAAGAGCAGTATGCTTGGCAACCAAGTTCTTAGCAGCTTCCTTTGCCGTGATATTATGTGATAAGCGATGCTGATTCCACGATTAAGGACAATGACCAAGATAAGGATATGCGTTAACAACAAGAGCTATCTTTACTAATTGATTTATTCCACAAGACGACCATGACTAGAATATTTCTGTTCTTAACTCCTTATTAATGGAAATAAATGGATTCCAAAAAAACAACATAACTAGAACGTTAGAATGAAATACACACATGCTAGCATATGTTAGTTAATACCGTCAGTTCTCTCTTAGATTAATTGGCTTGTTTCTGAGATCAGTCGTCTTTGATTTGGACGTTACCTAGCTAGAGTTAGATGAATTTATTCTTCCATGTGTTCTTTTCCCACTAATGTGTCGACATTTAGCTATGCAACATACATTAGTCAATAGTAATGTTGGCACCCTATAGACGATGCATGTATATCTTAAAAAATTAAATACATATAGATATAGCAGTCAGTCTTAAAACGTACGTGGTCAAGAGGTCCAATACAAGTCCTAATACGTTATATGTAGGGCAAGAAGTCACACAAACCAGCGCTAAGCCGCTAAGCTATCTAGACACCCCTACTCCAGCATGTTCCTCTCAGTTTTCAAGTAACATTGATGATACGCGTAGGAAAGGTAGTGCAGGTGTCATTAGATATATTAGTTAGTACTCCATATACATACTAGTTAGACTGTAAGTGCTCTTGATCGATCGAGAAGACGTATAGGGCTACTTACGATATCTTGCGCACTAAGTTGCCACTTTTCCTTGCTTGGGAAGGTACCGTAGTACATGTCATCGATCGATCGGAGTACCTTAATAACGAAGTAATTCATTAATAAGCAATGCAAATAAAATAATGAGAAGCAAAATTAAACCGACAAATTAAGAGCGACGTTATCGTCAGCTTGACTCTTGCCGCTGCTGGTAATACACGGAGTGAAGCTAAGTAAGTAAGTGAACTACCAGTGGACACGGCACGCACCGCGTGATGTGCGTCATCGTCCAGTCTCGTCATCTAGTCTAGACAGAATATCCTCTCCATGACTCCATCATTTCATCTCCTTGTCTGGTACGGTTCAATTCGCACACAGAACGGCCGGCTGGCTGTATGTATATATATATATATATAGCTAAGCATGCAACTTCAGTCACATGCCACAGACATATATCCGATCGAGCACTACTTCTGTACGTGAGCAGCAGAATGAAGCGTGCCAGAGATGACGACGCCGCCGCCAGCGGCAGCGCCGCCATGGGAGACGACCACAGTTGTAGCTACCCTCATCACGGAGACGGAAAAGACGACGACGAACAAGAAGAACAGGACGAGCGACG